>VWZL01002558.1:1603669-1680750 GCA_013396915.1 Stercorarius parasiticus | reverse complement strand
GGCTGGATATCCAGGTTGCTCTCCTTTTTCTTTTTCCTCTCGCTTCAGAAGAAATTTTCAGAATTAAAATCCCCTGAGGAGGAGGAAGCCCCAAATACTCGTGGAAAGATACCTCCGCAGTAAAAGCAGGTGCAAAGTCACGCGTTTAGAGGAAAAGAAGAAAAAAGGGCAATTGAAGGAGCATTCACGTCAGGGATAAGTGGTGAGGCTGAGAGTACCCTTTTACAAAATGCAGATCTGAGCACAGTGTCTCACATCAAAGTTTTAAGCTGGAATGCAGGGAAGACGTAGTCGTTTAGTAAATGGGATGCGATGGGTGTTGTGAGATGATCCTGACAAATCCCCTCTGGTATGCAGACAGGGTGGCATAGTAACCTTGTTTTACATAACATCATTAATGAGATTCTTGGCTGAACTTAAAACAGTTTGAAGAATATACTTTATTATAAAAATGTGCAACTATCCATAAAACTTTATTAGGCAGTATTTTATATTACAATCATTGGAGGAGTCAAAGTCAGGTCTTTGCTGTTCTGTCCTTGTTCATGTCTAAACAGAACTATGTAAGCATGCTTTACAACTAAATTCCACTGGTGGAATAACAGTAAATTCCACTGGTGGAATAGCAGTAACTTTCATGTGATACATTAGTAAATTGTTATTTTCATAAATGTAATATCAAAAGCAAGAGGAAGGCTTGCACACCTAAGTAGTTTTGGTAGTCAGAAATGAAAACTTCGAAGTCTTGTTCCATTGTGGAAATCCAAAGGCAATATGGTCAACATGAGAATTTGTTATTTGGAATGTTAAACGTTAAAATGAATGGTTGGGTAAAAACGTTTTCCTGTGATTCCAGATGCACCACTTTGAGTAAGGTTTATTGGCAAAATATACTGTAGCAATAATTTATAAGTAAAATCACACTTGGAGAGCTCTGTGGAGAATGTGCAGCCTGTGCAGGCTAGTCTGGCACTGATACACAGCCCAGGCCGTTGCTTATGAAATCTCACCCACCAAAGTCTTCCCTTGCACTCACTGCTGACTGTTCATAAAGCTTCTTGAAGCTTTCTTTCAGAAGGGTAAAGGAAAAATGATCCACTTTATGCATTTAATAGACCAAATTTTAGTGGTCTCTAACAATAAAAGAAACTGTGAGAGCCTTAATGGCTGTGTGAACCCTGCTTGTGAGAGAAGTGCGCAGAACTCGGGAAATTTAGAGTAAGGCGTAATTTAATGTAAAGCTTTTGAGAAGAAAAAAGGTAGTGTGAGTCAATGACTGCTGGTCAGCCTTTGAATCACCTGAATTGTATCCCTGTTTTAAATCGTAAGGATGGATTTCCACAGGATGAGTTTATGGATAAAGGAAGGGGCAAAATCTGGCTTTTGGTATAACATTAAAGGAATACACAGACTTTTTTTCCAGCTGATTTTGGCACCATTATTGCTTTATTCGTTCATCCCACAAACCAGTCACTTCTACTGCTGGCAGAAGTATTCGGGAGCAGTATAAATAGGGCTGATGTTTTGTCACTGCAAATGTACTGAGGCTTTAGGTGAACAGGACTAGACCTTTGTTACTGCAGCCATGTCCCGGGATGTGCTACAGTGCTACGCTTGGATCTCTCAAAAAATAACAGCATTAGAGGCTGAGAAAAACCCTGTTTTGAAGTTGGTAGTTAGACATGGTTCAAATCAACTTGGAGCAGGTGTTGCAGCTGTTTGTCTGTCTATGTGCAACCTTAATTTTTTGCGGTGTTGGATTTGATAAGGACTCCGGCTGTTGTTGGCTGGGTTAATGCTGTCGGGAGCAGGCTCTCAGATATTGTAGAGGTATGAGCTTTACTGTCATGGTGTAGAGAGTCACTGACATTAAGAGACTGTCTTGTAGCAGCTTTGATTGCTTTTGAGTTGGTGATGTGGAATACTTATGCTAAATGGCTTTCACAAGCACTTACTGCATATAGAAGCTGCCGGTTCCTGAGCAGGCTCATGGCGTTGTCAGTCCAGCAAGCTGCTCTCACTGGAAGAGCCCCCCACCTTTTTTAGATACTGGTTCCACAGACAGATGCTCCTTGTGATGGATTTTGCTGTCTAGGGGAGCAAGTCTTGCATCAGGTGACAGCTGAAGCCCTAGCTGTTTAAGTTAGAATATAGGTCTCCTCTATTTGCTTAGTTTGGACCACAGTCTAATAGACACTTTAGCTTTCCTTTTATTTAAAACAGAGCTATTACTACCTTAAGTCTGGTTTGTGTCCACTCTCTGTTGTCCTGCGAATAGATTATGTGGACTCCACAGGTGCTCAAGCAAGTGGTGGACGGGCTGTGGACCTGGGAGCACTATGGCCACATTTCCATGGTACCTGGACTCAGTTGGTTAATATGTAGCCCAGCGACCTGTGTCACTGACCTGTCTTCTCTCCATCGTACCTCTAGTTTCCTTCATAACATATGTGCCTTCAGTCTAATTTAAATATTCTTGATACTATCTGCAGGTTTTGTTTTAACCTGGGTAACCCAAACTACTTCCATCTCAGTTATATGAAAGTTGACGGTGAACAGCTAAGTTGAACACATTCATAATACAATAAATATTCAGTTTCTTTGAAACGTAAAGGTCAGGAGCGTACACAAGTGCTATGCTTATTTGTGGCTATTTGGCATTAGGGTCTACTTGACAGAAAAGATTACACGCTGGGCAAAAGTGACAAAAACATAACTCACTTGTGCACTTGTTATATACATTCTCATGAAAAACTGAAATACAAGTTAAATACATACTTATTTTATTCCAGGCTATAGAATAAGTGTATTTAGGCAGTTTTTCAAAGTGTATTGTACACTGCATGCACAATAAATCAGTTTAATAGCTTGACTGTTTTACAATTTGTGTTCAAAGAACTGTATGATAGGCAATGAGATCATGTTACAGCATGACTTGTTGTCCATCTAGACCGTGTGCATTTTTTTCATAAAAAAACTTTGGGAAACCCAAACTGATAGATGAAGAGTATATTAAACATTTTAATATGAGCATTTGCTCCAAGAAAGAAACTTCACGTTATGTTCAATTTTTAAATCCCTCCAAATAGAGGATTTAAGACAAGAAGTTTTGAACGTGATTTCATTGCAGTATTACACTGAAGATTGGTGTAATATTTTTCAAAATGATGTAACAGTTTCCAAATACAGATTTTGGAATCTTACGCTAGAAATCAAGATAATATTTTAGGGCCCGCACATTTAGCTTTAAAACTGCCTGTGAAAGGATGACTTGTCTGTGCTGACAAGAACTTCTACCTGTGTGAAATATCTTATAAAGATAGTTTATGACTAGCAGGTCACCATCAAATAGTAACATTAAGGATATTCAAGTCTACATTTGTAAAGACTTAATGCATGCAGTTTTGTCTCTTAAACATTGCTTAGATGTGTGGACTAAATGTATTGTGCCTGAAACACCAACTTGAAATTACACTATCTAAATATATACATATATGATGCTGTATATGTTTAGTACCACAGTAAATATAACTGTAATCAAATGATACTAGACATATGTAGGACCATTGTTAAATTCCAATTAAGAAAAAAAAGCCAGAAAAATTAATTTTTTCTAACAGCATTTCACAGTAGGAGGAGGCAGTCCTTTTTTCACTGAATTTTACCCCCTCAGGATTTGTAAACATCATAGCTATTATTCTATCAGTATAATAATTGAATATTTTATTCATAATGGTAAGTAGCTAACCAACATGAATAAAGTTGTCATAACACAATAACACTTTCAGACAAAACAGGTATTTATTAAAAGAAACATTTATAAATATTTTGTCTTGCATTTTAAACTACATTTTCATAAATAACAATATTTAAAAGTGCTGAATATGGTAGGATAGTCAGCAACGCCACTGTAAACAGATTCGTTTTCCACTTTGCAGATTTTTTTTTTTTAGATCCCATTTTGTCAAACACTACAACAGTTAAAATATTTGCATAGGGAATAGAGAATAGCCCTTTTAATCATCTCCTGAATTCTATATAAATTACAAAACCAAATGAGTTTAAGAAACAGTTCGTTAAATTGTTCGTATATATATCGAAAAAAAGCACACAGGTTTCAAGTAAAAAGAATGATTAAAAAAATTCCCCAGACTTGCTTTTTGAAGCATGTTCAATAAATTAAAAAAATGAGAGGTAGTAAAACAAAGGAAAAGAAAAATTAAGCCCCAGAAAATAAACTAAGACCTGCATCCCACCCGTTACTGTATAGCAGCAGACCCGCCTGGGCGGCAGCGGCTCCAAGCGAGAGCCGGCACCGGAGGCTGCCTGCGAGGAGTAACCGGGTGGTTGGAGCCACGTTGTGTTGGGGCTAGATTCCACTCAAGGACACAACTGCCAGACCTTCCAGTCCCATCGAAAGCAAGGGACTGACGCCGTGTTTAGTCCTGCGTAAGTGAGAAGAACCTTGCCTCTTAA
Organism: Stercorarius parasiticus; assembly: GCA_013396915.1. NCBI lineage: Eukaryota > Metazoa > Chordata > Aves > Charadriiformes > Stercorariidae > Stercorarius > Stercorarius parasiticus. The sequence goes on along the minus strand of VWZL01002558.1, from coordinate 1,676,274 downwards.
GCCTTAGTACTAAGACCAGAGTTGTCAGTGTTAAATATATATATACACATACATACATATATATATATATTTAACAAGTATTCAAAGCCATTGCTTGGTATATCTTTAGCAGTTTGTGAGGGATGCTAACGCTCATTTTGCTTGTGTATGGTAGGTATGAAGATGGGTTTTTTTAAGTTCCAAGTCACTGTCTCTTTAAACATCAAAATGCATCCTAAAATTGGACATTTTTTTGATAAAAAGGCCAAGCAAACACCTATTAAAAACACCATGGCAGCCAAGTGATGGGAGTACTGTGCTGCCTTAGCTCTGATTAAGGGCTCAGTACAGGATTCTTTACCCAGGAAAGACACCCATTGTGTTTCCATAGGCATTTTGCTTGGGTAAGGACTGCAGGTTTAGGAGCCCTTGAAGTTTGGTTTAATATTACTCTCCAAACCCCTCGTTTTCAAGGAGTTACTCGAAATCAATGAGGTTAGAAGCTAAGATAAGACTTCTTTAACCTGCCACCTCGTAAAACATTACTTTGTTTAAAAGCATTTTTTCACTGGATTTAGCTTTCAAAAAAAAAATCTTACAGGACAGATGCAGTTCATCAAAATGCTCTAAAATGCTCTAAAATGCTACATGTAGGCAATCTTTTATTAAATTTCTTTATTAAAAAAACTAAATTATCAAGCTTTTTGTTTTTTTGTTTTTGTTTTTCTTTTTTTGCTGAAGTACATAACATTATACAACAGTGTTAGAACTGGATAGCCAGTCTTTAATAAATCAATTACAGTATCTGACATCTGAAATGTACATTGAAAATCTTTGTTCTTTTAACAATTAAACAATATCAGCGCATAGATTGTGTCACCCAGATACGGATCCCTTTAAGTGGTTTGTGCTTTTTTTTTTTCTTCTTTTTTTTTTCTTTTGACATTGCAAACTCTGTAATGAAAATGCCACAGTTTTGGCAGTGAACAACCAGAGGAATCCTCCGCTTGATTTATTTTAAATAAACAGTGATAAATAGCTCTTTTTTTTTTTTCTGTACAGAAATATTGGCTTCAAAAAGTCAGTGTATTATACTCAGTAGAGCATGTTCAGTAATGCTACACCTTAAAAATTGGCTTTTTTCAGTTAGTGATGTTAAAAAATGCAAGCCTCTTTCTGGTTTGCTGCAATTGTTTCTATGTACCATAAGACTGTATTGCACAAAAAAAGTTCTTAAATACAGATATAATTTATGTTATTGGATTAAATATTGCAACAACTAAGTGGTAAGTGAAGCAGTTTTACCTTGCACATGCAGTGTGAGGATACACAAGGAGACTGTTCATAAAACTACAAATACATCATTGCAATCTTGACTGCAGTAGGGTGAAAGGAGTGTGAAACAAATGTATTTTGGCAAATCCATTGTTCCCCTCCCGTGCCATCTCGAGCAAGGAGGACCTTGGTAAAAATGTAGACAGAGACCATAATATGTATTTGTTTTCTTCACAGTAGCCTGAGTAGTGCTAAACTGTAGTTCTCCAGGAACCCAGCTCCAGATGTTTTTAAACTACTTTTCTTCCACCCCCCCCACCCCCCAAAAAAAAAAAAAACAAGTTATTTTGTTTGAAAATTAGAACTAAGTTTCAGAAGTAGAGCCTGTAATACTTTCAACGAGAGACTTATAAATCTGAGAGTTCAAAAACCTTGGAAAAGAGTCTCTGTGCATTAGGGTGTATATCTGGAGTTGGGCATCTTCATACATGTGGGGGCTGGGATCCAACAAATTTCTGTTGATCACTTCTCTCACACGGGAATCAAGACTAACCTGAAGAGATAAGAACAGACTAATATTAAACAGTAATATCAGAAAGGTGGTTATGTGTAACTTCTATTTCACGGGGCTCCCCAGAACATGCCGAGTTTGTCAGTTTATTCAAGTAAGGCTCTGTGCTTCCTTTAGGGCCACCACACAGTTACAGACTGAGACCATCAGCTATATTTCAGTTTTGATTTGGTCTTTGCATCCATCTTGATATCTGTAAGATGGAGTGCAGTTGTCTAACAGAATAAATACAATGCAACTAAATAAAGCTCTGCAGCAACCTGGATTTCCCAAAATACGCTATTTTACTTTTTTTTTTTTTTTACTTATTTAAAATTATTTCAAATGAATGTTGAATTACTCTCATTCAGAGGGATGAAATGTTTTTTTTTTCTGACAATTTGTGGTTAAATCTTTAGAAGATTTCTTTTCAGCATTCTCTTCTGGCTGCCCTACAGATTTTTTCCCAATTTTTTTCAGGCACTACACTTGTTACTCACAAATTACCCAGAGTTTTTTGTCATTTTTATCATATTAATTTCCCCGTTAATATTAACTATTTCAGATTTGTTCTTTTTTTCAAGACCCTTTAACAGCTGGTGATTTTCAGGGTATCGTGTGTCTGTATTGAAGTTGTTAGCAAGTTTCAGTTTTAGCTTCTCATTTACTTCCCATTTGTAATGAACTCCTGCGCCTAGGCAGAAAAGGGCATATTATGCTTGGGATGAAAGCACAGATGATATTAGAATATTCTTTAGAAGTTTGAGTGAATGTACAGCTTATCCACAAAATACTCTAAAAACAGTAAAATTAATGCCTTCTGGATTAAACGAAATGGCAGTAGCAGGGAAAGCCACTGGGGCCAGCAAAGGTTTACTCAGCTGAGAAGAAAAAGGCTAAAAGACTGAATAGAGAAATACCAAGTACAGATCAGTTAAGCTGCTGTGATTTACACCAGTTTGGAGTCTGCAGCCATGTAAATAGATATTCATATTGTCTGAAGGATTGAGTTCAATCCTGGAAAGCTCCACGTACTGAGATAGGTTAGTATGTGAAGGATGCTAACAGACATGAAAACTCAGAACGCGCGTGGATGTTTGAGCTTCTGGCTTATGTATTTGTGTATATGGTGAAACAAAGTATTTGAGATACAGTGGGATGGGACGGGATGGGGTGGGGTGGGATGGAGTGGAGTGGTAGTGAGGAGATATCTTCAGTACCAACTACAGAATCTGGCATTGTTGGTTTGTTGGCATATTGGAGTATATTACTGTTAGAGCAGGCAAGCTTGCTCTTCTCCAAGATTCGCTGTTACTTGGTCACAAGGCACAACTGTGATGCAGCCTAACTATGAGTAAACTGTTGCCTGTTCACGCTAGCAAACTGTACCTATTACTCAAGTACAGTACCTCTGCAGAACATCTATTACGCCTGCTTAGCCCGGTTCTCTCTACATCCATCTACACTCATCTACACATCATCTGCAATCCATCTACACGCTCCATGCAAGTGCTCAGCACCCCCAGGGCGCAGCAGGCGTCCCTGCTGTACACCTCCCGTACGGATGAGCAGGGGTGCTGCATCGGCTGCCATCAACAGCCTCCCCGCTTTCCCATCCTGGCGGGGCTGCCTGGGCAGCCCCACAGCTAGCTGAGTTAAGGGATTGATCCGTCTGAAACTGGCTGTTTCTCAACCCAGGCATTTTTCGGATCGAAATCATTCTCTAACTAATGTAGCTGTGCAAGCAAACCGGGCTGCTCAGCAGGAGTGAACAGACCGGTGGGGCTGCTCAAACAGTGACTACCTGCTTTTGGACACAACAGCATGCAGAGGTGTAGTGTTTATGGTAGATTTAAGAAGCTGTGTTGCAGCCATGCATCTTTGGAATTTATTTGAATGGATTTCAATCCTAGACCATTGCATTTCTGGAATGGGATGCCTGGATGAACAAGAACTTTTCAGCTCCCATGCTGATCTAAAGCATTGCAGACAGTTCTTGTTTGTCTTGTAAGATTTCCAGTAGGAGCAGGAGCAACTGGATTGATGACCTGCACGCATGTCCAGTGCATCAAGTTTGTGACTAGTTTTGTTAAACCCTAAGTCAAACAACATTTAGTTAGTATTTGAATTTTAACTGCTGGTTGATCTTAGCTTAAAAAGACAACTGAACATTCAGAACATATATATCTATTAGAGATATTATATTATGTTGTAAGGAAAACTCATTATTAGCTTGCTGCACTGGCAGTTATCTCACTGCAAAGCAGAAGTATACACTATGGCACAAGAGAAGATAATGGAACTATAAATTGCTGTTGGCTTCATTCATATGAATCAAGTTGCAAATTATTACTGAATGCAGTGTAGAAGTAAAATGTAGGAAACAAGGTCCACAGTGAGCATAAATTAGCATAACGCTCTTGAGTAGAAAGTCAGATGCAATGCACAGAGACAAGGCAAAGGAGCTAAAGGTACGTGACGTGGTCTAAGAAAGACTCTTCTATAGTGCTTATATATTTATATATTTCTCTGTTGCAAAACATGGTTTGGTAGGGGATGCTTTTTCGTTACTCCAGGTGAAGATCATTTCAGAATTTGTCCATTTCAGTTTAAGGGTTGAAGAAAATCTCATATAATTTCCTAGATATTATCATACCTTTCATTAGGGAAAATATGTGGTCTCCATTCCTGGACTGTCACATAGGAATTACTGGTGCAAATTTGGATTTTCTCCCAGACAGTTGTTGCAGCAGATAAATCTATGATGATTCTGATTTAAATTTCCTAATTTTAGTGCCTTTTCTCCAGAAACCCATTTGCATTACTTACTTCCTCTCTCTGGCAGGCGTGTAGCATTACTAAAGAAGCATACCTATTTGTCATCCTTCTCTTACTGGAGTTTCTTGAGTCTCACAGTGAACTTTGAGGTGTTGTGGCCAGTGATGCTAAATGGCCCAGCACCTGTGTCTTTTTCTGTCCCTTCCTTTCCTGATTTAATGTCCGTACTAAGACGTTCATCTGACAGATCAGGCAGCCTTTCAGACCCCCATCTGGCAATCCAGGGTATAACATTTCTGCTGTGGAATAACAGAAGATGCATATGTAACATTTACAGCTTTACCTCTTTTGGTGATAGTATAGAAATGTAATCTTCATATATAAGTCTTGCTTTTTCTTCAATAACTTTCTTGTTCTGTTCCTTCTTTAGATCTTCACATGCAAGCCAGAAAAGCAGGTTCTCCTCACTATACTCTGTTCGAAGAAACTCTCTGAAAAGGTTCCTCCCAGCTGGTGTTTTCATCATCTTGTCAAAATTCTGAGCCCAAGACAAAATTTCATCTGCAGTGGGGTTTTGGCTGCAAAAGCAAAGTATCATTACAAATATGTTTCTATTTTTGTAACAGTGTTTTCATACATTTGTCCAAAAATGCTACTTTCAGCTGCACTTTAGTCCACAGCGAAAACTGGAAGCAACAAGGCTTCAGCAGTGACAGGCGAATTTTGTTCACTCTACACTTGTGCATTCATTATCTGAATAGCCCTCTAAATGTGTTTAATGTTATGAGACATGCACTTGGCTTTCTACAAGTTCTCTACTAGTGTTGTTAGCCATCAGACTCAAAAGACAAAATCCCACAACAGCATTGAATTCCTGCCTCTGCAGTTACAGGAGATGTGATTTCAGGAAGCTGGCAATAGACCCTCTTTCACGAGGGGTTTAGATGACACCTGATGTCCCTGCCTGCTTCTGATGGTGTTTGGCCAATCACTGGCTGCCACCCAATTTGGTTCAGGAAGGACAAGAAAAACAAAAGGCTCTTGGCAGCCAAGAGCATACTAATGAGGCCCAACAAAATAGTGATTCAGAGAGCTTTTAAATTAGCATATTTCTCTGTGCTTGTACCTAAGGGTTGCTAAGCTTCCCTCTGTTTGGTGCTATTGACCTGAATGATGATCTATTGGCATGAGATGTGATGGATGTTGCTGGCAAAACTGGAGAGAGAAGAAAGGGGAAAAGTCCTTATTCCCATTTTCTGAAGGAAACTATTTGTGGCTTGTAACAATGGACGCACTGGACAAGTGATCAGAAGACTAACTTGCGTCACTAATCCATTAATGTACCAATGAATAGCTTGAGAAGGTAATACTCCAAGTTACTTAACAACAATTAAATATGGTTTCAAACTTAATTCTGAGCATTCACCCTCCTCTTCCTGATAGGATCCAACACAAGAGCTTTACTAGCTGTTGTTAACAGCTTCTGTGTAATCACGTTGCACAATAAGTGACATTTGTCTATATGATTTCTCTTCGAGTCCATTTATCAACTCTTACTCTGCATGCAAGGCAGACTGGATGATGGGAAGCTATTTGTGATAGCTTTTTGGCAGTCCAAAAGATGTAATAAATGAGAAAGTGTTTAACATTTAAAATATCCAGCAAAATAATTGTAATCTGAACCAAAAAGTATAAACATACAGATTTGAAGGTGAAAAGTCCTCTGTCTGAGGAGAGTGAAAAGAACCCGCTGAAGTGGGTGGAGCTGACAAGCATCCTGTGCTCCCTCGTTGTCTAGTGGGAAGCTCTCTTCATGACAGTGTTTTGTGGAAATTTCTGGTGTTGTCTTCTCGTAAATGACCATGCGTAGCAATGAAGAAGTAGCAATGAATGAAGTAGCAACAAGAAGATGTTTGGGTTGCTCTTGCCATCGATCATATCCTCTAGAATTAAGTTTTAATTGGCTTTTTATGGGATTAGAGAATTCAAGGCCACTGATAGGTTAGCATTTTTTCAACACAATAAACATGGGCCCAAGCTTTAGACAGAAATAGAAGCTCAGACTTCCAGTGCATGTTAGCCCGTTTTTCAAGGTATGTGTTTCCTTGGTTAATTCTAATGAAACCATGGTCCAAGCTGTTTTATGAAAGGTAGCCATGATAAAAACCTGACTGTAAAGTACACTTACGCCAGTTAAGAGTTTCTTCTTGTCTGGATAAACAGAAGAAAATGATCCCACAGGTAGCAGAGGCTTCTTACAGAGACCCACAGGTCTATGGAACCATCCTTGCACCTCCCATTCCTCCCCACAGGTCTTCCCCACAAATAAGAAACTGTAAGTAAGCCTGACTTACGAATGTCTTTGCTGGCATTTCATTGTCAGGACAGATTTTGCTTCCTTTTGTATAGAATTTTTTGAAGGAAAAGTAATTAAAAGGACGTTCTTAAAGCATAAAACCCAAGGCAATTCTTGATATTAGTTATAGGCAAATTAAAAACATTTCTTAGACAACAGTTTGACCAACTTACCATTCTTCTATGACTTGGATACTCTCCATTTTGGTTGTGTGTGTTGGCCTTCCTGCATTGTCTCCTCTATCTTCATTCCTAACAGTGAGGCTGCAATGTAGTACAACACTTTTATTTTGTCTAGAGAAAGTTAATTTAAAACAATGACTAAAGTAATGCAAACTTTTAAAACATACAAACCTATGTAAAGTGTAATTTTTCACTCTTGCCCCTAAAATTTACAACCACAGTTTGGAGAGAAATTTTTGATAATGACTTTTTCCCTTAATTCTGATGAATGTTAATTAACAGTTGCTATTAGCACGTGTAATTTTTTTTACAAGCTCACAGTTAACCCACTGAAAGATGGATGTAAACTTAGAGGTCAGTTTTGGAGTGATTTCACTTAGTAAATTGAGAATATTAGTAACAATAAGGATAGGGGGGATAAGAATATCTGAATTGGATATTGATGAGGCTTTGGTGCCCATCAGTTCTGGATGGTTGTTCATTCTTTACGAACGTTCCCTTTTTTCTCTCCAGGATACGGTGGCAGTAGATGGCTTGGGTACAGAACTTAGGTCGTGGCAGCTCCTTATGATTTTCTTCTCTGACCCAAATTCATTTTTTAGTCCAAAAAGTAAAACTTACTGGCCTCTCAATAGAAAGGCATCCATTACCTTCACGTTACCAGAAGCAAGGAAAAGAAGGACTTCCTTTAGGTGAGGATGTTTTTAAATTTATTTTTTTTCTTCTCTTTTGAGCTGATAACTAGCATCACGTATTTTTCTGTAAGTATCTTTTTAATTGGATTTGCTTTAGTGGTAGCAACTTCCTCTGCATGTGCTCTCTAAGAATGTTCTGGAACATGGTATTGCCACTGAAAACACAATTCCTGATAACTAGTGCAATAAAGCACATTTTGAATGACATAAGTATTCATAAAGGAAACCTAGTTCCAATAATTAAGCTTAAGAAGTGGAACATAGTAATGAGATGGAGATTTCCCCTCATCAGGTGTCCCCTGCATGTCCAATTGAGAGAAAACAAGCAATTAAACAAAAAAATCTCCTCTCCCAATCCTAACAGAGCTCATATTTTGAATATTGAGTATTCACCATACAACAATGCTCTCAGTCATCCTAAGTGGCGATACACAAAAATATGTTGGTAGCATAAAGCTTCTCCCTCCCCTACTAATCTGAATAACTGCTCAGCTCTAAGAAGAAATCCCAGCTTTGAGACATTTTTAGCACCGATAACCTTCTTCCTAGCCCCTTTGCATTTATGAGTTTCATCAACACTTCTTCAAGTGCTTGCCAAAGTTAATTGGTGATCTCAAATGCTCTTCTGAAAAGCGGAAGTTTAAGCTTCCAGGCAAAGCAGAGCACATATTAAGACTTAAACATTACAAAGACGTACACTTTCAAAAAAAAGCTGTTTGATACTGGTTGCTCCTTCACTTACCTGCCAAGACCTTAGTTCAGGCCCTTGGTCCTGCTTCCCCTGTTACAGCGTAGGAATGCAGCTCCAGTGCTGCTAAGGTGTTAGGGTGTCATCAACTGCTGCAGGAGAAACAACACATCCTGAACTCTGGGGTTGGCAGGTAAAAAGCCTTTCTGTCTCCTCTGACCTGTTGCTCATCAGTCTATAGAGGGAGCACCCAGGAAAGCCAATGGGAGTTCCGTATATAGGAGGAGAAAAAAAAGGGACCATCCATCCACTTTCTGTCTTGTAATCTTTAAGTCCACACATGTAACTGCTTAGGGTCACCTTGCGTCTGGCTGGAGCACAAAGTTGGGGTGAGGGAGAAGCAGGGAAGGCACAAACCTTCTCACTCTTCCTCCCTCCCTCCCTCCCTCCTTTGCAGTCCGTAGGTAGAGCAGCGTTTGTCTTCTCTGCAAGGTGCAGAGAAGTGAGTGTCCTTTGGTTCCATGGAGGAGTAACACTATGGAAGGAGGAAACAGCTTGTGTGTGTTGGGAATGTAAGAGGGTGTTCACCTGAGTCCATACAAAAGGGAACTAAGCTGCCCATTTTCTTTCCTCCCTCACATGAGCAGCAGCTAAGCTGTATTGAGATAATTTACTTGTCAGGCAGTAGGCTTATTCCAAGGTTTGGATGCAGAGTTTTACTGGAACTAGAAGGTGACTGATCTGAGAGCAGTTAATCAACACTGCTAATTTAATTTGATGTCTGGGACCAAATACTATTGTTTTGCTCATGCAAAATCTCTGCTAAACTTAGGAAAACGAACATGGGTGGAAGAAGGTGGAATACAAGTAGTGGGTGGGGAGTAAGAACAAAAAATAGGAAAACAGACAAGAAAGCTATGTTGACTTCATTGCACTTTTTTACCGAAGAACTAATGGATGGGCCCTATGCATTTTGATTTTCTACGAGATTACATCTCAGTAAAGAGTTCAGATGGTGGGCCCAGAACATAGTGTGCGGTTTTCTGGTGTCTATACGAAAGTGACAATGTGAGGTACACGCTTGGCCCTAATTCCTTCAGCTCACCATTTGTAGCCAGAGTTCAATGGCTGAACTTAGTCAGCATTGCAAAATACGGAAGACTCTAAAGAAAGATGTGTTACACTTGGTTGGAACACTTTCTCAAGTTTATGTATTGTATTTAAAGCTGTGCTAAATTTATAATACATCTTGGCCTGAATTCTGCATTATGTTTCCAGTGACAAACACTACACTACATTTCAACTTTTGTTTATCTACATCTGTCAGGGCTGGAGTTCCATGGGATACATTACTTTTGATATGTTTTTCCTGTGAAAGAAACCATCATTTTTATACAGAAGCACATTCAATTCAGACATGTTCTGTTTTCACTCAAGGAACTGGTTCATGTTTGCTTAGAAAAAAAAATTAAATATTTACACATTTGTGACTGCTAAGCTAATTTGAAAGCAGCCTTTAAATAACTCTGATCACAATAAGAGATTGCTACCTTTTACCTCAAAATGACAGCACTGCATTGCTATTTTTTATGTTGCTATCTTCAGTTGCAAACACCCTGTCCTTTCACATTTCTCTGTGGAGTTCCAGCAGTGCCCAGCAGCCAAGGCACCCTGCATACCTTGAGCTGGTGTTCTTGATACGTTATTCCATCACGGAAGCTAGCTGATTATGTCAGAAGAATTATGCTGTATAGTGTAAAACTAAACAGAGTAAAAGTAACAGGATGAAGATTAACAAAGTGATCTTACTTAGTTAAGACTTTAAGAAGAGGAAATTGCTGATATGCCTCATCAAAACATAGTTAAATAAAAAGGAGTGTTCTAGAGAGACATCTGATGTAACTTAACATATATAGTGCCATTGTTATTTATTAGTTGGAGTACATCCGGCAGATGTCTTTGAAATTTAGAGACGTAAATTACCCACAACAAAAGGATAAGAAAACCACTAATGCCTTAAAAAGAGAGAATGTGGGGTGTCTAAAGGCAGAACTTAAGTGGAAAGCACAAGCACTGGTTTGTTTTCTGTTCCTATGGAAGTTCTGTTGGAAGGTTTGTTCTGCCCATTTTTGTGCTGATTCTATTGCTCTGGCGAGTATGGTAAAGAGTACTTCAGTAAGCCCAAGTGGCCTGACCTCGATGTACTTTTCAAATATATCTTGGGTTCCTGACTTCTACGAAAACAATAGTTTCTTTAAGTACTGCAATAGTATTATTATGGGTAATTTCTCTTTGGAGTGAGTGCATTTCTATTTTGCAACTTCACAAACTTTGTAAGTAAAAATGTTAATGACCAGGGACTATTTGAAGAAGTACGCAATACAAAATGAACAAATTGCCACACATAGGGTTAAACTCTTCCAAGTTCCTAGCTGGTGTGTTTTTGGAGGAACTACTGGGATTCAGAAGACTAATCTTTATTTATTTAGCTACTGTTATTCAGCTCTTAATATTCATGTTCAGCAGTTAAATAGTTCTGTTGAGTAATTGCTACATCAGTATTCCAGGCCACTGGTGCATGGTAAGGTAAAAAAGCCAAGCTAATTGGATAAAATCATCAAGAGAGTTGGACTAATTTAAGAGCAAAAATCTCACTGACTCTTCCTCCAGGTGTTTCCAGCTGTTGTTTTAGCCTTTTTTTAAAGTTGCTTAGCATCCCTACTGCTGCACTTACCTTCTACTGCAATTAAGAAACTGAAAATCATTTAGATCTTGGGCCTGATCTTTCATTCTCTGTCTATCTAGTACACAAATACTCTTTAATTGCTTCGCAGGGTCAGATTCTGATGTACCAGTAGCCTAAATCTGGTGAATCAGTGAAATTACTGTTACCACTATGGCAAGAAAACTATGCCATTGTGACAGGTGCTAAGATTTTGCCCATGCATGGCTAACACCAGTTACTATTTACTTAGGTATTTTCTCAGTTATATACATCATATGCAGTATATCATCACAGTATCTTGCAATTATGTCTGGCATTGAAAGCAACGTGACGATTAAAGCCTTTTGCCTTATTGTTTGGGTTTTTTTGTGCTGCCATGAAGGTAAGGAGAAGAAATCAAACTGGGATGCTGTGAACTAGTTGGTGGGCTATTGGGTTGCCATTCAGGAGGTCTGTGCTCAATTCCTGCTTCTTGGCTGAAGTTTGCAGATGCAAGGCCCTGCAGGGCAACGATTACATTTTAGGCTGAATCTGTGTATGTCACACAGTGGGGCCACGACCCCTCTAGCCACCACTGTAACACAAAAATCTTCCTTATTCCACCCAAAGGCCACATAAGGTCAGTTGCACATACATAATCTAAAGGCAGAATTTGGTTTTTAGGTGAAAATCAATATTCAGTTAAGATCCTCCGAATAATACATGTTCTGATACATTTCTTTCACTGATCTACCCTTTGAGAGAGTGTATCTCACTGGCTCCACTCTTCACCCTATCCTACTCCTAGGAATTTTTATTATCACCAGATCAAGAGACAAAGTATTTTTAGGTTATAGGTCCAAAAACAAGAAGGATTTTTTTGATGCTTGAGTCCACCTTCCAGTGCAAGCGAGCTACAGGCAGGACTGACAAAACTTACGTAATGGTGATTTAATAGGTGTGTATTAAGTGTCGGCTTTCTTAAAAAAACACAACTCTCTCCCCCAAAAAAGCACAAGAGATCAGTATTTAATTGATTTTAAAATTCCACTGGTAGATGATGTAAAATGGCCATTCACCTAAAATGTTGACAAACACAGTTTGAATTTACTGAGTAGATTCAGTTAGGAAATATTTTGTCAGGGTCATTTGGAGGAGGAAAAGCCCTCCTTTAAACAAGCCGGTTAGTGCACTCATTCAGGATTTGAAACACCCTCCCTGTGGGACTGTGGTAGGGTAGATGTCTTTCAAGCTGTTCTGCTGAAGCTGTCCTACCTCGGTAAAATTAATAAAATACTCATTACACAAGACAGAAATAAGAGACTCTGAACTTAATGGCAAATGGTCATGTAGTGAATACTTAAAGTACAATATTATACAACTTTGAGGGGAGAGCCTGAAAACAAGAACGTATGATTAGTGCGTTTTCCTGAAGTGAGGGGAAGGTGCTTTTGAAAACTCTGAAACAAAGATCAGCACCAACCCTACATCTTTCACCAGCTGGATAGATACCTTCACTCTTCAACACAAAGTGGATGTGCCCCTGCCTGCCTCCCAGCTCTTTGATTCCTTTACTTTTATTAAAAGTGTCTGGCATAAAACATCCTGTATGAGCAGAAACTTATTTCTTCTGGTTTTAATTTGGATGCAGAAAAAGTGCATGCCGGTGTCTCCTCTCATTTTTGATTGTGGCTCAGTCTGATTAGGCTGTCTTCAATACAGCCAGTCATTGAAAAATCAACTCTCTGCACTGCTGTGTTGACAAATGCCATGCCTCCTGCATGCTGAGGAAGGCTCTGGTAGAAGTCGGGATGGATGTGGTCCCCCAGCTGCGGCAATGAAATAGACAGCTGTACTGGCACTCTTCAATTTCTTTTATGAAACCAAAGAAAAAAATTATTTTCTGTCACCTTGTTTTTCTGACAGCTGGAAGATTTAAGCCCGACAGCAGTGAAAACTAGTCAGGGCTGTGTTTGTTTATGAACGGAGGGACATGATGATTTTGCTATGTTGTACGAAGCAATAATAACGAAAAATAACTGCAATATTATCATGATCCATTCATAAAGAACAATACAGCTGTGTTACTCTCAAAATCACTTCGACAGAGTCTAGTCAGTAATGCTATATTCTATCTCCCTTTTATTGGCACAAAAATAGGCATCCAAGAGAAAGAAATTTTTACATGAACAGAATTATCTTTTTTTTTTTTTCAGACAAGTAAAGGATAACAAATGCTGCTATCAAAGTTAGGAAAATAGTTCATTTTTTGTTACAATAAATGAATATCATCCAGAATAATTTTTCTGAGAAAAACTAGAGGTAGACTTATGATTTTTATGAAGAATTGATGCCTTGCACTAGATATTTTCATAGGCTCAGAGAAAGTTATATCCTTCGTGCCCCTGGCTGTATGAGAAAGGGGATGGATCAACCATCAGCCATGTGTTGTGGTGTCTTATCTCTGACCTCTGAGAATTTATCTCCTTGTAAGAATAGCTAGACAGACTAAAGCACTGTTGTAATAATACCAGTATATGCAAAGCATAGAGGTGCAGAGCAAACTTCAGCCAAATTAGCGGTACTAAATAAATTCTGGAGCAAAGGCTTGCGTGAACGCCTGGGGGTCTGCCAAGCCAGTATAAGTGATGTGCAGTTCATCCACAGAAAGACATGAAACAGTAAAAATTGCAAATTTGGTATTTCCATATGTCAGCATTGGTTTTCTGTGAGAAGGTTTGGAGGGTAAGAGTGGTCAAGAGCCTTTGGAGTCATTTGCTTAAATTGATCAGAATCTGGTCTTAACTCAGTCAGCAGAACATGAAAATTTTTGTTCCATAGAAGAAACAGATCAAAAAAATTTGAAGGATTTTTTTCTTTAATTAGCGTCCATCCAAGTTCTTTAATGAGGTAAGATTTATAGATCTGCACTGAATTCCGTAAAGCAATATAGGATGTAAAATCTTATACTGCAAATAAGTTGGAATTTTCGTGAAAAATGCCATCCTTCTCTGAGTAAAAAATGAATTGTCTTGTGCTTAAATCTAAATGATGGAGATTGTGTTTGGTAGACTGACACAGGGAAGCGGTCTGTTGGGGAAAAGCCAACAATTACCATAAGGCTGTAATCAGCCTACTTGGCAGTGTCCACTGAAACTATAAACTTCTTTCAAAAAGTCCAGGTACCTGTGGTGCTAAGTTTCCTGAGTGCCAGAGTTACATTTGCCTTAGGTGAAAAGATGGTGCAAGAGGCATGTATAATCCAAATTGTTTTAAAAGAAAACACCAAACAAGCATAGACCAGCTTGGACTCAGCTGGTTTAGAGTGAAAAAAATATGTGTTTGCAGGGAGAACTTATAAACTTGAGATCTGATGCTGCAAGCCTTAAGTCATGTAGGAAAAAAACCCCAAAGAAATACTTGTTTTGTTTTGTTTATTAATAATGCAAGTATTTGCAAGGTTGGCATCCTGGAGATTTTATATTACAGCTAAAAAACCTCCAATATTTCAAAGCTTCAGATGAGGGAAGGAATGTGGAGTCGCAACCCCCCCGGCTCTTTGTTCAGCTTACATTGTGGTCTCATCATTTTGACCTGTAACCATAAAAGCTGCAGTGATAACAGAGCTTTTTTTTTTTTTTTGGTCATAGGTCACAAAAAGTAAAATAAAAATGAAACAAATGATAAAAACGGATGCTTTGTCTCTTCCAATGGCTAGAAAACATTCAGTTTCTTCCTTTCCAATTTTCCTTGGTGGTATTTTTTCCCCTCAATTCACTTTGCCATGTTGTAGTGTGGTGTACTTCGTATTTTTTCCCTTTTTTCCATCTCTTTGTTCGAAGAGCATACAGCTGAGAAACAGTCTGCAACAGACAGTTGGGCACTTGTGTGTGCCGTGAATGTGCTTTCAACTGAAAAGCTTAGTGTCTGCTCAGGATCCAGTAATAGTAAATGCAGGCAGACTTCTGGCTCCCATATGCACCTTTCTGCATACCATAAATCCTGTGGGCCAAGGGGGGGCTCAAGGTGGAATTTTTCTGGTCTGATTTTTGCTACCCAGGGTGGGTGCGGAAGCTGTTTCACAGGCCCTTCCACTGGGGTTTTACAGAGAATGCATCTGACTGGAACTGAGTTTGTGTCCCGCACAGATTTGACAGTTAAAGGTAATTTACTCCTGAATTGGATTTTCCACAAAATAGTGTTGGTGGAAAGGTTTAAGATGAATGAAATTTCATATTTTTTTTTGATGGTTTTAAAAATAATTATCATTAAATTGTAAAATGGAATCATCGGTTGTCTTGGCTTCATTCATTGTTAGTAACCGTTATTCTCACTAGTCTTTTGCAAGTAATTTTAGTCAATGTAACCAAATAATATATTTAAATGAAATACTGTGCTTTTAACTTTAAAAAGCTCTTCAGAAAAATTACATTCAATGTAACGTTACAGTGTTTTTCCCCATGAGCTTTCTGATTACAAGAGAAGAGATTGTCTAATAAGGAAACAGTTCATCAGGAAATCCAGCAGCTATAACTCTTAACTTCTTGATTGATACCTGGAGTTTATTAGAACTTCATCTCTCAGAGTCCTGCAAACAGTTAGCAGCCCCACCTTTCACTCAGAATCACGTTTATACTAAGAACTGTGGAGAGAAGCTTAAAGAGCAATGCCTTACAGCGTCAAAGTCCTAAAGCACAGCAAAACCTGTGTTTGTTTTTTGGGTTATTTTGAAGTATCCTCACTTGGCTGTGGAGTGTGTGAATACAGGAATAAAGAGATATGGTCAAAACCCCCTGTGCCTACACACAGGTATCCTGGCCTGTTCACTGCCATATTTCTGACACCTGCGCTGCAGCAGCAATCCAGGGGTGACGGAAGGAATCGTTGACAATTCTCCTGTCTTTGTTCCATAGCACTGCTCTTGCAGTGTTATTTAGACTTTTCTGTGTGAAGGAATAGCTTTTAACCCTGTGAGATATTTGAGAGTTTAGAAGGAAATACACTTGAAAACTCTACAGGTGAACAGGATCCTACCTTTCTTCCTTGTGAAAACCTGGACTAAGGTCTGAATTTTTTTTGTTTGTAAGGCTTATGATAAGGCCAGCTCGTCATTGTTCAGAGTTGTGAACATCCCCATGAAAAATTAGAAAGTTCTCAGTTCATCTGAGATTGTATATTTCTGCCATACTTTCAAGGTGGGGGAGAGCAGGCTGAACTTCTTACCTGTTTTTCAATTGCAGTGCTTTCTTAATACTGTGCTGGATTCAGCATGATTGGACAAAGTCATTCAACTATAAACCGTAAAAGAAAAAGGAGATTGGTGGAAATTAAGGTTCAAGATATCTGGAGCATCTCAGGCTATTAAGGTCTAGTCAGTTAAGACATTTAACTCTGGCCTGATAGTCTTATTTATGTTGTGCTACTCCTCAGCTTGAGTCAAAGCAGAATTGAACCCAAGTGATCTAGTGCTTAAGAGCATAATCATCTCTTTGTTAATGGGAAGTCTTGGCCAAGATTTTGGAATTTATGTAAGATCATTATATAAGGTTATTAAATTGCATCCCACATGCCACTGTGAAGGTAGATCATCCTTACTGAAATATGAATGCTAAGATAAAGTAAGTCATAGCAGGATGTGCTCAGTAAAGCAAGTACCTAAAAAGATTTTAGCGAATCTGCAGTGTTACGCTCTATTCCCTTTCTTGTATATATAACGATTTAAAATGGAATAGATCTAAATTCTGCTAACTGTTTCTGTTCATAAGGGACAGTCGAACTAACAGTCTCTTTTTAAAGCCACGAGTTACATTCTTCTGCTGTGTTTTCCATAAAAGTTGAATTCAGTATACATTTGGCAGACAAGCTTTCAAATTTGTCCAAACTCTGCATTTTCCTTTTGGACCCCATGAAGAATTTGAAAGCAAAGCCTTGTAGAATCAAAAATCCACGTCAATACATCTTCCATCGTAGATTGCTATTTGCAATGTGATCTTTGATGTAATTTTTATACTGATTCTTTCTTCTTTTAGAGAATGTTCAGAAGTGGATTCTAAATGGAAAAACTAACCTGCTGGAAACCCCTTGAAAAAAGGGACATTTTCCTAAGATACCCACAAATATATCCAGAAATGTTCTGCAAACATTTAAGATCTGAGTTTAGTCTTTGCTAAGTTGAACACAGAATCACAGAAACAAAGAATCACAGAATGGTTGAGGTTGGAAGGGACAGAGCTCTGGAGGTCATCTTGTCCACCCGCCCTGCTCAAGCAGGGACACCTAGAGCAGGCTGCCTAGGATCATGTCTATGTGGGTTTTGAATATCTCCAAGGATGGAGACTCCACAGCCTCTCTGAGCAATCTGTGCCAGTGCTCAGTCACCCACACAGTAAAAATGTGTTTCCTGTTGCTCAGAGAGAAACTCCTGTGTTTCAATTTGTGCCCATTGCCCCATCTCCTGTCACTGGGCGCCACTGAAGAGCCTGGCTCTGAGCTCTTTGCATCCTCCCTTCAGGTATTTATACACATTGATAAGATCCCTCTAAGCCTGCTCTTCTCCAGGTGGAACAGTCCCACCTGCCTCAGCCTTACCTCATAGGAGAGGTGCTCCAGTCCCTAATCATTTTAGTGGCCCTTTGCTGGACTCTCTTCAGTATGTCCAGGTCTCTTGCAATGGAGAGCCCAGAACTGGACACAGTATTTCAGGTGTGGCCACCAGTGCCACAACCAACACATATACTACAATCACATTTAAAGACTGTGACTGAAGAGTATTTATGGGGGCTAATTAGAAAAATGTAATGATATTTACACTTCAGGGTGACTTCAGGGTGAAGGAGGGAAATGTTCTCAAGGTCAATGCAGGCCAAAAGGTATGTGAAAGGAGACAGGTCCTTTTAATGGACAGCCTTGCTGAACTTGCTTTCCTCCTCTGTTCGTGTGTGACTTATTTAAACTACCGGCTACAGATATTGCAGCTCAGCAGGCATCCAAAGGCAGATGGAAGCTACCAGCGTGCACTGTACTTGAACTTCTGAAATAAAGGACAGTATCTACCTCAAACTTAGACTAGTGCTGAGCAAAAGTTGTAACTGTGCAAGAGAGGCGAAGACTAGTGATTTAAAGCAATCTGACTTCCCTAAACTCTCCTTTTTCTCAGATGTATTTTTTCTTCTGAAAATCTGTAAGAAAATATGCTTTCTGCTGGATTCTGCTTTAGAGAGATTATATTACTTTTACATAATGATAGCCACACCAGAAGCTATTACAACTTTTGGAAGCTTTTAGTCCTTTCTAGGATAAATTTTTGAGATTTTTGTGCTCAGATGTGGAATGTAATTTCTGTATAGGTAAGAAATCCATGGCTTGCCAGTTTGCTTGCCAATGATTCCCAATGGAGTTAGTCTAGCTTTGTTTCATTACTGTAGAACTGGTTTCTGCTTTAGGCAAGATTTAACTCAAGGGTGTATTTCTCTTGTCAGGTCACCCAACAGATCACTACTCTGGCTGTCAGCTTCATTCCTTCCTTCAGAAAAATATTACCATCCATATTCCATCTTGTACAATGAATACATCTAATTACTAGACAATCTGCAGTGTCCTTACTCCTGGCTACAGCTATTTTGCAAGCAATTCCTTTGTATATTTGACACAATTAAAAGTGGCAGTTGTCTAGTGTTCAAAGAAATAGAAATGGTATTCCTTGAAAGGGTAACTGGATGAGTAAAAGCCCTCCAATCCACTAGCAAGCAAGCCTAATGGTTTCAGTTAATTCTGAGAAACTGGCCTAATCTCAGTTTCCACAGTGGCTTTTTTTTATTATTTTTTGTTTGCAGAGATGCAAATAGCAGGAACAGTAAAGAATTGAGCCTGATTAGGGTCACTCCTTTGATTCCGTAGATTTAGTTGCAGTTTCCAAATGGGAAGAGATGCCTGGGAATATTCATACTAAATTCACATTTTTCTTTTCATACAGTGTTGCAAAGTTCTTCAATTAAAGTGTATTTGTAAAATATAATTCCTACCATGATGTTTATGAACACCGTAGTTTATGACATTAGCCTGGACCAAACTAGTTTACGCTTATCAACATTACAATCAAATAAGAAGAGGAATCTTCCACTTGACATCTGTCCAACGAACAGGATTGAGAACCACCAAGCCAGCCTGTGTGTATTACAGGCATCTGTTTTGATGGGTGTTAACTACTGGTTTCCAGATTTTCTGCTAGACAGGGCCCTGAGCTGGGAAGTACTTTCAACATGGATGTCAACAGGAACTGAAGATATCCATTGCTCCATAATGGTTGCTCAGTGCCTGCCTGTATCAGGCCCTCAATCAGGTACTTCAGAAGAGCCAGAGTTGCCGTCATCAAGACAAATATGTGTGCTATGGAATTATTAAGGGTGACTAGAAAAGATTCGCATCTCCTTTGCCTTCCTGCCTCACATAACGAATGTCTGACCCACTTTTCCAGTGAGAGGATCTCCATCTTATAAGTGTTATCTACTAGGGGTGCAGACTCATTTCCATGATACAGTCTCTCATTTTTTCTCTTAAAAGCGCTAGGCATTTATTCCTGTTTTAACTGACATTTTAAACCGATTTGGAATGATACATGGTTAAAAAAAACCCCTTTGTAAGATGGAAATTTTGCTGCTAACAGATTTAAGTAGCCTAATTTTTTTCCCTTTTGGCTTGGAACTACAGACTGCATTTATTCTTGCAGATCAAATGGGCTGGGAGAGTTCTCTAGCGCTGAGGCTGACTGGCACCACGTAGCCCCCGTCCATAAAGCCCTTACCCAAAACAAGCTTTCTGCACCAGCAGCAGGTCTTTGCCTGAGACTGTGCACTTTGGCACTGGCCAAAACTCTGACAGGGAGTTAACACTTGCGAACAGTTTAACTGCACGGCTGATTGCTTGAGCCCATATTAGACCCTGGCCCTACTTAGTTTACTAGTATAGACACAGCCAGTGTGTTTAATTCCAGTAAGACTTTTTGTTGTTGTTTTTGCATGTTAAATATTTAAGTTTTTATTATACTCCACGATGAATAACGTTCAGAGGATTTGCAAGGCCACATTGGAACCTTTAAAATGACACCATCTATCAACATGCCTTACTTCAGCTTATATTTTGATCTCAGACTCGTTTTGACCTTTCACACACTTCTCCATTTCTGTGTTTTTCCACAGACTCCTGAGTTAATGCATCTTTCTGTAAATACATAATTGTCAAATTTGCAATAAAGAAACAAAAAACCAGCCCAAACTCTACTGGGGGAAAAGTAAAGGCTCCAAAATCCTAACAGCTGAAAATCACAGCGTAAACTGGACTCGGGCATCCTCAGCACTCTTGGGTTTTTGTTTTGTCTTTTTTTGACAGCAACAGTCAAGCTGTGCGCTGGTGACAGAAAATCTGTCATGACATTACGAATTTTCCCTCAGCCACTGTTCCGCAGGCATCAAGCTGAATAGCATTTTGGCACAGGCAGGTGGGCAACGGGCATGAGTGGCGAGGGATAGCCAAGATGCTGATGCTCTGAAGCAATCCATCTCTTTGACAGCCTCTGAGGAGACATCAAGCTGTTTTACCCCAGTGGAGGTGATTCTGCCATTGCTTTCTCTCCCTCTAGTCTCCTCAAGAGCAGCTGTCCCTGAATACACTCTGTGCGCTGCAGCAGGGCAGAATCAAGATCATTTTCTAAAGTTAACTAGATTTAGTCTGCTATCTCCTTCTAAGGAGCTACTGTCAGCATCTTATGCGCGGCTGAATTAGAATGAGCCTTGTGTAATCCCAAATCCCCTCTGAGCATGTATTTATTCTTCAATTTAGGAGGATTGCAGTGCTGATTTTTTTTTTCTTCTGCATTCCAATTTTCTTTACAGAATTGTTTGCTTGAAATAGGACTATTTTCTGCAGTTAGACTGATGAGGGCTTCATATCTTAGTAGTATTATACACATAGAAATCTATGCATTTGGTTTGTGAAGCTTCAGTAACGTTTATTAAAAATTTGCTAATATATTATGTTTATGTTCTAACCATTCTCTAACCTGCTTGTGTTATCACAGATGGGTAAAAATGTCGGTAAATACATGAGCCTCTATCTGTTCCTCAAAATGAAATGAACTTTCGAAGTTTAAAATGTTAAGGATAAAATCCTGACTAGGAAAACGTGTCCCAGAGAACCCTGGGCTGGTTTTGATGTTAATGAGGATTCTACCACTGGCTTGTGATCAAAGTTAACAGACCAGCTGGATAAGAAGCTATTGCTCCACTCTTCACATTAGGCTTCTATTTTATTATGAGGAGTAACAAGTTTATCTCATACCTTTGAAAATAGAAACATTTATCAGGTTTACATGGAGTTTGACTCAGTTTACCGTGTTAAAGGTTTTTTCAAACCAGAGTTCTTGGCTGAAAATTAATTTAAAATTATTTTTATGTGCTGACTGTCTGTGTAGGGTCTTGCATATCTTTGTGTTTCCACCATGATCTCATGGTAGGCCAGCACTGCCTTAGTGACTACTCCTTTGCAGACACTTGCCAAAATAAATGCAGTGTGTAGCTTACAGCTTTCTCCTTGAGAATGACATGATTTTGATTTACTTTGCATGTCCCACCAAGCAATTGTGTGCACCAAAACCAATTCTGCTTGGCAAATGACCTGTGGAAACCCATTGCTGCTGTGGGAGCTGGTGGCTCACAGGTCCTGCCCCTGCTCCAGGGCTGTGCAGGACCTTGTGCTTCCACAGAGCTTTGGAGCTAGGTGGCAGGGGGCTGAGAGGAAGAAAGGAGGAAGATAAAATGTGGTGGATGAGCTTGGAAATAAGGATTTCTGGGCTGCTCTTGATGAGGGCAGATGAGAGGTACTTGATTATTTTGGCTCCACAGTGACCAAGGCAGGCTCTCATGAGATTTAATAGGTTAATTTTAAGCTTCCTTTAGTTGATTTTACATTAAAGTTTGCTTTTTGTAAACTTTATTTCTATAGTCCTTTAGGTTTGCTGGTAACATTTTGATTTCCTGCATTTGCATCTTACTCTTTTGACATAGATGCAGGAAAAATTACGGAGAAGTAGTTTGCTGCGGTTAGTATACCTGAGACCTCAGCCATCATACCTTTGCACTTTGTGGCATTATTTATGTAGAATAAATGTGCTCCCTTCTTTTGAACAGCAGCGGTTCACATCTGCTTGACAGGGAGGTGCAGGAAGTGGTCAAAGCTGCCTTCACTCGCCACCTCTGGAGCTCTGGGATAAGCCCTGTATTGAATCACACCTGAAGTATATTTGTGTTCCGGCTCAAGGAGAGAGCAGACTTCCAGGAATTATTAGGCTAACCCAGGAATTATTAGGCTAACACTGACAGTCTGGCCCAGTGTCACAGCAGGGCGCAAGCCCAGAGGTTGGCAAGTCAGGCTGTGATGCCCTGGGAGAGTTGTGTAAACAAGTGTGCACAGAGCCACCTGTCCCCAGCCTGCCCTGAGGACCTAAACATCCATAAAACTCCAGCAAAATCACAGGCCCTGTCTGTATTATAAAGCAGAGTGAGCCTGTGAAATGCCGCACCTATTGGGAAGACATGCTTCTCCCCTCTGAGTTTTTAACTTTAGAGACCATCCCTTTCTTTTGGTTTAAAGGGAAAAGAAATGCTTTACTTGGGTATTATTTAATAACTACTGTTAACATAACTTACGAAAGTATGAAAAAAAAAATACTTGACAAGCTATTTATTTTTAGAGTGTCTTCTGCTTGTTTTTCCAAATGCTGAGAATTTAAATTTCTTATTTTAAGTAGCTCAGGGAACCTTGAGAGGCCCATTTTCGAGGACTAAGTATTTAAATCCTTACCCCACACTCACCCCATGGTGCATTCCAGTGACAAGAGGAATGTCAGCCGGGCAGCTTTCTCTCATGCCCTTAGCACTGAGAATACATGGCCTTAAAGATAAGGTGATTTAAGACTGATTTTCTAGAATACCACACTCGGTAGCGTGTGTGACAGGTCATATAATGGATTTTATCCAGCTTTAAATTCTACCTGTCAGAAGCTCCTTTCCTAAGAAAGCACCAGCACTGTGATGACCGGGGACAAAGCAGATGTTACTGTCCCATAGATGCATAAAGCACGAATTCCCATGCTGGCTAAACCTACTATCCCTCAGAATAAATTATTCCTCAGGAAAGAGAGGGAATGTTTTCATCTTTGACCTCTGCAACAGCAAATGCTAAAAACGTAAGGAAGTCTTGTGATGTTTTAAAGTATAAAAAGGCTCAGAATGGAACATCTTTTCCCATTAAATATTTTTAAAAATATCACCTTCTATTTCAGTAAAATGGAGTACAGTAGCCTGCTTTTCTGTATTCTGCACTAGAGTACAGGAATTCCTGATGCAGTTTTCCATATTTGCTTTTCTCAGGTGTGGTGTTTTGAAAAGGTAAAATGCAGAGAGTTGAGCACATCTGTTTCAGATGCGTTGTCCTATGTGTTCAGGGAGAAAAAGAAGAATTAAAAAATTAGGTTTGTAAAAAAATAAAATTGAAAGCCAAAAATACTTCTCTAATGAGCGCTTTTGTTTCAAAGATAAAGATTTTCTTTTCTTGCTGAGAGCTTTAACAAAATCCTGGAGCCTGCGTGACTTTTTTATACCAGCCCACCTCTAGACTACTCCTAGTATAAATGTAAGACAGGCATGGGAAGAAGAATATGGATTTTATTTTCCATATATTTCAGAACATGTGGCTAAAATTTATTGCATTAAATTGTTTTTTGTTTCCATCCTTTCTTTGCTTCCCTCTCCTCCAAACTTTCTACCGTGGTTAAATAAGATAAAGCAGCCAGGACTATAACTCCCAGGGGTTATCTTGTGTGAAGTCATGCAAAGCTCTAACACAATTTTTTGATGGCAAACTAACACTGAATATGCCAGAAAAATAAAAATAAAATTGTTCATCTTAAAGTACTAGAGAGGTGGGAAGTGCAAAAAAATATTTCGGTTTGTTTTTTTCATTTAGACTACCATGCACACTGTGTGTTTCCTAGGAGGAGGAAAACGTTGAACCGCATAGCGAAAAAACATTGATATTTAAAATTGTCTTTAGAACTGTATCTGTCATCTCATATTCATGGCACAAGTGACAGAAATATCTTCTTGTAGGCCCAAGTCAACTGCTAAACCCATGCAAGGAAAATGTTCCCTTTAGTAAAGAAAAATATTTGTGTAACAAGGTCATCAGGAAGAAGTTTCAGACGTAACTCACAGCAGTCATAGGCAAGTTATAAGAGCTGGAGGAGAAGGGTTTCTTGCCAAGAGCAACTCTTGTTTACTGCCAAGCTGGCAAATACCCTATCTTCCTTGGCATCTCTTGGGTGTGTGGGAAACTAGTCATGGAAAGGTCACAAGAAATCAAATGGTAGGCATAGCTTTTGTACAGGGCACAGCTCGGAGCTGCTGGACATGTGACTCCCTTTCCCTCTTCCACAGGAGTCTTCAGCAGTTGTTTTAATGGTTCCCTTTAAGGTAAAGGCCTTCCCGCTCGCATGTTTGAATCAAGCTACAGAACCAAGTGAAGTTGTGTGATCATCTCACTTATGCACAGGAAGCCTTTTCATGTCCCCCAGACTCCTGTACTGCTAAGGTCTCTTGCAGGGCAGATGTTAGATGCCTTCTGAGCCTTCTGTGTGTGGTAAAAGGAGAGGGACTATCAGATATCAGAGTCCCACAGCTTTAAAATTCACTGAGCACCTTATGAAAGGAAGAGAGGATAAAAAGATACGACTCCTGCTCTGGGTGGGAGACAAGAGAGGAAGCACAATAAAATCGACAGAATAGCCAACCTCCCTGCACTAGCGTCTTTAGAGTTTTTTTCTGAAGAATGTGATTTACAAGTGTTTGCAAGAAAATGACTGGCTTCATGTCTGCTCAGGAAGCTAGAGTAACGTATTACTAAATAAGGTTGGGGAGGTGAACTAGCAGGCTTCTACCCTTACCTCACCAGGCTGAGCTCAAAACTGTAAAGCCTTAGCATTAAATACTAAATGCGCAGCTCTCTGGGAAAGCGTCATTGAGGAAATTATAGACTGTCATGTTAGCAGTCTTACGGCAAACTCTCAGGCTACCTGAGTCATTGAAATGACATCTAGTAAGGAAGTCTTTTCTTTTGTCCTCTATGGGAATGGTGTTTTGTGGAGGTTTAAGACACAGGGTGAGATCCAGTCCATCACCTTCAGTACCTGACTGGTACTTATCTGTTAGGTGCATTAGTGAGGTGGTCTTCCTGAAGTAAGCACCTTAGGTCTATATCTGGTCAGTAGAGAGAGGAGGGTCCTACAGAAGATCTCCAGATGGATCTTCTATCACCTGCCTCTGCGGTGAGCGGACAAGCTTTTCCTGTTGGGGACTTCAGAAGGCTTTATTTTCTCCACTAAGGAGGACTGCTTCCTTCACTACCGATGCTCGGGCACCTGTTCAGGGCTTAAGCTAATTGGGCATCTTCCTGACCATACCTATTACAATTAAATGGTCTGTTTATCTCCACCTTTTCCAATCTAAGCAAACCTTGGTAATCAGCCCTGCTTTGTCCTTGTAAACTGAACAATTTACTGTCCTGACAATTATCAGTGCCAATAGATGTACCATGTCTGGCTGGGATGGAGTTAATTTTCTTCGTAGCAGCCCATATGGTGCTGTGGTTTGGATTTGGGACCAAAACAGTGTTGGTAACACGTCAATGTTTTAGCTGTTGCTGAACAGTGCTTGCACAGTGTCAAGGATTTCTCTGTTTTTCATACTGCCCTGTCAGCGAGCAGGCTGGGGGTGCACAAGAAGCTGGGAGGGGACACAGCTGGGACAGCTGACCCCAACTCACCAAAGGGATGTTCCACACCATATGACATCACAAGCAGCAATAAAAGCTGGGGGATCAGCAATAGAAGAAGGCAGAAGGTTCAGAGTTGTACCGTCTCTCTTTCTAAGTAACCGTCACACGTGATGGAGCCCTGCTTGCCTGGAAATGACTAAACACCTGCCTTCCAGTGGGAAGCAGTGAATTAGTTCTTTCTTTTGCTTTGCTTGTGCACACAGCTCTGCTTTATCTATTAAACTGTCTTTATCTCAACCCACGAGTTTTCTCACTTTCACCCTTCCGATTCTCTTTCCCCATCCCGCTGGGCAGGAGTGAGCGAGCGGCTGCATGGGGCTGAGCTGCTTGTTGGGGAAAACCCACAACAATGGAAAAACACTACAAATATTTATTACCTTTAAGAAGGAATTATTAGAGAAAAAAAAAAAAACTTGTTATAAGATATACTGAATAATTTTTGGATCTAACTTTTGCTGTTAGCAACTCTCCATTAGGCAAGGCACTATTTCCCCAAAGAAAGGTGTGAATATTTGCCTATGCTGTTATGCAAACAAAAGACTTAATGCCTATTCTGATTTTAACACAGGGTAGAACAGAAGAAAACAAACATCACATGATTCACAGAAGATATTTTTAGAATTCTAATTATTTGTTTGTATATATGAACTACTGAACTAACGTTTCAAACAGATACAAGTGAAAGCTTCTTACTAAAAGCTGCACCTACACTCACCCCCCCTTTCTATGAATGGTGAGGAAGTTGAGGCACTAAGATGTTAGTGATATAGGAGCTGTCCTCAGTCACACAGGCTGGTGGAAAAACAAGAAAAGTCTCCTAATCTTGATATTGACAGTTAAAGCATTGTCATCATCATTAATGAACCCAGCAACATTTCCAGACAGGTATCACTTGAGAAATTCACATTACTCAAATACAAAGACCTGTGGGACTAGGGAAAGCGTGCAATTTCATTAGGTCCAGAGAACCTGTTACAATTATCGATTAGGCGTCTTTCCTGTTACAGAGACCTACCCTAGAGAATTACCTACCTAGAATCCCTGATATAATGAGTGACTAGTAAAATTTTTTATGTTCTTTTAAAATTATTTTTGTAGTTTTTTAGGGTACACAACTGAGGCAAGAACAGTAATCTGTACTCTACCTGGACAGTTCAAATTTACCAAACAAATTTTGCACCAGAACAAATTACTTCATTTCAACAGAGATTCTGAAACATTTCGTATTGCCTTTTTCAAAGTTTTGTCCCATCCCTCCTCCAATGGAGTTTCCAGTATGGAATCACTGGAGAAGACTGATTACATCAACTGTTCTACGTTTTTGATTTCAGAAGACACAAGTGATGTCTCTATCCCCTTTGACCCATTCTTTGACTTAATCCTGAAAGCTAGCTTCAATTGACAGGATTTCTCCAGGCTCAGTCTAATCTACTTTACCAAAAAAAAACCCCTCAACAGCTGAAAGACAGGATATTAACAGCAAAAACAATTACTAAAGCAGCTGAAGGGACATCCTACATTTTAAAGCAATATTTGCTCTAGTTTAGATTTAATATGCATAAACTGTTCAAATATATAATGGTATTGCATTCTAAGGAGTGGAGGCACTCAAGGGTCAGAAAGCTCATGAAAACTTCAAAATAGAGTATAGCTGTCAAATAAGACCTCTTGAGCTACAGCATGCTTAAAAAATAAAATCAGTTGTCTTTAAGTTTTAGAAATCAGACTGGCATTTTTACGGCCATTCATGTTCCAGCATGCAAGGCAAAAGCCAAGCTTAGCCGTACATGCACAGTGATAGGCTTTATTTCCGTTCAGTAAAGAGATGTTGTAGCCATGGTGGATAATTCTAAGAAAACATCACCTCAGGGATTGTTTAAAAGCAAGCAGAGTGCTAGGAATTAATAATAAAAAATCAAGAGCAAACATAAAACGTGACACACCCATGTCTTGACTACTGCAACAGATCTAGCCACACATCTCAGACAGGAGACAGTAGAATAGGAGAGGTACATAGAGAGACACAAGGTAGGTGAGTAGATAGAAGAGAGATAAGGATAAACCATGTTCTGGGTCAGTTTTTGTATCACAGAGATTAAAATAGAGTAGACCATGGAAGAAAAGACATCTGAAGGAGGGTATGAGAGAACTCTATAAAAACTTGATCAACCTGGGAACAATTATTCACTGTTCTTCACAATCGTAAGAACAAGGAGGCATCAAATGAAGTTAAGATCTAGTAGGTTAAAACAAATAAAAGGGAGTAATAGTTCACAAAGTGCACAGGTCTTTGTAGAATTATTGCTATGGGAAACTTTGGATGCCAAAAGCTTATATGAGTTCAGGAAGTCGCTTCAGAAATGGTTTGACAAATTAATGAAAGCAAGTTCCATCAAGGGCTATAAAACACACAGAAATAACCTCTGGGCCAGAAAGTCCCTAAATTGCAGATTGTCAGAAGTTGTGAGAAGTTTTGCTGGGCGTAGGTTAAGAAAGTGCACGTCCACTTGTTTTCTCCTTTCGTTGTGCCATCCACTACAGGTCACTTCCTGAAACAGGACACTGAGCTAAATGAACCTTCAGTCTGTGACAGTATAGCTAATCTTACATTGTGCCCTTGTCACAAAGCAGAGATAACAGTGGTAAAACAGCCTCCCTTTTCTTCCCATTTCATACACGTCCAGCTCTTTACTGTGTGGATTGAACACATTGCAAAGTATCTTTATAAAAGCATGAGCTCTTGCTCATCCTTGCTCCAAATATCCTCTGCCTCCAGGTGAAATTGGAAGTAACAGCCAAGGCAGGTCCACCCTGGTACTGCCTCCAGGATGTGGCATCTTGGAAGAAGCCATCACGTTTGATGCCTGATGCATACCTGCTGTTATGTATTTTTAAATATATTGGGGGCAAATAGCCTCAGATTTTAGACTGGGGCCAGATGGCTGATTCAAGAGAAAATAACACAGGTACACGGAGGAACGGTCGCTCCAAAAAGACTGAACTCTGTGTGTAACAGGATGCACAGGCTCCAAACTGTACTGCATATCAATTACTTTATGTTTCAACACTAGCTGTGTTCATGAAAATAAGAAAGACAGACCTGATGCATCTCAAGACGTTTAAAGCTGTTTTTGAAAGTGGCCTTAATTCTTTCCAAGTGAACTTTACAAGTGAACTCTTTTTTTAGGAAGAGGAAATCAGACACAATTTTCGAGCCTTTTTTCCACTAAAATTATGCCATGCCAGTTAAAAGAAAAAGTGGAATTTAAGGCTTGTGTTTTCAGATTTACAGAATATAGGTAATTAAGCAACTGAATAGTAAAACAGGCCACCATATATTCACATTTATGACCATCTCCCATTTTGCCGCCTGAATACAGAGAATTGCAGCATCAAAAGTACAAGCAAGCAGAAAAAAAAAATGTTTTGAATTCAAAATATAAAATATTCAGTATCAAGTCTCTCATTCACACATACTAGTTTTACAACTGGATTTTCCTCCTTTACTTTTGGTTTCAGTAGGGTAAATATAGCTTGAATTTACTATTCTCTCCTCTTCCCCCTCACAAGATGTCCAAACAAATCAGGGAATTGTTTAATCAAATTTTTTAAGCTAAATGTTAAATTGTGCCTCTTGGCAGCAATCCTCTCCCAGAAGTCTGCATGTTCCCAGTGCTCAGCACTTTCCATGCTCATCGTTTACCTGTGGTGGAAATGAAACCAAATATACTACAGGACATACCATGAACAGCTGCAGCAACAGCACCAACAAAAGCAACATGTGTTGTTGGGCCTTTGGTTTCCAGGTGCTTGAGACACAGCTGATGTTCCTTCATTTTGTGACTGCTGCCTCTTTCTCATTTCAGCTACTTCAGTGCCCAAGTGGCTATAAGAACACAGACATAAGAGATGTACAGAATTACTACAGGCCGTCATAAAGTACATTCACATTTCTACAATAATCTCTTGATTCTACTGGTTCTCACAGCTCGTGGCAACAAAAGCACGTGGCCGTCAACTGCGCTGGCCAAGGAATAGTTCTATTGTGTTAAAAGCAGTTTCCAGAAGACCGCATTTTAGTGACACGCTGGAATCACGTCTATTCTTATCACTTGGGCTGGACTAAAAGGGCTGTTTATTACCCTTCTGAACAGCAAGCTACACAGCTTGTGTAGCACTTTGTAGAGACTGAGTCGTTTCCTTACCATATGACTATCCCCGCTCTTTCCATTGTACTAAAAATACAGCAGGATGGTTATTCACTTTAAATATGAGCTGGAAACTGATCTTTTTTACTTTTTGACTTCTCTGGTCAATGCCGGACCAATAAAATTGATATAAGTGATATTATATCACGGGCACTAATAGCTGTATGTTATTAGCCAAGATTATTATTAAGTGTCGTAGCTGGGCGGTTTGCTACTTGAGAGTTATTTTCTGTGAATAAAAGGAATAATAAATATGTATTTCCAAAATACTTTTCCAACTTTGGGACTCTCTTCTGGTCACAGAAGATTTTCTTTTGCTCATTGCCAGTCTTTCCTAGGTTTTATTAGGCCAAGATATTTTTCTTTCCAGTGACTTGCAACATGCAGCTGGAAGTAATATTCCATGCATTACTTAGTTTTCAAAAGAAGTTAAAACAGTTATTGCTAAGTTATGTTATTTAGGAAGGTTTAGATGTCGGGATCCTTCTAATGGTTCGCATCTTCTTTGTACAACAACTGTAAGTTTCCCAGAGTAATGGCTATTACAAGCCTATATAAATTAGAATAAATTTAGTACTTTTGCCTTTGAAAAAGGACAGATTACTGTGGGGAGGAGCCCAGTTTCAAACAGAAGCGGGTAGAAGATGGTCTGGTGTGAGCAGCATGCGCTGTGCTCCACACCCCCAGGGCATCCTCCTGCAGCCAGGAGCACGGGGAAAAGGCAGGCTCAGGCCCTGGTCAATTTGCCAGCTGGATACATCATGCACAGAAAAGCCAGAGATGTGCTACTCTGTCTACGTGCGTTCAAGCAGCAGCTGTGAGAGTCTGCATTTACATGGTTGCTAAAACTCCCGAAGTTCTTCTCCTGGTAGTGTCCTTACAGACAGTTTACACACAACAACACGTAGCAAGGATGCTAAGCTTCAGAACTCAAACTCATGCTGCAAAACTCAAGGTTGGTGGTTGTTTCAGCTTCTTGCATAGCTAACTTTTCCATGTACACTGTCACCGAACAGAATCAAGTCATTTCTGAGGTGTTTGGTCAAGTTAATGAAGAAACATTTAACTACCCGTGGTGAGGGCACCTGCTTATGCTGTTGATATTACTTATGGTTTATAGTTACTGAACTCTTGAAGATTAAAATGACACATTAAAAACGCACCTTTTGTTAAGAAGGGATACTTTGACATAATTGAAAAAATGCCCATATTTTTACGATAGATAGGAAGGAAAGGAAAAGTGTTGCAGAATAATATGTAGCTCAGAGAGTGAGTGACAGTATGGAGTCACTTTCTCCAAATTACAGTGCTGAACTTCTGCTGACTGCGCATGATGCAGTCAAATTATTTCATAGATAGCTGTGTCATGCTGTGGATGGTACTTGCTTCAGCAAGTGCAATGCCTATGGTTAAAGAAATTAAAGCCAGGTATTTTCAAAGGAAATGTTTGTTTCTTGCAAAGATTCTAGAAACATTTGTACAAAATCACAAAATTTATTCGTTTCAGAAACCAGTGAAATTACCCATACTGAGGTATTTATAGGACTGTAATCTTGGAATGAAAACATCCCATGCATTCCACCTGCATACCTAAAATTATGCATTTCACACACAATTTTAGCTATATATAAAAAATGCACTATGGCTAGAATCTGTTGCGCTATAAATACGAGGGGGCAGGACGAAGGTTATCCGTTCAGACACGATGATGTGAGTTTGATTGGTGACTTTGCTGTAGTTTCACAATAATTTTAACACAGCACAAGCTGCCGTGCCACTGAAATAAATGTCTCTCTCCCTTTTCTCCTGCACAGCTCACGGTCACCCATTCCCTCACCTGAGCCGTCCCCCGCGCTGTGCTAGCAGCAGCGTTTGTGCAGGTGCTTGGTGAATTGGGTAAAAGAGTAGGCGTGATTTAAAATTAATCCAGAAGGGAAAGATAAAAAAGAAATTAGTTTTAATTTGGTTCAAGTCCCAGTCTCGTTCACCTTGGGAAGGTGTGAACACTTGGGCCAGAGCAAGGGAGGAAACAGATCAGTGTAGCACAAACATCAGGCAGGCGAGGGGAGAGTGGGACCCTTCCTTCAGTCCCTGCTCGAGCTGGCAGGAGCTGGTGGTGAAAGGGATGGGAGCTGCTCAGCTGCAAAAAAATAAAATCTGCGACTGGAATTCCCAACGCACTGCACATGGCATGTCCAGGAGGCAGAGTCAGAAGTGTGGTTTCACAGGAATGGTCCGCATCCTCAGCCCTGCCCAGCGACTTCTACCACGGAAAATTCTCCAGCATTCGCCTTTCAGTTTGGACTGCCACAACCAACTGTTTTGGAGGTTTGCAAGTCTGGCAGTACACGGTAGCAGCAGGAGTTGTGAGGAAACATGGGTCTTCATTGTAGAGCATTTCAGGAGGCATGGTTTCCTCCAAGGCTGCTCAGACCCCACAGGTAGCCAGTCTTCAGAGTGGGGCTGCTTGCTTTGCTATGCTCTGACTCTGCTCTGGAGCATGGGGAAGGGCAGGACCCATCCCTTTCCTGACCATGCAGTATTTGGAGGAGAAAGACGACAGTCCTTGACTGTGGGTACAGTTACATTTATCTATTTAGGCTGTATCTGAAAGAAGAAAAAAAAAACCAACAAAAATAACCACAAAAACCCAACCACCCCCAAAACCCTGTGTACTTAAATCCAGGGGTAGTTTGCATTCTGGTCCTAATACAATATATTTGGTTACTTGAGGCTAAAGCATTAATTATGATGCTAAGATAGTGCTGCAAGGGGTTATATTTTGAAATGGGTTGATAATATGGACACTGTGTAGTGGGACTACCCTTAGCTTCCAGTTATAACAGGCAAAGATCTCAGTGGCACAGTGGGACAGAGTTGCATTTAATCCATTTCAGATTCTGCCCTTTCCACAGCTGATGTTGGTGTTCCCTCTGGACCTTGCCGTACCTGACAACGCAAACTGTTACTTCGCTTGGTGTGACTGGCATGCTGATCAACAAAAGCGCGAGGCTGAAAATCCCAGCAACGAAACAGTGTTCTCAGGGAACACGTGAACGATGTTCACTCATCCGGCTTCACCACTGGCTGAAGTCAAAGTTATCAGCCCCTTTTCTTGTGCAAGTGTTGCATTCTCTTGGAGAGCTTCTAAGCTGAAGTTGATAAGAAATATGAAATATCCACCCCGTGATGCAAAACAATAACATGTTTACTGAGGATGGAGTACACTGGGTGGAAACTTTAGTTTCATGGTTATTTTGGTTGGATTTCGTGTTTCATGTTGTATTTGCAAATACCAGATGTTACCTACGCAAAACCGTAATTGATTCCATTAGATTATTTAGGATGCAGAAGCAGGAATATCTTAATTCTTGGCTATATTTAGAGGCTGACTGTAGACAGAGGGTTTATATTTGGTGCCTTGGTCCAAGGCATGAAAAAGAAATTTAGAATCTTTAATTCAGCAGGTCAGTCTGATGAGATAAATTATTTTTCTGTAATTAAGTGTGAAAGTTAGTACATAACTGTGAAGGAGTAGAATATTGTGATATTGTGAACTGATATTGAGCAGACCTTCTAGGGTGGTGGTACAAATTGCACATACTGTCTCCAAGATCTCAGTTTGCCTTTTTCAACATTTTCATTGCTCCTGAGACCCTCTCGCTTGGCAAAAATACCAGGTGTTGAAGGTGGGCCTTTGTCTGATAGAAATAACATTTCTCCTTGGTACTTTATATGTGATCTCTCAGACCATTGCACCACAGGTATAAGCTGCTTCTACTAGTTTTGCGTCTGGTTCTTTGTCTCCATTTGGTGGCGTGGTTTACTAACAGTATTATAATTTCCATTTGTGCTGATAGGAAATAGGAATAGTATTCTGTTTTGCTTGACTGACTCATTCTCTTGGGAGTGGGTAGGTATTATGGCCCTCTGAGCAATCCCATAATCATGAAGGATTTCGTTTTGCAGAACATCTGCTGTCCCTACCCTGCAGCTGAGGAAAGGAACTCAAGGGTACAGCAACTGCTCATTATACAAGTAATGAGACAGGTAGCTCACATAAACTGCAGAGCAAGAAAGTCGGTACCACCCTCTGTGTGTCTTCAATCTTGCAGTGCTAGAGGAATATAAAAACTTAAAAACATTCAGAAATTTGGAGTAAGACTCCTGTCAGTTGTGGAACCGATGGCATGAAGATCCATTTCTATGTTTAGACAGTGTAATTGCCACTTATTCCACTGGGTACTCAGGGGTAATTATTACAG
Organism: Stercorarius parasiticus; assembly: GCA_013396915.1. Classification (NCBI taxonomy): domain Eukaryota; kingdom Metazoa; phylum Chordata; class Aves; order Charadriiformes; family Stercorariidae; genus Stercorarius; species Stercorarius parasiticus. The sequence goes on along the minus strand of VWZL01002558.1, from coordinate 1,641,711 downwards.
AAATCCCCTTGTGCACAGAGCAGTATCTTGGGAAGAGAGCTCAAAAAGGAATAATTGATGGAAGAATCATTTGGTTTATTACATTTATACTGGGGCAGCCCTATTGAATACTGACTACAGTCATTTCAAATTCCACAGAGTGCCTCTAGAAGATGAAAATAATGTAATTTCTGAACAGTTGCACTTCCCTGACTCTCCACCTCCTGCAGGACTCATGCTAAGGTTTTACAGTGTTTTCCCCAGAAATTCCCAAGGTGTTGGACATGGTGCAAAACACAGGCTGCACCATTTCAGTTATTTCAGTGGCTCTGTTGATGTCTGTTCTCTGATGAAGCAAGAGCAACCCTTTTTTTGTTGTTTTTTTTTTATTTATTTATTTTATTTTATTTATTTTTTTCCTGGCCTCAGAAGCCTGGCATTACTGCCCCGCAAATTATCTGAACTTACGGCACTGTCCCATCCAACCCGCTCTGCTTATTTTGGAGCTTCCCCCTGCACATGACCTTCCTGTTCCCCCTCCATTTCTGTTTCCCTCTCAGGATCGAGAGGGCATTCGCTGGAGAACCTCATGCGCTAGGAAGTCATAGAAACATCCCGAAACTCCATTAGGGATTGAGAAAGTTTTATCTTCTGGAACCATTCCCTAATGGCTGTTTTGAAAGAGAGATATCATACAAGGGTGCGGATAAACACACACCATCATTTTATACAGCAGGCAAGTAGCATTATGTCTTTTGTTGCAGGTAGGACACATAATGGCTTAGCTTTCAGGACAGAATTGGAGCAGAATCAGCTAAAGCAATCTGTCTTTTTTCAAACTTCTGCAATAGGCAAGAAAGATCACCTTGCATCAGAAAGGAGCGGTCAATGACTTAAGGATATATAGGGTGATTTACTCTGCAGGCAAGAAACTTAGCCCTTAAAATACTTGTTTTGTTTCGGGTTTGTTTGGTGTTCAGTTGGCATATGGATTCCTAACAAGAATTTTCTAAGTTTAGGGATGTTGAAAGCCTTCAAACCCTAAGCATTAAGGTAAACAGTGCCCATTTAAGACCTCATTCAGGATTCATCATCAAAAATAAATGTGCCCTGAGGAAGATTTTGTATACTGTGAATTCAAGACTTCCAACTATCATTTTAGATTTTACACAGATTTGGAAAATCTCAACATTTGTAAGAATAGAGTTACATTAACACTTCTTTGATTTTTTTAACTGGCTGGTTGGGGAGAGAGTGCTCTTTATAGGATTTTAACTGGCTGCTTGGTTTTCAGTTTCCTAAAACTGTCAGTGGGAGAAGTGACAGATATACCCCTGAAATACTATTTTTTTCAGAGGAGTTAGGTGCCTTATTGAATTTGGAATATATAAGTCATCTTTTTAACTCCAAACACTAAGCAAAAACCCTCAGAGAATGCCATAATATGGTAGTTGTAATGTTCTGTGGTATGCTATCTGTTTTAAAAACGTAGTTTTTTTAAGGACAGACTTACTAGCATACCGGAACAATGCAACACCGCTTGGATGCACCTGCCGGTTAAATAATCTCACAGATGCATGTGCTGTTCTTGCAATGCAAAGACAGCCCTAACACAACACCGTTCTTTTACTTGTGCTGTCTTCATTCATCTAGGGGACTGTCTTACAGGTACCATGAGCTAAATGAAGACAGACCAAGGGATTTTATCAGATGTCTGTGAGCTATAAAGATTTCCACGCGCTCCTCGCAATGCCAAGTGAGAGGTGAAATCAAGACAGCAGAGCCGTGGGCACCCTTTAAGTGCTGCTTATACAGTCTTCCTAGAGCAATGGCATTCATACTAGTCACTCTGCCCAAGAGAAACCTTGACAGTGGTACATTCTCTCTTTTGCCACTGAGTCCTGAAAGCCATTCAGTATTTCACAAATAAATTAATGTAAAGTAACAGAGAAGAATAAGTCTACCAGAAGAAGAAGTATAATTGAATTACCTTGGGCTCCATTTACTTATTTCAATGTATCTGTGGTCTATTACAGAACAATTAGAAGTTATTGGCAACAATGGAACCTTAATTGCACCTTAATTGATTTAAATATAGCCTACATGGAAAATTTCAATTAATTGCAGCAACATGAAAAGTTTGAAATGTTTGAATTTGAAAGAATTTGTGTTTTGGAAGGAAAGATCAATGCAAAAGTCAATTTCTAAGAACTGTTCTGATTAACAATACTCATGTCAGAATTTGAATTATAACTCCAAATTTTAACAGATTTGCTTTTCTGTGTTCTTCAAAAACTATATTTTGCACCATGTCGAAGTTCTAAAAACTTGTGAAGAGTAAGAAGGTCTGAGTCAAAACAGCACTTGACCCATGTATTTGTAACTAGACCTTCATATGGCATACATACCCCATGTTGGTGTGCCATACATACCCCATGCTGATGTGCCATACAGGCCAGCGCACAGATTCTGTGTTCTACGTGCTAAGTTCAGCCAAAAAAGGACATGGATATATTATAGCTTTTAATTTTAAAAGCTTGGCTGCCAGCATCAAGCTGTATGAACCATTGCTTTTAACTTTGATGGTCCCATACTGATTACCAAGGTGGCAGAACCATGGAGGGAATTTGTTTCTCTTAAGTAGCTTGAAGTGCCCAAGACACCCCATGGCCTCCATTCTGTCATTCTTGTATAAATGGCAGACCACATTTTGGTAAAAAATTTTTGAAATTGTAGGTATTGAATGCTTTTTCGCTCAGAGAACAGGTTATTGTGCCTACTGAATTTTTGTTTTGGGGAATTGGACTCGAGTGCCTACAGCAAAACATCTTGCTCTTCTATTAGTTACTGCAACTCATCAAAGAGTTTTAAGACATGTACACCTCTACCATACAGACATCTTTCTCCTGTCAGGTCTTCTGCTCTGGAGATATTTGACTCTTTCTAAAGTCTACCAGAGCAAGCCCTGAGAAGGTCATATAGTGGACATTCTGTCCATTGATGGAATAGGAAGAAAAAGAAATTGTGTGGACACTAGGCAGAAAGTGTTCAGACATTAAGCATTTTATTAGGAAAGAACACTGCTGTGTGAATATTCATGTCAACTGAAGCTATGCAATTCAGCTGAACATTATAAAATCCTTGCCTTGTGTACGGTAATATTCTTTTTATGACTTTGCCAGACAGCTTCTGTGCTCATAAAGGATGTCTGAGATTTCTTTTTATTATTTTATGGTGAACTTAGTATCCTGAGGAAGCCCTGCTTAAATCTCTGCATCATCAAGTAGATATGCATTTGTACTTCTGAATCAGACATTACTGCTCAGTAACAAAACATTAAGCCTGACAGTAATGCATTATTGAAAAGTTTTTGAGATGCCTGCATGTGGTTTTTAAAGAGCTGTACTAAAATTATGATTAAGAGCACTCTACAGTCTTCAGGAACATTTTATAAAGAGCAAAATGTAATACTCATCAGGAAACCTTTTATCTTTTTAAAGCGTATTGTTTTTATTTGTATGTGTTTGAGAAACATCTGAGAATCCCATTTTACACTACATCTATCTACCTGTTTGTTGTGGCTAGTATGGCTGCAGCTGACTGAGACACATGAAGCCGCTACACTTCAGAAAGCTGAAAAGAAACTTTCCTCACAGGGGTGAAATACAGATCTGGACATATTGTTGGAAAATTAAAGAAGTGTTTGTTAAAGTCCATGACATTCTCCATAAAGAGGACACTAAGAAGACTCTTGAGAATACAGACCGCTTTACTGCATGCATTAGCATTGTAATTTCTAAATAAGTTTCCCTGTCCTTAAAGCCATTTCTCTATGTTACGAGGCAGATGTCATTTGGGGGTTATGTGAACTGCACAGATTCTGTACAAATTTCAGCAGAAATTCAAGAAAAAATCCTAGGGACAGCACAAGAATTTGTAGCTAACGTCAGGTAAAAAGGTTTGCAAGTGCAATTCAAGTACTAAACAAGTTTTAATGTTGGTGAACTGCTTTTTTCTACACATAAGACCATTCTGGCAAATTTTCACCTGCAGAAATGACAGCATTTAATCAAATAAATGCACATGACTTCTGTTTATGATGCACATGCTACTACAGGCTGAAGAACAAAGGAAGGAATTAGGAAAATTTTTTAGTGTGAGAACAGTTTTTCTGAAACCACTTTGGACATGGCTCTAGTCTTTGAAGTGACAGAATCCACATTTTTCACTGTAAAATGAAGACTTGTATCGTCTACTTCCAAGGCACTTTATTTTTCAAATTCCTTCTGCAAATAGAAGTCACAAATTTGGACAGAAGTAGCCACCCTCAAAATTAAAAAAAAAAAAAAAAGAAGTATAATAAACAAAGTCAGGAGATTTGTGTGGCAGGGAGAAGGTCTTTGGTTGACATGGTAAAACTGAGAGGGAGAGGAGTGGAAGGTGGCATGAGGTAGAAACAGGTTTAGGGTCTTTCTAGGTGGCTTGAAGTAGTGTGAGAAAGTTAATCCAAAAAGCAGGGGCAGGGATTGTCGAGGTATACCATGCTCTGCTCCAATTACAGTATCTACGAACTTCATGACCGTAGAACTAAAGGAATATTTACCCTTGACAGATAGTGGTCAGACTGGGTGCATACTCATCGGTAATGGATCTCCACGTCCCTCCCACAGGCTCTGCTAGTTCTGTTAAACTCGTAGGCAAGCTCCTGATATTTCCGCTCCTCTAGTTAGCACTAATGCTTGCCTCCTGATCGGAGGAAGGGAGAGGAGACTAGTGTCTACTCTGCGCAAAGGACATGCTCTTTCTCACCGCACTGGCATTTGGATCGACAGCAGTTAGTTAAAAGCCTTGACTCTCTCTGGTGCACTGTGCTGTTGGCAAGGTTCTTGCTTCCACCTCGCTATTTCTCTGCTATTTGCCTTGCTGCTATCTCCAGACAACACATTTGTCTTATCACTTCTGACCTCTTCTTTAGCTGTTAACTGATGGTTTTCAAGAGTTTCCCCAGGATTTGTATGTCAGTGTATGACACTTTCTACTACTGCTCCACAGTTGCTTTGGTTTCCCCTCCTCCACTCTCTCCCCAGGTCTGTAGCTGCTTTACGTGACCTGCAGTCCATGGCAGCCTGGAGCTTTGGTTTCTTGCCTATGCTGTGGGTGGCCATCTGCTCACCTGCATAACAGGTGCAGATTTGTGGTGGTTTTATTCCTTAGCATTCCTATAATGATGTCTGTGTCAGGTCAAGCATTTCTCTATGTGTTTGATTCTAATAGGCAGATCTTTACCTATCAGTCTGTGCAGGGTTATAATTAGCACCTGCTAAGGTACAAGGGATGAGTCGTCACGACATAGGAGGGATCCCTTTCCATCCTTCTTTATTCTCTGTCAATTTCTTGGTTATCTTTACAGTTAACAAGATCTTTCCATTGTTTCATGACTATTGGTAAAGATGCGCTCACAGGTACGAGGACTGGTGCTATGCCATGGGTGCAGTAATATTGTGGCATATGGTAGGAGCATAAAGCATTGAGTACTTTGCAAAGAACAAGCTTGTAATCGTAGTTTTGCCCAAGTGTCTTCCAGATTGCCAGCTCAGTTTTGGGATGTGATCTAACCGTCATTCAAGCAAACAGGCTTGTTCCTGACTTCTTCCAGGTTTGTCTACAATTTCCTTAGTATGTCTTTCTATTTATTTGCTATGTTTTTAACAGGGCTATACAGATCATCAGTTTTCACTTTAGGCAGATATAGTAATTATTCCCTGGGTGGTTCTGCTGCCATGAACATTTTAGACTGTAGCTTTAGGATGAAACCTGCTACTGTTAGATGCTACTTTGTCTACCTGTTAGTCGTACATCCCCTGCAGCAGCTCTCACTTTTCCATCGGCTGCTACCAAGCTTCATGTCCTTCACGCTCTGTCACGTGAGAGGGTTCACCACTTACAAAATTAACATGTCCCTTTTCTTTAGTAGCAGAATGGTTTATGGAGGTGCTGTAGTGAGCACCGTGGCCACATGCTTCCTCAAGGCTTCGTCACATCCCTGTAATTTGTGCTCCCCCCCACCAAAGCCAGTCCCTCACTGCTGGTTTTAAGACCTGGCTGGGGCTTCACCGGTGCGGAGAGAGGTGGGAGCCACTGATCACAGCCACAAGCACAGGACAGTCATTGGGAGGAACTATCCCTTTCTGCTATTCAGCACATTACCAGGCAAAACAGGCATGAAATTAAAAGGGCAGCTGACAACAGTGGGAAAATGGGAAGACAACAAACAAATATGAAAGACAGAAGACATGGATTTACCTGAATAAATCTTGGGTTAGGACCATTTTGGAGCAAGAAATTAGAGTGGGTGTCAGAGAGGTGACAAGCTATGTGGCTTGAAAAGCTTCAAAATTTTAATGGGAGGCTTCTTTGAGATATAGAAGAATAGACACTCAGCTTTCAATTTCTGGGTGCCTTGAACTATATATATATATGTTAACAAAGTAAACAGTTCAGCAACAACATTTATTTTGGTCAAAAATATAAAAATTCTACCTAGATCTCATGGAAAAGTTGAGGCACACCCCATGACTAACACATCTCTGGGCCGTGGAAGCCATGAGACTAGACCCTGGAGCTGTTTTCTTCTAAGATCCCCTGACGGCAGAAAAAAGCATCACAGAGAAAAATGATGCCACTGTGCTCTTCAAGCTTTGATTTGCATTCACCTGCAACAACCCGGTACAGTGGCAGAGGATTTACTCAGCTGATAGCAGAGTGATGGACTTTCATAGGACCATCTGCCTCCTCCTAATTTGCACCAGTGTCTTCGCTCATCTCCCTTTCCATGGCCTCTTTTCCTTCCCACTCCCGAGGTCACTGGCTTTTCCTGGCTGAGATGTCTGTCAGCTCTGCTGTGAAACCAATAACTTGCAGAGCAATACGGCAGGCAGATACGTGTCTAATGCTGCTGCAGCAAGGCTTGCCACGACTCATCTGTCAAAGGCACTAGGCAGCACAGGAAATAAAGAGAGATTTGTGAAGAAAAAGAATTCCAGGTTAAACACCCTTGCCATTACAAGAGCTTTCTAGATCTTACTTCTCAGTGAGAGAAAGCAGGTTTTCTTTCCTTTCCCTTGTCCTTGTTTTATCTTTTCCAGTGCTGGAAGGATTCCCATGTAGAACGCTGCAGCCTCCTTTGTGTACCTCATCACTTGAGTGTCTACCTGGGCTGCTGGAATCCTCAGTAGCATCTTGCTTGTTAGCTTGCCTGGAAGAACAGGTTTCTCCAGAGCTACCCACAGGTCACTTTCTGTCAACCACAAATTTATGTGGCTGTTGGTACTTTATAACACCAGGTAGTAGACACTTGTAGCACAGTTTCTCTCCCCTAAACATAGAGGTATGATGCAGGTGTGCAGCAAAAGACAGCCATAAATGTCTAAATTATACAGAAAACGCCTAACAGTCAAATTGGTATCTCTTAAGTTCATAGAGATTCCCAAAACACCACACTGAGGCAGAGGGCTTCGGATGTTTTGAAACTAGCGTGAGGAGTCCCAAAAGCTAGTTAGCATCTTGTGTGTTGGAAGGAACGTATGGAGGTTCAGAGAAAAAACACAAAACCAATTATGATTCCTTCTCCTCTCCTTTCTCCTCCCGTGGTCATTTTTTAATGTGTCAGTTTTAAAAATCCAGATTTCCAACCATCACAGTAAACAAATCTTTATAGCAAGCTGTGCATGTATTCTTTCATATTCACCAACAGAAAAGAATAAATTATGTCTTCCTGCAGAATCCGACAGCTATTGCCCTATGGAAAACTTACATATTAAAAACCAATATAGAAGATTTTCTTCCTTTTTTTTCTTTTAAACCCTATCAAGCATGTGAGTTAACTCTTTTAACATTTCTACAAATGCTAAATACAAATCTGCATAGAAAAAAAGTCTTAGATAAAAGTTCTATTTTGAAGACCCTTTTTATAAAGTTTAAAGGATGGAACTGCTCTCCCATAGTATAAATTTCCCGATGGAAAGTGTCATGTCTAGTCAGATCTGTACATTTACACGCTCTCTACTCTTATGCTGAGCATTAGCACAGATTGCAATCACCAGCTACGTTACTGTATAGCAAGGCATTAAAGTTGCTCTTCCACTTGAGTATGCAATGGGATGGAGTGAACCGATTTAATTTAGATAAATAGATCCCTGAAGATCAGCAGACGAGACCTCTTGGAACACTGTCTTCCCAGATTACTGAGGGAAGCTTGATGTGAATGTCTGGTCTATCATTTCGCTTCCTATAAAAGCTCTCCTCAGTGGCAGTGCAACCTGTCTGATGTCCTTGTTTACTGCCACAGAGACTATAGGGTCCGTGAGGGAAGTCCCTCAGCATCCTTTTATCCAGTATTTCATGTTAAAAAAAATTAGAGAGCTTTGCATAAAAAGCTGTATTTCCTCCAGGCAGTGAAATATACTTAGGCAGTTTTCTTCCTGAATTTTAGAAAAATTATGTCTACAATGATAAGAGGACAAGGTTATGTTTTAATTTAAAATAACTGTACAAGAGCTCTGGGCAGACTGCTGACCGTATGTCGAAGGACAGCATTAAGTGGATTTAAAAGAATTATGGGTACGGCACATCTGTCCCAGCTAGCTATCCACAGCTCCATCTTCCCCACAATTTGCCCTCGCCCAGCCATTCAGCTGTATTGTGACTTGGGCATTGACTTCTGTCCCAAATTCTCTTTGAAAGTAGGACCTTGCTGTGAGACTTGTGAGAGGATGGGGAACGAGGGAAGCTTCAGCACAAGCTTGGGTACAAGGCCAAATTGTACTGAGACCTCACACACTGATTCTCCCTGAGGACCTTAGTGAGCTGTCACAGCAGCTCTTTCAGCAGCAGGTGTTCATACAAAGTCTGTGCTGGCCAGTGAAGGTTAAGCTTGGAGACCAAATCTTCTCTCCACAAGAGCTTTAGTAGGACCTCTCTCCTTCACTTGGCAGCTGGGGTTTTTTTTCATGCACTTGGGTTAATTTTCTGTCTTTGAGATTGTCTTTGAAAGTTCGATCTGTCATTTGGTTGAAATTGGATGACATACATGAAGTTAGCGGAGAGGGACAGACAGGCAGCTGCAGCAAGGTCTTACAAGCATCATCAGCTTAGGAAACCAAAACAAAAAGTCAGAAATCAAATGTGAAGAGCGTTGAGCAGTATGGTCTGGAATAGCCCACTGCTGAGTAATAAATTCCCATTCATCCATCCACAGCTGTGATCCAGGAGCTACCTTCAACAATAAGAGGCAAAGGGTAAAGGGTGTTGTTGGGGAATGGTGTGGAAGGAGAAGAATGGTGCTTACTCTCTAGCACAGGTATATTGAGTAAAGCAGAGCCAGACCCCACCGTGGTTTTATTTTATCGGGAGTATTTAGGGTAGATCCAGTCCTGCCAGTTGTGCAGCTTCATCACATGCTTTGGGGAGGAGAAAAAAGTTACGCAATAAAACTAGAAAATGTGATTGAAGCTACCAAGCTTTGCAGCAGGCTAAGGAGGAGGTTTAATATTAGAAACTACGTCAGCCTCTTTTTTAAAAAAGACAACAATTAAAAAGAAGGCTTCTTTAGACTTTTTTCTTTTAGTCCCATAAGACATAAAAATTAAAAATATTCCAGCTGAGGGGCCTTATCTAGCTCCCATTTCAGGTCAAAATTTTTATGTCCTGTTTTTATTTGCCTCAGTTGATTCTATTGAGGGAAAGGATAGAGTATCTCATCCTATAATATATATATGTTATTAGAAATAAATATTGAATAAGTTGCTTTAAAATCTCTACACTAGTTATTTATAGTACCTTTTCTTCCAAAATCCTTTACAATAAAAGAGTAATGAAGCCTTTTTGAGTGAGTAAACTGGAAATTAGGGGATAATGCTAGTAGCAAGCAGAGCTTGTTATGGACCAAGATATATCTTTGCTCTTATGAAAAATACAACATGTTCTGTATGATAGGACTTTCAAAAACATCTGGTGGTTGTAATATGCTTCGTCCACTGAACCAACTCTTAAAAACTTCTCTAATTTGAAGCAAAGTGAAGATGCAGCTCTCACCCTGAAGAAGGTGAACATCTCTGAAATATTTTTACTCTTAAAACCTTCTTAGGTAGAAAAGATTTTGGGGACAGAATCTTTAAAAAAATGCATAAATCACAGAAAACTGCATGGAATTAATTTTATTTACTGCAAACCTATCTGTATTTTAAGAATTAGACGTAAGGTTGCTTCATACGTGTGGTTTCTAAGGTTGCGCAATATGGATGAGAGATTCCTCTGACATTCTAGCTCTTTCACGAAGCAAAAAACATTACACTTGCTACAGCTAAATAAATCCTATCCTTTGAGACAAAAGATGAATATTTAACACAACTGTGCAGCCTCAGAGATCTACTATATGTGTTTCCTTGTTGATATCTGAATGGTGTGCAACTAAGTGTAACGATAAATAAGAACAGAGGCTTCACAGAGGGACATTAGACATAATATTTCCCAATAAAAGAGAGCACTGCTTTGTTTCAAGACCTCTCAAACTAAATGATGTTTTCATGTTAAGTTTTTATATTTGACTGCTTGTTGCAAAGTTCTAGCACATTCAGGGAATGCACAACTGAAAATGCAAAACTCAGCATTTCTCCTCATCACACTTGACACAAGTCAGCATGCCTAATGCCAGTCTGTCAGTCCTTGCTAGTTCCTATAAACATCTCTTGAAGGGGCTTCATTCCATATTATAGACAAGAAGAATAAAAAAATCCCAGTAGAGTTACTCAGTTATGCTTGGTGACAACTGATGGAGAAGAATTGCCCTGTGCTGCACAGAGGAGCTCACAGATGTGGAACAAATGAGGCTGATGTGGCAGGCACCTGTGGCACCTGCAGAGCACGCCGGGGCAGAGGTCTCTGGGCTACCATTCCACTGGAGGCCACCTGAAGTCTCTGTCTGATGGGAAGACAGCTTACAGAGAAGAAGAAAACATAGAACAGATATTAGCCCTAACAGGAATACTTTTCTCCAGCAGCACTGCAGGCGTTATCTTCCATTTGTTATTTATCTGTCCTCTCGTGGGTGAAGTGTCACCTTGAAAACCCTATTCCTGGTTACCTGTTACTATCTGTTGCTTTTCTTTCTGCGGTACTGTCAGCACTTCCAGCACTATACTAACTTGTGCATCGGCGTTCAACATTGGATAACGGAGCATTCCATATATTTGCTGTTAATAATCCAGTCATCTTTTGTTTCAGGGCTGTCTCGGACTGTTAGGAAGCATTCTTCTGTTCATCGACTTTCCTGAAGTTTGCGGTCTTCCTAAGGGCATATTCCAAAACAGTTCCTTCATTTTTTCCACACTGGGCAGCCGTACTTGTGTTGTTTGCAGGGTGCTGCCTGTGGTGGACCTTGAGTTCTGAATGCCGTTCTACCTCCGGGCTAATTTTAAATGCGTTTTATGTTTGTCCTCATTTTCCACAGTATCAAAGTCCTGTTTATTATTCAAAACTTCACGCAGGGGCACTTCCTTTGCCCAGCAATAAACACATAGCTAGGAGTTAATTCTGGATCTTTCTGTAGGCTGAGGGCTTTGCCTCAAACTGCAGCTCTAGTCTCATTTTGTATCTGAACACACCTTCCCAAAATTACCTTTGAAAGCTAGATCAGTCATTAACTCCATTTTTACTTGCATGTAACATCTTGTTAAATACCACGTTGTTTCTGGGGCTCATTTTTGTGCGTTGCTCATATTTTGAACATAGCCTGGTGGCTAACCACCTCTACTTGACTTAGCAAAAATAATGAAAAACAACAGATTCTTCAGTACCATCTACTTTCAGAAACATGAATGCTTCTGCCTGTCTTCTTTTCCCGATAGCACCGACTCCTGTCAAAATGAAGGAATGTCTGAAGCTTCCCCATTAGCCTTCCCCATTTCCAGAATTTCAGCTCTCGGTGGAGGATGATCTACTCCTTTTTTCCCGTACAGCTGGGGCAACGGTTGCCATTCCTACTTTGGCTGCTCTGAACTGGTGCCTGGCTGCGGTCAGCGTCCTTTGCAAGGCCGTTGTGTGACCTCCCTCCCCCAGGCCGAACGTCCATCCCTGGCCCCAGCCCTCCTAAGGATGCCGTTCTGCAGAGGGGACCGCAACAAGGTCCCCCAGTATGGGCTGAGGTATCTCTATAAGCAATGCTTACTGCAGGAGGAACATGGCAACATGAGGGAGATTTGTTTTTTCTATTTGTATGTAAATACATCTGCCACCCTTCCCTGCCATGTAAAGGCAGTGCTTTTAATGGCACAGAAGCAGGAAGTGGTTAAAGGCATGTTGCCAGGCCATTTTTTTCAAGTTGATTAATCATTACAGATAATCTGAATGTAGTTAATGAAAGTGATGAGAACCCAGAAGTTGCGTACTCCATTAATTCCATGTGCTCTGGCACGAAAGCTAATTCAGCTGAAGCAAAAAATGGCTTAAGAAAAATTATGCAGGTGATGTAGCTGGCCACTTTTGTTCTTGTGAAGTTGCCAGGTATCCTACTTGCGATTCTTTTATCAATAAACAAAACTTCCAAATCTCTATCCTAAAACCCTTGTCAATTACTCAATAATATTCACAACTGTGATTGCACTTTTTTTCACAGAAAAAGACTCAAATTAAATGCTGCTGATGATAGCAGATAGCAGACAAAACTTCTCAGAGATATTTTCAAGTTATAGAGTTTAAAAAATGCAAAAGATTCTGCAGAAACAAACAGTTGTGTCTTTCTGCAAATTACTGAACAACACTTAATCTGGTTCTGCCAAGGTCTAATCAGAGTTCCTCCGTGATTGCTGGAAAACAGCATTTTTGCAACATTGCAGGTTTCCAGGGGTGCGGTAGTGCTGGAAAGATTTTGCTGGTTATGTTCTAAGTTTCTGGTTGGGGGAATCCCCCCCCTTCCCATTTCAGATTTGTTCAGTTCAACATTGGATTGTTTCTGCTACTGATGCCATGATTCATCAATTTCCCAAACGCTGGGAGCATTTGCTAGATTTCTCTCCTATGATGCACTGTTTTCCCTTTGCTGCCTAAATTCCATAATGTATCACTGGAGTCCCGTTACTGGATGTGCATTATGGGAAACGGTGGGTAGAGAAGATCTTGATGCAATTCTGTTCTGCAATTAATGCCTCAAATATTTTGATGGGAGTTGTTCGAATGACAATTTGGTATTTCTAAATCAAAGTTCAGAAGTTTTGCAGAGTTATTTCAATCATTTGAAATGAACACAAATATTTAAATAAGACAGAGTTCCATTGAATTGGTATTCTCATTTTTGTCCAAGTTAATTTCTGTTTTAGAGCCAGGAGAGGGGCTGAAGAACTCCATTGGCACTTCTATCAGCTTTATGGTCTTTTCAAATTCAAGTTAATCCAGAAGAACAATTTTGCTAGAGTGGGTCCTTTCCTACTCACTTATTATTTTAATTGCCTATATTGAACCTTTATTTTTGGATTCGTGAATTTTGCCACTTTAGTGACAAAAGGCCAAATTCTGATCTCCCTCTTTAATGGTAAATGCTACTACTGTGTTGACTCTATTGCAGGTGTTCTTCCTTTGCAGAGGTGTCGGGGAGCCTGGGTTTTCTTGCACAAATCAGAAATGCCAGCCACTCTGGCACTTCTAAAAACTCCTTCTCTGTGCCTGCCTACTCCTCATTCAGCAGTTCAAGACCACAGTCTCCCTTTCAGTGAGCCTTTTGGTAGGCTGAAGTAAATCAAGCTGGATCAGGGTCAAGTAATTTATAGCCACGACACTCCCAGTGTTCTTCCTTCCCCTCCCCATTCCTACTGGCACACAATCACACAAGATGAAGTAAAGAAGAATTTTAATCAATGCATGGGCATTACAAGGGATTCCTGTAACAGTGGCATTCATTCTTTCTGTCCTCAAGTCCTCAGGAAAGGAGGGTAGTAACACCCAGCACGTTGAGGTTAAGGCAGTGATCTGTTGTCCTCTTGGTGCATCCAGGGCTTTAATGTCGGTGAGGCATATGCAAAGGAGACTATTTTTATTGTTACGGTTGAAAGAAGAATACCTTAGTATCTTCTATCTTTTTCTTTTATTGTTCCCTAAGATTCCCACTGAAGGCTGGCTGCTTTAGTGAATTGGGTATCTGGGGGCTCTCTGTCCATTTTCTCAGTTCTTCTCCAGAATTACACATAGCACATTCCCTCTCAAGGAGAGTTTGTTTTCTTCTAAATGAAGAATTATTCACCACAGCTTCCAAACATCATTTATTCAAACTCTCTTGAAACATATCGATTAGGATGTTCCAAGTGAGTGATTTGTATCAGTGAATAAATACCCCCCGGGGAACAAAGGTGTCTGCTGAAGATGAGACTTGGAGAGTATCCCAATGCATTCTCAAGCGCACGAGGAAAAGATTAATTATATCTGCCCCCAAAATGGCTGTGGCTAGAAAGCTGGAATTGCACAAGGAGACTGTAATCACTATTGTCCTGTTCTGCTCTAGTAGAAAAAAAAAAGGAAAAAACCAAAAAAAGAAGAAGATTTGATTTGGAGGTATAAAAAGGTTTTGAAATCTCTCTAGCATCTCATTTCCTTTCCCTAGGGGTGCAGAAATTCCCACTCATCCTACGTGTACCCGACTCTTTTGATACCGCTCTTATCATTGCACATTTTCCACCTCCGTGGGCACAGCTCTTGCTGCAAGTACCACTGCTGTCTCAGCGCACCTTACCCCCTCCTCTGCTAGCGAGGCAGTTGTGGTAGTAGCAGCAGTAACAAAGGTGGTGGGAGGTGCAGCAGCAGCAAACAACGCTCCTTTTTTTTTTTTCCCTTGAAAATTTGGCCCAAAAATGTGGAGATGCTTTATAAGCAGGGCTAATTTGTAATTGGCAAAGTAATTATTCTGTTAAGGCGTTTCGACAGGAACATGAAGCTCTGCAACCGTGTGCATGTACGTAGTTTTCGGTAGTCCTGCAATTAGCAGAACAGAAGCTGCTTAGTGGGCACCACCGTCACAAAAGCTATTCCGTGGAGTAAAGGGAAATGTAGATTTTAATCAAAATGAGATAATGATGACTCCCATTTCCTGTGAAATTTCAACTTTTTAACCACTGGCACTGTGCATGTTGATATACTACTGCTGTGTCCTGCAGAGGACGTATCAGTAAGTGCAGATGCTTTCCACAGCCAGGGCATGAAGCAATCCCCATTTGGCCATGCTAGTTCCCCTTGCTGTCACAGCAAACCAAATCAGTAACGCTTTCTGCTCACTATGAGATTTTTCTGGGAAAGAAGCTGCCTTATATAACATCACCTTAATTTTATGCCCTCACTCCGCAGCTTGCTTTTCTTCCTTGGGCTGTGCAAATATCATATTTCTTTTGCACAGTGTCCAACTGCTAGCCAATTCCCATGTCAGTCTAGAACAGGCCTGGTCAGGAATTTTTCAATTAAACATTAATTAGAAAAGTCTATGTTTGTCAACCCCAAAACTGACTGCTGAAGCAATTGTTTTTGACAGATGCCCTCTTAAAAAAAAAAATTCTTTTAAAGAAAGTATCTCACTGAAGTGGTTTTGTTTTGTTTTATTTTGTTTTGTTTAGTTTTGTATTAATGAAGGCCAGTTTTTCATTTAAAGAAACCTTTGGTTTGAAATGAATCAATTTGCATTGGCAACTGAAATAAAGGAATTCCAAAACCCCAATGTTCTAATGAATCCAACCAAATTTCCACATTTTCTATTGAGGAAGGGCTATTATTTTTTTTTCACTATTCAGGGCAGAAACATTTTTGAAAATTCTAGAGATGCTCATGGGACAGGACAGATCTTTCTGTTTCTGCCTCTAGACTGGAACTGTTCAGGATTCTGTGTCAACTCATTCCTAGCGGCCCCAGCAAGTTAGAAGCAGAATATAATCCTTTTATGATAATATCAATTTCTGCTTGCCTATAAACCACTAATTTTCTAGATTTAAAAGTTGTGTTCTCCTTTGGAATCCAATTTATCTTGTTTTCAAGCAGTTGTGCTGAAAAAACCTTGAGTGCTTCCACATGAATAGGGAAAACTGCAGCGGTACGACTAAAAATGGGAAAACAATTCAGAGGAGAAATGAGAGCTCAAGTTATAGAGTTTGTAAATAGTTGGTTGGGAAAAAAACAAACCAATATTTAGAGAATACATTGAGAGTTCTTCTTGTACCCAAACCATGTTTGTTTGCTTTTTACGATGTGAACAAATACCTTAAATTTTGCTCTAATTAACTGATTGCTACTGATTCAGTAGGGTACACCTGGTTATTTTTCCCTCATAGCAAGTTATGTATTCATCTTGAAGTAAATACTAACAAAAGCTTTTTAGGTTACCAAAGCTTTTCCACTTAATAAAACAATTATACTTGAATGGCAAAGAGTACGTACAAAGGCACTGGGTTGTGCTCTTTTCTCTAAAGTAAATGCATAGTAGCTAGAAGCAACTTGGTTATTCTAAGTATCTGACAATGAGAAGAAAAAAAGAATATTTAGCAATTTTGACAATTTCATCTCTTCTATTACAGCCATCTAGGCTACCTCTCCTAATTAGCTCATCCCCTTTTGAGTACATCAGTAGACAAGCAGACGATTGACTGACGGTATGGGATCCTCTGGGGATAATGGGAAAGAAAAGCTAGAGCTCTGTTCAGTCAAGTAGTGTCAAATAGTCAAAGAGTATGCAGAGAATTATAATATTATAATATCTGATATTATATTATAATAATTATAATATCTGAGGTTTAAGGTAAACCTGTGCAAAAAGAAATCTTATACGTGAGAACAGTAAGTTGTCACATAATTACTCCTGCCCATGCCTACACAGATTGAGTGACCACAATCAAATTTACTGAATATTATAATAAGGCATGTAGTCCTGATTGTACCTCAGCACATGAACCGTCTGGAAGGTTTCCTGTCTGGACAACCACATGGGGCATGGATGCAAAACTGAGTGATACACAGTGACTGCTGCCTGAAAAGTTCTGCTTCAAAGATGTCTTTCACAAGACAGGTATCTATTATTTGCATAGCTGCTTTCTAGGGGTGTTGAATCATAAATACGTCTAGGAATTATTAGTCACCATTTACCACGCCTTTACTCTTATACTGGAAAAGCTATATAAACGTGTATTTTAAAATGAGAAAGTGAATAGTGAGCAGTAAGCTTTACATGAGCTGTTGGAGAAGAGGCGTAATTTAAAGAGAAGCTGTAGTGTACATCAAAGAGTAATCATTTTAACCAGTGACCCAATAAAGCTGCCTAGATGTATTTCTGGTTTAACTCCATCTTAGCTATTGTAAAGCCACAGTTTGTTTGGTAAGAAAGCAGCTTTATGCACTTGCATAGAATTTCCATCACCTTCCCAGCGCCTGAGATACAAATCAGGTTCCCAAATAACCTTGAAAGGAAGATGAATTTTGGCTTCCTATAACTGGTCATATCAACATAAAATCAAGTGCATAAGGGTTTGGTGGGATTTTTTGCAGAGTTACACAGGAAACCACCGAGAGAGGATTTAGAGCACAAAGTCTTCCTGAATCCCCCAGATGTCCCCAGTTAGAATTGCATACATTTCATGTGAGATACAGATAAAGGGCCAGGGGTTTTTTTCTTTGTTTTTTTTTTTCCTCTTTTCTTTTATGATGGGAGACACGAGGTAAAAAGTTCTTAACACAGAATGGATAGCCCTTGCATTTTTCACTCCTGTGAAGAATGAGGGAACGGTATAGGACTCAGATTTTTGCCTTGTTTGCTTGATAGCCAAGAAGCTTGATACTGAGAACTGAGATGTCAAGTTGCTATAGAACAAGCAGAAGCAAAGTGACTATTTTTATCAAAAGCCAAACAATAGCTTGGATACACTGTGTTTCCTAAATGAATCAGGATTACTCCTGGGCAAATGTAGAGGTTGGTTTACTCTCCACTCCTTGTGCAAGAGAATGACATATGCCATGACACGGGACATATTCTATGATACAGGAGTTTGCAGGTGCTCACCTTGTTTTCCTTTACAAAAGCAGTTCTGTCAGCTGTCTCAGCTTTTTCTGTTCCCTTTCTCTGTGTTCCACCCTCCCTTACACTGCTTCATTGTTATTCAGTGAGTGCTTACGCTTCAGCCGCAGAGATATCTACTGTAGGGCTCTAGTGGCAGTTTGTAGCTGCTTGGCGAAAAGAAAGATGGTTTATGCTCTATCATCATGTCAGAAAACTGCGATTTGAGTCAGTGAGGTTCAGAAGCCATGTAGTTTTAACAGACTGACCTCAGCTTTCAGGAATAATCTCAGTCTGGTTTCCTGCTGTAGCTATGCCTTGCCAGTAGTTTAGCTCTGAAAGTCCATTAGCTCAAGCGACTTTATGGAGTCTAAGCTGCAGGCAAGAGAATAATACTTTCGTCTTCGGCACCAACTCAGATTCTGTCACCAGAATTAAATGAAAGAGATGCAAAGCTTTCCGTCCCATGCTAAATTGTGTTCACCGTTGCTTGTTCAAACATTTTCTTCAGTGACAGCTGAAATTAATCACCCTGTGAGCACACTTGTAATTTACATGGGTTACTTTGGTATGCTCGCTTTGGGAAAGGTAGGAGGACAATGTTTTTAAAAAAAACACCACCAAAAACCAAACCCCAAATCCACATGCCATAGTTTCTTGAAAAGCTGAATTTCTCTAAATCTGCAGTAACTAATCCATAAGCTCACACCTACCACCATACTAACCTAGATGCAAACTAAACATGAGCCTCCTTCAGATACAGAAGCTATTTTTATCAACTGGGGGCAATAAATTACTTTTTTGACGTGATACTCAAAACATCAACCAAAGGAAATGAGAAACTGCAATAGAAGGAGAAATGGAAGTAATATATAAACAGATAATCAGTCTTTAGACATGCCTGGCAAATTTTCCTGGTAAGAATGCTATCACTTTAGAAGATAACTTAATAGACACACAGGACAGGAAAACTGGTTTGCTTCTAATGGCATTGCTATGGTGTAATGGGGCTGAGATGGCTGTATTCAAGACAGATGCTATTATTTGTTCTAGTTTTACCATAAGTGACACTATGATATTTCCAAAATCAAGCCTGAAAGCCCATTAAAAACATCTCGCTGGCTTGACTCATAACAAAGTGTAGGAATTGTTTTTTTCAGTCCTGCTGAATGGAGAAGCTTTCAGAACACTCAGCCTGATGATCCCGAGCTTTTATGCCAAAGTACGAGGCAAACTTAGCCGTCTAGCGTTATGCTTTTATCACCCTTTCTCTTTTAATGGTGTGGCCTCTTCCATCTAAGTTAGTGCAGCAATGGATAGAAATGTTGCTTCCCCATTTATTCATTTGTTCCTGTTACTGTGCGTTTGTGTCACTTTCATGGGAGGCTTAAAAAAGTTGGCCAGTCCGTTAGTCTCACGGAAAGATACTTGCATGTTTTTTAACTGAAGAAATGAGTTCCATGCTCCATGTGCAATCCTGATAATTAAAGTTTAATTTAGCATAAAAACCTCTCTCTTACTGCACTTTGGTTTTAACAGTGTTCCCTTACAGTAAGTCATTGTATTCCCCTAACAGACCACATTGATTCTTTGTTTGATTTGTCTTTCAGTGTTCATCTTCACTGCTCTCTCTTACCCTAAAATTTGACGGTGTATCAAGCAAGACGTTCCTTTCAGGAAAAAAGAGCAGCGCAGAGGTAATGTTTACATTAACTAAGTAGAAAATCTGATGATGGAGATGAGGAGACTTTCTCAGTGTGTCCAGTTCCACATGAAGGCAGCAGGCGATTCTGCTATGATTGACATCTGTCAGAGCGTCAGTGGATGAGGCAGAGGCATTTTAAGAGTAAGCGCTCAGATTCCACTAAAGAACATAAGCTTTAAACTTTCTGCAACAGCCGTTCACCACAACTTTAAAAAACAGTTAATAAAGGAAATTCTACTTGTGCTCAAGTCAGGCACCGTACCCAGTTGATCAGAGGTAGTCAACAAACTGGAGAGGAAAGATGATCCAGTAGCTGAGGGCTATCCTAAAACTTAAGAAGCCTGACTAAATTGTTGCTTATTGTCTTTTAGTCAGTTACTTCTTTCATTAGGAGTTGGAGACTACAGGTTGTGAAGCGATGCATTTCAGTTATTCACGTACAAAATAATTTTTCCCTTTCATGAAAGATATCTATGACTTAAAAATCTTTCCATTTTTCCATCGAGTGACTTCAGACTTCTCCCTTGTGCACAGGTCACATCAAAGCAGATGTAACTGTTATCAGATCCAAAGGTAGGGGATGCAAGAGAGGCTGGTGTAAGTTTCTGCTCATCGTGAACTTAAACCTTGCTTTCTAAATCCAGGTGGAAGAACAAGTGATTAACTATTGGATAAGCAGCAAGGAGTCTTTTCTTTTTGACTAGATAGTCAAAAAGTCGAGCTCGGACTCAAGACATAGATTTTTAAGATTCTGAGGCACTTGGACAACATGATAATGAGAGATACATAGGAAATTTAGATAATCAGAGAAAAACTAACTTGTAAACATTTTCTATTTGCATTTCTCTAAGCTACTGTGTGGGGCCACAATAGTGGACCTGCCTGTATTAAGGGAGCCCTGTCTGGGATTACCAAAGGTGTTGTACATTATTTGTTTCAGTCCTATGATCACTTTTAAACAACGACTTTTATCTCCTATATATGACTCCTGTCATACTAATAATTTCACAGACTAGGGGAACAGACAGCCTCTTGTCACTTCCGCAGGTCTCTGGAGCAGGGACTGATAGATAATTCATAAATGTTAAGTGGAGTTTCCTAAATCCATCTACATTTTGCGTCCATCAGCATGGGTCCTGACCCCAGGAAGTAATTTTCTTACAGTCTTGTTTGATGTCCTCATGGCATATGAAAGACTAAAAACAAATGGTTTCTTATCAGAAAGCGGCAATTTCAAAGTTGTCTGATACAGCTCCCAGAAGAGCTCATCTGTGCCCAGACCAAATGCTGTATCAGAAGAAATGCTTAGAAATGGTCTGCCTTCAGTGCACTCTCCACCCAGATGAAGTTTCAGGAGACTTGATTATAGTATAAATAGAATAAAAGAGGAGAGAGAGAAACTGTGGGGTAGAGGAGAAATGGGTTTAGGATAACCACATAGCTGCAAAACTTCTACGCGAGGATAAGTACCTTTTAGGATGTCTGGTCAGGTTGATCATCCACTTAATAATAATTGCAGATCTTTGAAGAGAACTTGTCAGGCTATTTGTTGCATGTAACATTTACTGTAGGTTCAGTTTTTGTCCCAGGCAGGCACACAGACTTTGTTGGTTTTAATGTGCTCCCTTATGACATTTTTCCATTTGTTAGAACAAGAGTTCACAAGTTGAACCACCTTTTTTTGCTTTTGATTCAGTTTTTGTTACATGTTAGTCCTATTGCATAGGTTCATATTTTTGTAAGATAACAAAAAGTATTAAACACAAGCATAACCCCAAGTTAAAACTAGACCCCAATACAACTAGAATACCAACAGAAAAAAATCGCACAGTTCATATGGGCACTATTACCAAGATGCGGAAATGAGAAAGCCAGCCTGATGCTCTTCTGCTTCTAGTGCCCTGTGGAGAGCTCTGGGTTTCCCAGAGCTGGCCCCGCTCAACTGATTTCTGGGTACCAGACCAGACAACTCTGGATGCAAAGAGGCAATGAGCCTTTTAGAGGGTTTATGTTTTTTTTTTTTTGGCCCCATCAGAACATTCTTGTGTACCTGGGCATCCGTAATACCTGTACAGGATG
The DNA here is from genome assembly GCA_013396915.1 of Stercorarius parasiticus. NCBI lineage: Eukaryota > Metazoa > Chordata > Aves > Charadriiformes > Stercorariidae > Stercorarius > Stercorarius parasiticus. The sequence continues at coordinate 1,619,884 of VWZL01002558.1, read as the reverse complement.
AGACGCTTCAGAATGAATCCCCAAAGGCAGCACCTCAGGGATGAGACTTCTTGGCAGTTTTGGTCAACTTAAGTCCAAGCCATTGGTCCTTTGACTCCTGCTTTCTAGCGATGTGTTTCTACCGTGTGGTAACCCAAATCAAGTAGGTATTGTGGCAGAAAACTAACTCTCTAGAAACAAATGATTAGTTGTCACATGGATTAACTCTCTGAACGGATTCACTGTGGTCACTCGCATCTGTCAGGGAGAGAGGAGCCGCAGTTCTGGCTTAGACTGGCTTAAGCTGCTGCACAACCAAGAGTGGAGGACTGGTGACCAAGAGAGTGCTTTACCCTGTCCCTTCCCAGGACTGAGAAACCCAATCTGAACTGCAGACTGACTGAGATTTGCAGTCATGGCCCTCTCCGAGATTTGGGATTCTGAGTCATCCCTTTTAAAAACACATTAAGGACAAGGATATGCTTTGAAAAGTGAGATAGTGGATGTGCTTTCTTGCTTTTACTCAATATTGCAAAGATTAAATAATGTGGCTCCCACACTCTTTAGTGCTTAGAACAGGGCAGAAATCAAGGTGTTCCTGCTCCCAGGTGAACATTGTAATGGTGGGCACTTTGCTGCCTCTCTGGCTAATTACTCTTTAATTGTTTGATGGGGTTTGGGGTGGGTTTTTCTGCAAAGCAGCATATTGTCAACGGGAAAAGTGGAGATTGTTTCTCACTTTGAATATCTTCAGGACACAAAACTGGTGATTAGGGCAGGCTTTTTGTGATGGGGAAGGGAAGGCCTGAACTCCCTCAGATTCACATGGGGTGAATCCCCGTGTCTCACTCACATCTTGGCCAGAGCTATCCCTCCCACTTTATTTTATGAAAGAAAAATGGAGGGAATGGCAACAGTTTTGGTGAGGGCAGGAGGGATGAAACAATCACAAAACTTACTCCTGACCAGCCTCCTTCTCTGGCTGTGTTTTGGAATAATAGTTCGTTTGTGTCTTGTGTTTTGTGATGAGTGCAGCTCTTGTAGCAAATGAGAAGCACGCTCTCAGCATGTCTCCTGGACCGAGCTCCTGTGGGATCTCAGGCAGAAACCATGTCCTGATGAGAGCTGGTTGTGACTTAGCTGGAAGCAGTTCCAAGCATGAGAAGTAGGCACTCAAGGCGCTTGACTGGGGAAATTTGGTTACCTAAGGGTGTGAGGGAAATGGGATATTGTGGGTTCTTAGATACAGAGGACTGGAAGCCAAATAAATCCTAGTTTGGATGCCTAATCTCTGCAGCAGATTGGTGCCAAGGTGCATACAGCAGCTATTGTCATCCCAGCTTGAGTAAAGAAGATAAACTCTTCCTTGCCTGTCTGTATGCTAGGCCAATTCAACCTATGCACAAATACCTTATCCTGGAAAGCTGCATGTAAAATGGAGCTGTAGGAAATGCTTAAATTAAGTTAAATATTCTAATTACATTTTTTTTCTCTTCTGTCTGAAAACTATTTTTTTCTTAAAAATAATGGCAATTAGTAATGCCTCTATCCCTAAAAATATGGAGATCTTAGATTTGATCCCAGAATGCGTATTCAGGCATTATTGAAATGGCCACTTTCTGTTTACCAGACAGTTGGTAATCAGGACGCCAGTGTTGCCAGTAACTATGCTACTGTAATATTTATGCATCTTCCATAAACAGAATTGATGAAAAATAATACTGGGTAAATTTTGGATGGTGGAAGATGGCTTTTGTAAAAAACAGTGAACAAAATCAGTTTTTGAATGTTAAAGGTATTCATCAGGTTACAATGAAATTTTGAATTATCTCTAACAGCAATAAAATATTTCGGAGACTTGCAGTTGGCTCAACAGTGCCTTTTTCCTTAGTACCTTAGTCCTGTAATAGAAAGCATGCTGTGGATAAGAAAGGACTCCGGTAGATTTGCCATGTAAAGCAAATCTAGGAATGGCGTGAGTATTTTACTTTTAGCAGGGCCTCTTGCAACAGGAGAAGGGGTAATGGTTTTAAACTAAAAGAGGGTAGATCTAGACTAGATATAAGGAAGAAATTTTTTACAATGAGGGTGGTGAGACACTGGCACAGGTTGCCCAGAGAGGGGGTAGATGCCCCATCCCTGGAAACATTCAAGGTCAGGTTGGACGGGGCTCTGAGCAACCTGATCTAGTTGAAGATGTCCCTGCTCATTGCAGGGAGCTTGGACTAGATGACCTTTAGAGGTCCCTTTGAACCCAAACTACTCTATGATTCTATGATTCCATGAGATTTTAATGCTATGGAGAGTTGTCTGCCTTCTTTCACTTCATGTGCAGATCTCCTGATCCAAAGAAATCACAGCTTTGGAAAAGTTGATCTCCTTTCTATTCAGGAAGGTTGTCTGCTCGTACTTAGCCAGAGGTGTTTTACTTATTTTGAGTGTGCGGTAGGATCAGAAAGGGAGAGGGAATAGAGGTGTTATCTAATTGTTAGTTCTGATCTCCTGTTATCTCCAGATCAAACAAATTTAGTCGAATCGCACATAGTTTTGAGTGCCACAGGACTAAATTCTAGTTGCAGATAGCAAAGGAAATCTGAACCTGTTTTTTGTCTAGGTTTTTTGTTGTTGTTCTGGTGTTGTCAGTGTGCCATTATTTATTGCGCATAAAGGAATTATTTCAATTTTTAATACTTTTTTTAAAGCAGGACACGAGTAATATCTTTCTTAATGTTCAGGCTGAACAAACATCTCCTTATAAAGACTGAATTCCTCAGATGCTACAAACATCTAATAATCAAAAGCTATTAGCAATCAGCTTTTATTTTAAAAAGTGACTGTAATAAATTTCTTCCATTCTCTATCGCAATTCATTGGATAGAGAGAAAATGTTTTTATCTCCTCTCCAAATTTTCCTATCTGTTTTGTACCATGAACTCTCAAATCACTTTCTTCCCAACCTTTTAAACTTCAGTCACCATTGACTCCTCTCTCCATTTGTCATCTCATCTGTTGCAAAATACTGTTGTTCATTTTTCCAAGCTCTAAAATCCCTCTTTCCCATTTCCATAGCAAAAAGCATCCTTCTGCCCCCTGACCTTTACTTTACAGCATCCTACTCTGCTATTCCATACTTCCAAGATTGCATCACTGTAGCCATTTCTTTCACCTTTTCTTCACTAATTTCCTTTTTTCTTCACTTAACTAGCATCCAGACTCATGTTCGCACTTCAGTACCCTTCATTGCTATCTACCATTACAATCTCAATGTCGTATTGTGCCTGTTTCTTGCCCTTTCACGCTTTAAATGTCCTTTTAACATCTCAGTGTTCTCTCAGTCTGTGCTGGTTATTACTTCTGCTGTTGCAGATTTGTTCCTTTTCCTGGAAGATCTGGATAGCCAGTTCTGAGATGTACACACTCTCTAAAATTTTCTGTAGACCATCCCTGTCCATAATTTAGTTTTCCTGCTCCCCAGGTTCAGCAGTCTTGCCTTGGGATGTAAGCAGGGAAACAGCTGGAGAGCCAGGGGCAAAAGGCTCACAATGAATATAAATGTGGCATAAAAAGTTCTTTAGATCTTATGGAAGGGCTGTATGGAAGGCAATGAAACAATATTTAGCATCTCAATAGAAGATTCATCCTGCTTAGTGAATAGGATAAACTCCTGTTCTCTGTGGAGCTGACTCAAGCACTTCCTCCTGCAGGGAAATGCTTTGTAGTTTTGTGGAAAGAACTAGTCAGAATTAAATTGAACCACCTGCATATTTGTTCACAAAGTAGGATTTTGCAGATTTTTCTGCTAGGGTGGAGGCCTGTGTTTATGTTCATCGTTCCATTGTGTGGAAACGTAGGAAGGAGTTTTGCCTTGCAATTATTGATTTGGACTAACAAGTTTCCTCACCGGGACAGGCCTGTGGGCAAGTGCTATGATACTTTTGTGGAGAATATTTTTTATTCCATCTTTCAGGACGCAGTAGCATCAAGTACCTTAAGAAAGTATACGTCTGCTCTTACCATCAGAAACCATCCCCGGGCACTGACTCTGTATACCACTGCAGATCTACTTCTAACATTCCCATTCTTTTTATTCTGGAAGAAGTTATAGATACTTCTCAAAGACAACCTAAATGTGTCAGAACTTCTGGAATTTTTTTTCTCTGGCTTCACCCTAACTTACAGCCTTATTGCTATAATTGTGTGATGACCGATTACTTCTGGAGAGAGAATGACAAAGTTTAGATATTCTTGTCAACAATATTCTGTCTAAATCCACACCTGAAATTTCGATTCTGGGGAGTTGCAGATTAGTTTAGAGTCCTAGCAAGAATAAACATTTGCTCTGGAAAGCTTCTGTCTTCCTTTGAGAAGCTTTGCTTACTAGGGGACCAAAATCGCAGGTCCCCGCCAGCTGTAAGCATGGCAAGTTCCCATGGTCCATCCACATCACTGTCTTATGAACAAGCTGGCAAGAGTTCTTGTGCCTGTGCGTGGCATCACAACAGCGGCAGGGCCAGGGAGGCTCAGGCACTCAGGCCTGGGTGAGATGTCAAGTGCCTGATGGAATAACCATCCACTGAACACTCAAAGGATAAGTGCTCATCACTTGGGCATCCAGACCAATTCGGTCTTCTACCCATGTTAGTCGTGGTGTCTGAGCCCTAGACTAGCCCTTCACAAATGGTGCATGCATAGCTACAACCTCGGGGTAGCTGCTTTTTCTGATCAGGGGACTGTTTTCTGACACACACAGAGAATACTCTTGACACATGTTGCCCACCGGTATGTCACCCATGCATCATCTTAGGAAGGAGATGTGGATGGAAATGTTTTCAATGTGCTAATAGCACTGACCTTTATATTTCCATTATACATCACTCAGAAGCAGTGACAAAGCATTCAAAATCTAAAACAGTCAGGAAGCCAAATTTAGATGGTTTCTGAATGGCTTTTACATTTGTTCGAACAATATAATTATTTTTTTAAATATAAAAAATAAAATGAGGTCATGTTACGGTTGCATTTGGGGAAGAGGGGGCATAGCTGCCGTTTGGTCATTGTTCAGCCACCGTAAGTTTGGGCGCAGACAAATTTTATCTCCCAGAGAGGTCCCTGTCCTGAGTGTTTTTCTCAATGCATAGTAACAGGTAGGATGATAGCAAGCAGAATAAAGGATATGGCATGCTTATTGTCAGTTCAAACCTCTTCTTGGGGTGTAAAGACAACTTTTAAGATGTGAATGTGAAACCCTCATATCTGTATAACCCTCACACCAGCATGACCTGTTTCCGTTCAAGTCTGCAAGCGGGTCAACACCACCTAGTTCATAACAGAACCGAACTCTAAGAATAATCATCAGCCAATTCATCCTAGTGGCCCAGATTCTTCATTCCTTGACAAATGTTTAATTTTCTCTTGCGATTTGACTTCTCTTTTGAAAGTGACTCATGCAGCAACAAATCAAAGCAATGACATTTTTGCTTGTCCTGTGCAATCTCATGTAGGTGAACCAAGCATTCGCATCACAACAGTTGTTACTGCTGGAACTCTGCTCTTCTAGACTAATATCTAAGTGTCTACATTAATATTTTGTTTATTTATCTAGTCCTAAAAGATGCCAAGATTGAGAACCACTTATAAGTAACTTACAGAAGAGTTTCCTGAAAAAGTCAATTTGTCTGAGAACTTATACTGATAAACTTTCTTGTGTCCAGATCAACGTGGTAATATATTTTGGTGATAGAAAAAAAAAAAAAAGGCACTTTCAGTCCACCGCAACATCCTTACGTAGGTGAGTCTTTTCTTACACACATGATCTCACGTGTTTTGCTGCCACTATTCACAGCAAGGTTTGCACTATGTCACAGCACTGCATCTCAAGCAGGACACTTCTAAGATTTCTTTAGGTGTTAGCTGCACCTCGAATAGTCCTTAGCAAGGGATCCCCTTTACATAAATGGGAGAGAGAGGATGCTCATGGAGCAGTCACACAGCCTACTGCACTCCTACTCCAGGGAGCTCCACAGATGAAGTTATGAAGGGAAAGGGCTGGAGGAGGGGTTCTGTGATTGGGAGGAGTGCTGCTGCCATGGCATTTGAGCCCTCTTTCTTCCCAAGATAAAAAGATTTTGCATTCTGAGGGTTCCATCCGTCTTCTGATGTCTGTTTGATCTAAAGAGCATATTACTGGGACAAATATTTAAAGGTGAGGGAGATGAGCATGTCAGGTGGACAAATGGAAGGGAGTGCGACCAATTTAATATGGATGATTGCACAAGAACAAATGGGGAATAAGCTGCCTTTGAATAAACGTGGCTGGAAATGAGCAAAAGGTTTTCAACAGGAGCTCTGGAACAGCCTTTGTGTAAGAATAGATGTAAGGAAACCCTGCTTTTAATGTTAACTTGATCCAGAAATGGAAGGAAAGGTAAGAACTGGTTGCTGGAAACAGCCGGAGATTGGGACGCAATTAGCCAGGGTGTTCCCTCCAGTCTCTGTTCTTATTTTCCAATGTTCCTAAAACTACTACTAAGCCACCTGCTGGAATTGGCCATACTAATGAAAAGCAGTCTAATCCAGAGAGCTGCGGAGCGCATGCTGCCAGCCTGGTTCGATAGCGGTTGATTTGCTTGGCAGTCTGCTGGATACGCTCTGTACCTTAGAGGATAGCACTGTAGCACAATTTAAAACAGTCTCTCACCTACAGAGCTCGGGGTTTAACATAGGGGAAAAAAAAAAAGTCTGCTCTATGAATAGTACCCAATTTGGTTTTAAAACATAAAATACTGTCTTTGGGTGATTCCAGCTAGTACCTCACAGCATAGGGTGCAGTCAAAGTCAAGGTGTCTCTGGCTTCGGTCCCCTTGTTGCGTATGATCTCACTGTCCAGCAGAACAGTTTCTACTTAACAGAGCCGAAATAGAGCCTTGCAATCACGTGTTTTAAATATGACTGATGGCTAGCGTTGCATGTAGGAATAGTTTCTGCCACAGAAGTCCATTCAAGTTAATGGAAAAATGCCTTATACTTCAATAGCAATTCAATTATTTGGCGTCTTAAAACCCCTGTGAACCTTAAACGAACTGAATCCCAGCTACAGCTGGGTCTGCAATAAATTACAGACAAATTTAGTCTTCTTGCATTAAAGGTCTTTTAGACCATATTTACTTGAATTCAAAGAGGCCTTTCCCCCCTCTTTAAAGGGACATGCAGTAACTTACTTTTCATGAAAAAATAAAATACCTTGCATTTACTTGGGCCATGAGCATACTTCAGGGTAAAGTTACTGGAGGAGCTGATTGGTAGGAACTTAAGCCACAGCCCATGGATGTATTCTGTCATTGTGGCAAGCAGAAGACAATTAATTCAAAGTATCTTAGGCTAAATTACAAAGCATATATAAAGTATATGCTGATGTAGACTGATTAAAGCATATCCCCTAGACCAAGCTCTGATCAAACCCAAGAATGCAGTGTTATTAAAATTCAGAGTACTCTGGGGTTAGAAGAGGTATGTTGCGTTCATTACTAGAATTACGCGTGAGTTGACTAGTTGGTCCACTACCTGTTATCACCTGTAAAAACATTTGCTTGTATGTATTATAACTGTGATCTTGCAGGATCTTTTATCGTAAAAACTAACAATCAAGCCAGAAGAAATGTGCATAGAATTTTTTTAGACTTAATTTGGTAAAGCTAAGACAGGAGGTGTTATTTGACTGACTTTACTGTATTGGAGTTACCTCATTTTATGAGGACAACAGATCTTCAGCTAATGGTTTAATGGGTCACAAAAATCTCAGGTTGTTTTAAAGGACTGATGAAATGAATATTGGGAGATATACGCAGAAGATATCATGCTACCTGCTACATGTTTCCATTTTCTCTTTCTGATTTTTGAAATGTAAAGCCACGTTGCTCAACCATCCAAAGTCTTCATGTTTTTGAAGTCTTTTGCTTATTGAGATTTTTTTTTTTTCTAACATGGCCATAACTAACAGTTTTCATACTGATATTCAGGTTACATATTCAAGGGAACAGTGAAATTATATTGGATGGGGTTTGCTCTGGTCATTTTCAAAATGTCTAAGAATATTTGATTAGAAAGATTAGAAAGATTGACTTCTGATTCAACTTCTCATTCCCATTTTTGTCCTGGAGATTTTCTGGATCTGGAGATTTTCTGGATCTTAAGCTTTCTTGGATTTTTTATGTATGAGCGTTACTTTGGTAAAAGGGAAGCTGAAAAGTGGAGTGGGAGATGAGATTCTTAATGTTAAATTTTGACCATTGAAATCAACAAGAATTTTTAATTTTGCCCCTTATATTTAATTTCTGCAGCTGCCACTATTTTACCGTGTGATCCTGTAATTGCCTAATTAATATATATCTCGATCTCTTTTCTGTGAAAGTGCTATTTACTATGTCCCAGCACGCAGAGGTGATGTGGCTGTTTGAAAAGCGAGCTTGTAGAAAAGATGGTATGATGGAATAATTATCTTAAAAGACTAAGTCTAAAACCCAGCAATGTGGAAAGACGGTAATAGCCTTTTCATAATGTGTTCTGTATTTGTTCTCAGTGCTTACTAAATTGCCTAAATTCTCAAGATAATAAAAATATGAACTGTTTTGAGCTTTCTGGATTCTATATTTTCGTTAAAGTTCCTGAAATATCACCTGCTTTTGCACATTGTATGAAACCAGGTCACAGTACTTGTCACAGCATTATATGCCTGACCAAGAAAAATGCTCAGTAGAAGTGAAGTCACACAAGGTATAAATTTTCCTGTTATATCATGAACATACAGATATGAGCCACTCCCCTTTCCTAAACTTTACACTTTCTTGCTGAATATGCTTGAACAATTCTCACTCCTTTTACGTATGAAAGACACGAATATTGACCATAAACCATACCCACCTCATCCCACAGATTTGATAGAATATTAACAGTAATAAACTCCAGGACTTGAATGAACCCAATATAATTAAAGCTATTCAATGTAAGTTCTGCTAAATACAAATTTTAAAACTATACAGATTTGAGACTGATATGAGATGCAATTATATTAATATTTTACGTAAGATTTCCAATCTGAGGGCTAAAGTTGATGGCTATATTGCCAATATAAATATGTCCACTTCAATTAGTACACACAACATTGTGACTGTAAAATCAACATGATAAAAAATCAACATGATAAATTAAACTTTAAATCTACTAAAAACTGACAAATATTGGTCTGGAGTTACAAATGTGGAATAATTATTAAGCAGGTGTGTTTCTAATTGGATCCTTCAGGAATATGTTCTTTTATACAACTTGACAACCTTCCCCTCTCTTGTGAACAAAACAGAAGGAACCATAAAAATCGCTAATGCTATTGTTTGTCGTAGGTGCATATCAAGGGAACAATATAAGCTAATGAGGACAAATCACTGACTTAAGGTGATCTGGATCCATTGGTAAGTAAATATCATACGCCTAAGAAGAAAGGATGCAGGCCGAAGCCAGAGGCTGGAGGCTATATCCTGAAGAGCTGTGATGTGTCTGTACTGGGAAGCTAAGCGATTCCAGGGCTTGTTCTCTGGCTCTGAGGCCAAATGGCCAATTTAGTTATATTCGTATAATTAGACTGACCTGCTCTGGGTAACAGGACAGCCTCGTACAAACATTTTATTGGGAATGGTCCGTGGACTGTGGTAACTTTCCAGACAGGTCTGGGACCATTCTAATGATTTAGTGCATAGATAATCAAGTTCTAGCGCACAAGCTCGGGCTTTTGTTACTTTATGGAGATATAACCTGCGACTCAAACAAGAACTGAAAGTCACAGGAAGTAAATGAAGTGCACAGTGCAGTCCTGCACCCAAAAAAGCTGTGCTACCTTGGCTACAGAAAGCTGAAATCTTAAGATAACCACGTGAAAGCCATGTTACTTCCGTATTTTTCACTGACTGCTATTGAACCAACAGTTGTGATGTCTTTGGATGAAGAGGGCTATTGATCAATTGAAGTGGGTTTAAGAAGAGCTAAGACAACAGTTGAAGGAGTATGGAACATATTGCATGGTAAACGCCCTCAGGAGCCATTTAGCTTAAAAACAGAAAAAATTTCAGGAGTGGATTTCGCAGTCTCTGAGTAGTCTCTACTGCAGGATGCAAGATGACATACAGGTAGTAGAGGTAAAATAAGGTCATTTTTCTTGCGCAGGACTCAGTGTTGCTTTAACTAGATTTTTCAAGTGTCCAACCTTTGTCAGATATCTCTACCCTACATTGCAATTTGCAGTGCAGACATAGGCTTTGAGGCAGACACTTGATAGGGGATGATTCTTCTGCAGAGGGAGTTGAGGACAAATCCAATAAACAGTCAGATTTCTGTATAGTGAATCGTTGTACACCGAATCCCTGACCAATGCCCGGTCCCAAGTGAGCTGTCAGCTCAAAGCTGCCACTTTCATCACTTCGTGATTTATGAAGTCGCTGCATTCACTGGGTAGAGGTATTCCTTCTATCCTTTTCAAGATCCTCGCTACATGAGTACTTACTTGATTTTTTGTGGTTGCTCTATGTCTTGATTTTACGTATCAAATAATCAGACATAGAATTTGAAAATATCCTTGTCTATTTTGGTCAGCACGATGCTTACCATACAGATGAGACCCTGGTTATTATTACCAGTGGTTTAGTTTTTTACATTGTGAGGGTCAGTAAGTGTTTATAAAAATCTTTGAACACATAATACATGTGACAGTGAAAAAATGCTACAAATGAAACTCCAGTTACCAGATTATTAGATATCTCAAACTGTATCAGTTAGATTATCAGATCATTGTATGACATCTGCATTCCAAAAAATGAGTTTAGACTTAAGCATCAAAATAATTTGTGGATATATTTTTAAACCATTCTATCTGAATGATAAAAAATAACTTATGCATCTCACTCCTCTCTTCCCAATCCCATCTTGAAAGCTATGAAGTATCTGATTAATATTTTAGGCCTTTGTAATTTCTGAAGACAACAAGACTTGGAAATAAAAGTACCTTTTGGACACTGAGTAATTAGGACCACACTTCCCACCTACATTCATTAAAACAGGGATACTTGTGAAGCCCTTGTCCAGGAAGTTATTACTCAGTGTTCTTGATTTTCCTATGATGCAAATCATTGAGAAAGCAGCATCTACACCATCCAAAGCTCTGGTGCAATGTGAATATCAGAGAGCGTGAGCTGCCTGCAGTGCAGTCATAAGAAGGTGGATTGGATAAGAAATTCCTTACTTCAGAAGGTTGCTCGCATTACAGAAATGATAGACAGTAGCCATGGTATTAAAAATATGCTATATACATCCCTCTAATTTAGGTTTTTAGGAGATCAGTGTGTACACGATGATAGGAGCCAGCCAGTGGCACTGTGAGAAATGTAAGGACTTCCTGAAGCTCCTTGGGGTGCTGCCTGGGACACATGATTGCCTCTTGGGGTGCCCAGTGTTCTGAGCTCTCTGATTTGAAAGCTGTCTGAACTACAGTAGGCATAAAAGTGCTGTGCTAAGGATACCGTGACAGCCTTCATCCACGATTCCTGTGGTTTAATTGCCTTATCTCATAGGATTATTTTACTGTAACTGACATGAGTTGCTGATAAATGAAGACATTGTTACAGCACAGCACAGCAAAACACGACACAGCAAAACAGCCCAAACCATATTCAGCCTTCCTAAAACTGAGTAAGACCAAGTCTTGCCTGGACTTGCGCTTAACTAAAATTGCAGAGCAAGGTGGCATAATCAATTGACTTTTACAGCAGGGAGCCATGACAGAGCGGCAGTCTCCCTTTGAAGGCAGGATTACGCTGGGACACCCTCTTCTAGTCTGTCCGTATAGAGTTAGGGCTATATAGAATGGTCCAGCTTGTGATGTCTCTCATATTCCAGCAAGCACAGAGCTGGCATCACTGGAGAGAGCAGCCAAGCTGCTTTAAATGAAGCTGCTTTGGTAGCAGAAGCTGCATAGCTGTCTTAATGCATCACTCACTAATTTACTCCCTGTCTCACTGAAGAAACTGGGCTAGATATATAGTATTTTTGCATGGAGAAAGACCATGCGATGCAGATGTTCAAGATGTCTGAGTGTCTTTAAGTAATACATAAATGCTTGGCTTTAGGATTTAAGATTTTATTAACCTTTTATTTCTATTCCACCTCCCTATCTGTAATTCCCCACACACATTCTGTCTAGAAATGTACTGGTTTCTAAGAACCTACTGTCATTTGCTTACAGAGTAAATAATGTACGAAAATTTTGATTGTATGAAAGGTAAGAAGCATTTCATTCATATTTTATAAACAAGGAACTTAAAGACAAAGCTATCACTCAAAACTTATATGAAGATACGATAGAATCAATCTTAAACGGATTGTATTACTTTTACTCTTTTTTTTTTTTTTAATTTAAGCCCAGATTCATTAATATTCCAGAACAGCACAAATTATTCAAAGCATACCCATCATTTAAATTGAGTTTACATTTATTTTGCATCACCAGAGCAGTGCAAAGCAGATAAAGCACGCTAGGGTTTGGCGGACCAGCGTTTAGCCAAGACCCAGGTTACGTGCTGGCTGGGCAGGAGGAGCACTGCAGACCCTGAGTTCATCTCTTTGTGTGCTTTAAGCGTTCCCCCGGGTTCCTGCCACGGTCACACTGCCTGGCTGCTTCCTGTGTGCACGTTAGAGACAGCAGCAGTGCCAAGGGAAATCTTTTGCGAGCAGATACCCGACTTCGGCTTGAGACACAAAATCTTTGCAGAAAAGAGATCTCTGAATTGGTTAACTTGCCGGAGGATGGGAGCCAGACCTGCATGTACCCCCTACCTCAGACCCACTGTAGCCAAGATCCACAGAGATGCTGCGATGAAGGTCTGAGCTCCTTCAGACGGTGCAGTAGCCCCCCAGGAGTCAGCAGCAAAGCTACTCACGCAAGCCTACTTACAGCCTGCATAGTTATAGCCATTAGCTACAACCAGGAGTAGATAAACTTAATTACAACTTAATCTATTGATTTGTTTTTATACCCTATGCACAAGCTTTTAATTAATTAACAGTATGGAAAGTCTGATTGCATTATTTCATTAGTAAGACAACTCAGGATAAAAAGAGGTCAACAGAAATGCAAAATTTCTTGAAGGATGTAGTTTTTAACTAATTTTAACTCAAGCTAATTAGCACATGAATTTTTTGTTCTTAGAAAACTCCTTCTGAAGTCACAGAGCAAGCACTACAAGTATGGTGAGATGATATTTTTCATTTAAAAAGCTGAAGTTGAGACCTTTGCACAAGTGCAAAATAAATCCCTACCTGCCATCACGGAGACAAGATCAGGAGGGAGGTAATGGAACCGTGATGAACATCTCTGCAAGAGTGAATACTGTTTCACTTAGTACACTTCCAGTGTATTCATAAGAATCTCCATATGTTTCGTACTTAAAGGCATGCCTGTGAAGCATCCAAGGAAGTAGTATTTAAAAGATACAGGATTGTAAAATTTATTCAAGCTAATGTATTTTCTGTGAAGGAAAGTTTATATACTTATGTGTATATATATATGGCTTGACACATATACACAGATACGCCATTTATAAGTGGAAATTCATTCCCATATTTAGTTTGAAACTGGTTTCAGTCTGAGACTGGCTTGACATCCCTCCTGTCCTGTCTTCATAATGATACCACTCAGTCTCTTCTTCTTTTAGTCGTTTGGGAGATGATGATTACAGCGTCTGAGGTTGCCAGTATTTTAGTTTTTGTGAAGGATTTCTCAACTCACGTGGGTTTCTACTGTTCTCCGCTTGTCCACATTCTGCTGTGGATTGTGTTGCTCCAAGTTGGGTCTGCTGCTGATTTCAAACTGGGTCTTTGGGCCTGGGCTGTGCTTTTGTAGTTCTCTGGTCTCTTATTCCTATATTATTCTTATGAGGAAATCAAAGCAGGGCTACCAGTGAGATCAGGGAAGCTTTCTGCGATGTTGGTCTGATCAACACTAGTGCTCCTCAAGCATGATTCAAACTCAGTAGTACTCTTGGGGGGACGAACTTGTGTCACAGCTCCTTCCAAACCAGTTAGATTTTATGGGACATTTAAACCTTGCCTTTGAAACTATGCTTGTTGTTCAATATGCACATCTTATAACGAACATTACACAGAACAATTAGAAGTGATGCCCATTCAAACGTACAGAGTTCACAGAGATATGTCCCTTGACATGTATCTTGTGCTTTGTATGTAATACAGATAGATAGGTAGAAAACTGGATTAGGACAGGGAATTTTACACCAAGCTGTCAGTCAGATTTCGATTCAAATCAATAGAGCACGGAGTTAATTTTCAACAGACAGCGTTTCAGTAGCCTTCTGGAAATGAGTTCATGGGTTCAGGGCAATTCTTTGTGCACAAGTGTCCATGTTGCATAACAAGAAGAAGAATGACTATTCTTATCTGTAGATTTCAACACGAAGACCGAGGGCTGAATATGGCTTTACACCCCTAGGCAGACCTCTCAACTCAGCGATAGATAAAATGAAGGGACTTGATCTGCCAGCGCTGTACCTGCTCTGGTGTGAGAGGACACCACTAGCACCTTGTACAGACACAGCGTGTGCTCCTTGTCACATACGAAAGCTACGGAGGGCTGAAGGAAATTATCAGGCAGCAGGTTCATAGCAAACAAAAGGAAGTACTTTTTTACACAAAGCATAATTAAATTGTGGCGCTCATTGCCACAGAACGTGGTTGAGACCAAAGTATAAATGGATTAAAAAAAGGGAGTAGAGAAATTCAAGGGCTTATTAAACATGATGGTCTGTGAGCAAACCCCAGTTTAAGAAATCCCTGCACTACCATTTGCTGGAACTTGAAAGGATATACCAGGAAAAGATCTCTGTATACCAATCCTGTTTCTTACGTTTTTCTCCCTTCAGCATCTGCTAATGACTGTAGTCAGAGCCAGGATATTGGACTAGATGTCCAACTCACTATAGCAATTTTTTTGATCATATGCTTTTAATCAAATTGTGTTCTTATTTTGGCTACTTAAAAGGATCTAAGGCCCTGACGAAGAAAGGCATTTAAACGTCTAACGCTTACGTATTTTAGGGAGGTAGGTACTTGTGTATGTCACAGCCTTTGTGTCTTAGGCCGTAAACTTACTGGGGTGGGGCACATGTATCTTTTATTAGGACTTTGCTTATTCTGAGCATGAACTCAAATAAAAAAATATATATGTGATAACAGTGATAACAGTGTGTAACAGTGTTTCTTTATAAAGGTTAAATAATTTGCTTAAATGGCTTGTGCCACAGGAAAATTCCCTAGTGATTTACGTAAGGATGATGACACTAGCATCCACTGATGTGAAAAAGAATTAATTTCCCTTATAGAACTCCCCACATTTGCAATGCATTAATATTACATTTGTAGAAAGCTATTTATCACCTGTTACCCATAACACTATCACCAGACGATATGTAACTTACTTACATTTACCTAGCAGGGTATTTGAGATTTCGTCCATTTTGCAAAAGCATCTGGCTGCAAACCTATGACACACGTTGGTGAAAATCCAGATACGGAAATGAAGAAACCAAGTACCAAAAATCCTAAATTTTACTCCTACCAGTTCTAAGCCTGACAGTGCAGGTAAGGTTTCCTTGTAAATCAACAAGAAGAGGTGGCTATAAATTCTGCAATATCGGTCTGAGAGCTGAGCAAGCTAGGCAACCTCAGCTTTCTTAATTGCGGGCGGTTTCATCCCAAGGAGAGGTGAAGAACGGCAGGAGCCGCACACGGCGGGGTTCGGGCGCTGGGGCAGCGTTACAGCATCCCCCGCAGCACCGGGAAGCGGCGGCGGTGGCGGTTGGTATTTCCCCAGGCGCAGGGAAGCCCCGTGCTGGCCCTGCCACGTCCCGCTCTGCTCGGCACCGGCACCGGAGCCGGGACCGGGACCGGACCGGGAGCATCCCCTGCCCCGCCGGCCGCGCCCGGTCACCTGCTCTTCTCGCCGCCCCCGCCCGCATCCCGCCGACATTCCCCGGGGAGGGGCGGCGGGAAGGAGGCCGGGGCAGAGGGATGGCGGTGCCGCAGGGTACGGCGGGCGGGGGAGGCTGGGTGCTGCCCGGGGACCGCGGAGGGCGGTGCGGCCGGGGACCGCGGTCCCGGGCTGCGGGCGGCCCCCGCCACCTCCCC
>VWZL01002558.1:1359271-1602913 GCA_013396915.1 Stercorarius parasiticus | reverse complement strand
GGGAGGGTGCGAGGAGCGGCGCGGAGGCAGGCAGCCTCCGCACATGCGCCCTTCCCACGGGCGGCGGAGCCCGGCGGCGGCGGCGGGAGTTTCCCCGCTTGGCCCCGGCGGGTGAGTCACGGCCCGCCCCGGTCCGGGACCGGCGCTCGCTCGACCATGGGAGTGTTCGGCCGGGGTCCGCCGCAGGTCCCGGGGAGGCTCCCCGGGCAGCCACGGCTCCCTGCGGGGTGGGCGGCGGGTCCCCGGGGGCCGTCAAAGCGGCGGGGGCCGGGGCAACGGGTCCCCCCCGCACCGGGCGTCAGCATCCCAGCCTCTGGCCTGGAACAGTGTTAACGGCAGGAGCAATACACCCCGGTGGTAAAAAGTGGAACGCTAGCGGTGCTGGGCTCCCGCTTGTTTTTATTCCTGTTCCCACATTGGCATGTCCAACTAGAAGGAAAAAGAAAAAAAAAGTAGGTGAATAAACCACTATCCAACTCTTCATTCTCCTTCTGCAGCCGAGAGAGAGGCAGGGATTTAGTGGCCAAGTAACTTTTGGATGTCGGGCACCTGAAGCCCAATGCCTAAATCGAGCCATCGTGAATGTGTAGGTTGACACCATGAGAATCAAGACCAGGATGCTCTGAAAATCTGGCTCTGAATCCTGAATCCTGCCAGGTCTTTCTTGCCAGTTAGTTTGTCCCAGCTTTCCAAACTCCAGTTTCCAAATTTTGGCTCAACAGAGAACATTATTTAGCTTCCCCACTGCACCTTAAAAATCTGGAGACTGATAACGCCTGAAGGCAACAGCTCTGGAAAGATACATATTTGGCATCTGGATCCTGTCAAATCATGCCATGAATCCAGAAATGTGAATATCTCAAGAGAGAACACATTGCTGCATTTACCACTGCCGAAACAACTGGCAAGATTGTGACAACTGGCAAGGGAGGTGATGGTGCCTCTGTACTTGGCACTGGTGAGGCCTCCCCTCGAGTACTGTGTTCAGTTCTGGGCCCTGCTGTACAAGAGGGACGTTGAAGTGCTGGAGCGTGTCCAGAGGAGAGCTACCAAGCTGGTGAGGGGTCTGGAGACCAAGCCATATGAGGAGAGGCTGAGGGAACTGGGCATGTTTAGTTTGGAGAAGAGGAGGCTGAGGGGAGACCTCATTGCCCTCTACAACTGCCTGAAAGGAGGTTGCAGAGAGGTGGATGTTGGCCTCTTCTCCCAGGTGAATAATGACAGGACCAGAGGAAATGGTCTGAAGTTGCGGCAGGGGAGGTTTAGATTAGATATTAGGAGGAATTACTTTACTGAAAGAGTGGTCAGGCACTGGAACAGCCTGCCCAGGGAGGTGGTTGAGTCACCATCCCTAGAGGTATTTAAGAAACATGTAGATTTGGCACTTCAGGGCATGCTCTAGTGACAGAGAGTGTAGGGGTTTTTTTTGTGTGTGTGTATGGTTGGACTCGATGATCTCAAAGGTCCTTTCCAACCATGAAGATTCTATGATTCTAAGATGGTACAAAAAGGCACAAGGCTGGATTAAGGTGGTACTGTGCCTTGCCAACAACCTGTATTAATTCTCTTTGCAAAACTGGTCTAGACACTTGTGTATCCCACCTAGATCCCAAAGTAGAGTGCTACAAAAACTGAAGCCAAAACTGCATGTATGTTAGTAGGGCTGAAATTAAAAGGATTGGAAGCAGTCCAGAAGGGCTAACTTGCATGAGAGCCATAAAAGCATGGACACATCAAAACCATCTCAGCTCCCAGGAATCTGTGTTCAAAACATAACTAATTTAACAATTAAACCATCACTTCTATTTTCTTGTGATCTTGATCCTTGTGGAGAAGTTTAAGAACTGAAGGTCATAACTCTGCTTGATACCAAAGGTTGTTGGCTAACCGAGGACGCTTGTACCACTGATTCTGTATCAAAATTATATGCAAAATATATGTGCAAACATATATGCAAAATTTTTGCAGTCTGTCTCCTCTTTGTCTTATAGTTGCTCATACCTTATCACCTTTTCCCTGGCAAACATCCCCCTCTGCTCCTCGTGTATCAACAGACTTCTCTTGAATTGTTCAGCTCATTTAAAATAATTAAACTAAGAGCAACTGATATTTAGCTAGGTGTTTCAGCTTTTCTTTAAGACTTGAAGAGGAGCCTGAGGGCCGGAAAAATTGTTTTTTCCAACTATCCCAAGTGTCCTAATAAAAATGCTACCTACACATAGAAGACACACACCTGCCCTTAGAAAATCAGGCCATTTTTAGTTACGTACCTAAATAAAGATGTAGGTGTAACTCCAAGTTAAACATTTGAGTGCATGGCAGTATGGAAGTCTTTATGGAAATTTAGCTTACATTCCTTTCTTCAGAAATAGTGCTCAAAAGAGTATTAAAAAGGATAAAACGTATTTATGAAGAGTTAACCGTGTTTGTATTTGTTAATTGCAATGATTGAAATACTGCTTGGGTATCTTCCTACAGCTTTAAAGTTCTATTCTAAGGCCTCAATATGGAAAAGCCCCCATGTTTAGGAAATAGTCTTAAGCCTTGTTTAACGGTAAGCTCATATGTTGGATCTTACTGACCTCATACTGATGACGGTAAGCCTTCAGTAGCTGCTTAATATTAGGAAGATGGTTCTATTCTGACCAAAGCTATCAAACCGATCAAAGCAAGTGTCTTCTCCTAAAGATTTAGTAGGTAGAAAGTATATGCAGATGCTCAACACAAAAGGGAGACTGAGTAATCGGTAGGAAAGAAAGGAAATTATTTTACCTACATAACAGAAAAAAAAAATTAAAATTTTATAACTTTGAAAATGCTATGCTTAAAATGTTTAAATGAATAGAAGACTTCAGCTTTTTATGAGTCTTTTAATGTTTCCCACAGCTCTCAACAAGCCCAGCTATTCCTATTTACCATAGTTTCCTGCGCTGAAGCCATTCCTTGATGTTGCTTGAACTCCTCTTTATAAATCCACGGCTTTTCAATAGCTGTTCAGCCACTCTGTTCTGACCGCTGCCTAATCCTTCTGCCTGTTTCAGAGCCCTGCAATTGCCTGCAATGACTTTTTCTTCCAGACATTTCTATCCTCTCTCCCTGGTTCGTGTGTCTTCTTGTGTGCTTCTTTCATTTCTTAACCCAAACAATTTGATTATTACCATGCATTCATTGTTGTGTAGGCTGTTTTTTTTTAATAAAACCTGTTGTCATTGTTTTTCTAATGAATTGTCACTGGCTTTTGAGAAAAGAGGCATGGATGGAGTAATGCATTGTAAAAGGACTTGTAAGAATCTAGAACATTGTGTACGTGAGAAGGCTTTCTGTACAAAGATTCCATAAAAATTTAATAAAATAATTTTATTTCAACTTTGTAATCTTTAATGTCTGGATTCCTGTTGACTTTAATAGGTATGAAGTTAGGTTTCTTATTTTCTAGTATTAAGTCTACATAATTATTAGTTGACTGTATAATTTCAGTTAACTTTATAATTTCCCTGTAGAATACAAGATGTTTAAAATTTGTCATGGTCATGAACTCTTCAAGATAACATTCAGGTAATAGCAGTCTACCTATCTTCAACTTAAAAAAAAATAAGGCTATCATTAAAACAAATCTATACCCAAAGACTTCAAAACGATCAGAAAGTTATGATCTTCTTTCATGTCCCCCCCATTGCCTCAATGTGATACAAAATGAACTATTTAAAGTGTGTCTGAGCCACTGATCACGTGTATTTTTTTCTCTGTAAGCAGCAGTATTGCAACAGCTTAAAGACGCTTGTGTTTGTAGCATCAACTGGGCAATGGGTTAGGAAAATGTGCTGTATTTTATAGATGAATATATATGGATGGCTATATGAGTATATAGAGATGACTATATATTTCTGGTCTGCTTTATGCAAAATACTGCTTTGAATCTTTCTTAGCTATGTCCATGTGATACCATGGCTCTTCTACAGCCATGGCTGTTGATAACTGTCAGGCTGCCTAATGCCCTTTAACGTTATTAGGAAGAGTTTAAGGAATTAAATAGATCTTTCTATGCTGCTATGCAAAAACCCCATGAACACTTAAAAAAAAAACCAAAAAAGACCACCAAAACCACAACATAACTCTTCCTCTTTGACACAAAGCAAGTGGGTTGAAAAAGTGATCATCTTCCCTTGGCTATTTGGGTGGAAAGCTGGCTTGCTAAACGTAATTAGAGCTACAGCATCTCAGCGTTACAGGGATTTATTCTAGCAGTGGCAACGAATCTAACAAACGAATCTAACAAACCGAGAGTCCAGTTTCAGATTTCCTCAAGCGACGTTTATAATTTGCCTTGTTTATATGCAGAAACAAAGGCTTCAGAAGTCCCCTTATTAAAGAACTGCTCTTTGCAGATGGCAGTGCACTTGTAGCTCACTCAGAGCAAGACCCAGAGATAATGACATCTTGTTTTGCAGCTGTTTCTGTTAACTTTGGCTGAGCAATCAGTATTTCAAAGGCTGGTATTAGGTGCCAACAGCCACCAAAACCCAAAAGTCTGTTGGCTCAAATGAGAAGAAGAATGTCACTGGCACTAAACTGAAGAAATCAGATTGAACCACAGCACGGGTTCTTGAGAGAGCTTCCTATGGACTTGAGCTACCCTGGTGGTCTCTTGATCCTAGCTTAGTAATAAACTGCTATTATCATTTTACCATTTCACCAAATATATTCTTCCATCACAAGCTAGACAAAGATTCCTAGCACTATTCCTAGAGCTAAATATATTTTATCCCCCATCTGTAGAGTGAATAGGTTTGGAAAGGTTTCATTGCACAGAAGTGGGAGATGCAGATTCACCTCCGTAACCAGGTGATGTGAGCACTCTGCAGCGAAACACTTCTGGTCTTTAAGTGGAAGCGAACAGAAAGGACCAGTAGATGATAAGTAATTTTTCAAGGCTAGTAGTCATAAAACCCACTTATATCTCCCAAGAAATGACTTTTGGATGGCAAGAAGTACACAGTACTTTGAACATGGCGGCTTCTAGCGAATGACAATCCCAAGGTTATGAGTGTTGCTAAGTTAACAATAAATTATCAAGATTAACGTTCAAGAGTGAAATGCTAATTTTTACTTTGCTTGCTGATCCACAAACTCTTTAATATTTCTCTTTAATAATGACCTCCCTGGTTACTCTTTAAAGTCATAGGACATACATAATGCCATTTCCTTAAAACTTTGTTTTGTCTCACTAAAAAGATGAGTAAAAGTTTTAAAATATGGTCCTGAGTCAAGAAAGCCTTTGAACGCATACTTTCTCTCAGTAAATGGAACTTAAATATAGATGTAAAGGTAATTCTGTACTTAAGAAGTTGCATAAAGGTAACACGTACTTGATTGTTTTCTCAAAAGGGAGTTTATATTTTCTATTGTTTTTTTACACAGTTTGTAATCTCATATATTTTGCTGAAGGTAAAATGAAAGCACAAAGACTTGTGGTTTATGTATTCTGTTTTTACCTAGTTTGTCTATTTCATGTTTCCATGAAAATCACAATTAAGCTGAAACTGAAGGCCAGAGTGCAAATAATAACAGGAAAAAGCCCCTCCACCTCATGACACAATGGTGATTATAAGAGTTTACATTGTGGAAATTAAAGAAAAATTCAGTTATGGTTAGACTTAAAACCTCCAGGCATTTGAAACCAAAGAATATGGGTGAATACAAGCTCAAAACTCAAAACAGGCAAATTTTTTAGGTGGAGATTGTACCTAATATAGACCAAGATAGATGTACTGGACTGAAATTGGAAGAGTTTGGGTGGTATCTGTTATCTATTACAAGTATGGGCAATGTGTTCGATATAATGCGAAGAAATTAATTTTGTGTCCAGTAATTAAATTAGCCAATTTCTTTTCATTGTTATTTTTGAAATATATGTAATTGACCTGTTAGAGTTGTTAGCAGCAATCCGAGTTGGGATCAGAAGCACACATGAGTGTCCACTTGGAGTTTCTGAGAGAACCAACAAGATTTTTTTTTCAAGGGGAAAAAACCCCCATGAAATAAAGGGTATGTAAAGGGTAATGATGTCTCTTAAAAAGTTGCTTATCTTGTTGCTTTTGAAATTCATGTGGCTCTAATTCTGTATGCGTCTGTCATGTTAGGTCTATACTGTGCAGCTGGCGGCGAAGTGGTGAGGGTCTGATCTATGGCTGAGACCTTCCCTTTCCTCAGTGCCCCGTGAGGCAGGTTTCACAGCCCCCAGGTACCCAGATTTTATTATGCAGCTGAAGGAGCTGCGTGAGCAGCTTCCTGGGCTATGGACCCTCTCATCCATCCCCACTATGTGTGGCAAGAGTTTACTAACTCAGCCCAAAGCCTACGGATTTGAGCATCTGAGAAGCAACTTTCCCACCTGGCTCTGGCGTCAGTCACAGGCTGGTGCCAGAGGTCTGTGTATTCCCACAGACCCCAGACACATGCAGCGTCCTTGGTTCCATACAGCCAGGATGTGCCCTGTCCTTGTCGCCTGCGGCTGCACCCCTGAGCCCACCAACAGGGATCCAGCTTTGGTCCTTCTTCTGCTGCCAGCCTTGTTGGCTTCAACAGTCAACGCCATACCCCGCAGTGAAAGCGCTTCTCTGTTCTTGTTTCCCTCTTTGAAGAATCCTCACAAAGTCATATGGATTTTAATGCCTAGGAATCAACATCTGACCGTAATATGAAAAGATTCCTTACCACAAACTAGACACCTTTTCCCTCTCTTCTTGGATCGGCTTCACAACCCATGCACTTCACATGCAGCTGCGGTGATGGTGAGTCCCAGAGCAGTGGTGGGAACACCCTGGGAGAAAAGCTTATGAGAATCCGTGCTTCCCTGTCTGTCATAGCACAGCTGTCCTCCCCCTTTGAAGCATCTGTTCATCTGGCTTTTGGATCAACGAAGAAGCCAGATGAAAAAGTCTCATCTGGCTGTCCTTCCTTTCGTTCGCCAAGAGATGGAAGCAGAGCACTCCCTCTCCGGTGCCAGGCCACTGCGCTCTACCTGTGCCACTTAGAGCCCTTCAGATGGAGGGAAATAATTTAACGATATGATCCAACACAGCAGATTGCTCCGTATTCACACACACATTCCTCTTTAGAGGATGTCTGGTCTTTCTACTGTTTTTTGTATTTGCACATAAACAACACTGTTCTCTGGTTGGTACTTGCTATTTTCTCTTTGTGATACAGAAGCTGAAACTTTTTGAAGTAGAAGTCACAGACAGTCCACAGAAGGTGATTTAGGTAAGTAATCTCTAGCAGATGTAACCAAGAGAATAGGCAAATGTCACTAAATTGTCCTTGTGAATGATGCCTCAAGTATCCTGTAACACATCCTTTTGTGGTATCCGTCTTCAAACCAATAATAAATGGAAATACAAACTTCATTCTTTGTCTGGTAAGCTCTTCTACGAATATTTTCAGATAATTTAATGTGTGTATGTGTATATTAATGTGCAAGTACTTGTCAATGAAGTCTGACAAAAGTAATTGGAGATTTTTGCAAAATCAGAAAAAATGGCCTTGAAATGGATTGCAAGGTATTATTTAGTCCGTTCCCCACAAGGAAATTTCAGGCCCTTCTTGGATCATTTTATTAACTAATTGCTTTTGGCTGTATCTTATCGCTTGTCGGAATATTTGGAAAAAGGGATCACAGCAGCATTTGTACATGATGTAAGAACAATGAACTGGTCACTGCCCTGGTCAGAAAGCCTTAAATTTCCATAATACGGAGGAAGTAATTTCTATTGGAAAATAGCCTTCTAATGAAAGTTACGAAAGCAAAATCCATCAGTCCTTGCAGATCGATGACTTCATGATCCCAGGTGAGATACCCAACAACAGACTTTGTGGATGGGCACGGATTTGGCCTGGTGAGAGGCTCACAGGTAGAACAGAAATTTGTTTTCAACCTATTTGACAAAGAACATTTTCAGCAAATTAGACCCCCCCCCAGAAGAGATGTGCCATGTGCAAGTGCCATGGCTTTCATAGCAGTTGTCCTCCAAAAACCTTGGGCCTCTATTTTTTTGGTTGTTATTCCTCCTCACCCACTTTTTTTTTTTTCCCTTCTTTTTGCTTTGGCTGAGAATAGCTACCGGCAAAGACAATGCAAAGCAAGCTTTTGTCAAAGCTCCACTAAAATTACCATTTTGCTTCAAGTTTTCTGCAGCAAAATGGAAACTTAGAGGCAATTTCCTGACTCCTGAAATAGTCTCCTGAAAATCAAGAGGCAGTTTCCCTGTCGGATTTTCCTGCACGATCAATTTAGTCTTTGATCTGCAAACAGATGGCTTGATCCAAACACTGAGAGATCAGGACGTCTGTCACCTCCGCGTCCTTCCCACAGAACAACCGAATGATGTTGACCTGCGAGGGCCACACGCAGCTGATCCGAGGACGGTGCTTCTCAACCTCTCTTATTAGAGACCGTCTAAATTTTTTTGAAAACACCCCACTGCCTATGTAGTGTTTCTACACTCGGCTCAAAACTAACATAAATTCCAAATGCTCTCATATAGCTTGCTTTTTCCCAATTTAGTTTCTTTTCTCAACGGCAGGTGTCTGGGTATGTAGGATGTGTTCTGTTTCCCTTTTCGCCATAGTCATTTTGCAAGGCAGCCCCAAGCTGAGCAGCAGTGGCGTATGCGCACTCTCCTCTCCCAGCATCACGGCAGCAGGCTGCATCAAGTCCGGTCCAACAGCATCACTGATGCTTTGAGAGATTTGCAGCAGGTGAAAAATAGGGCAATGGGTGTAGATCCAGCAATTTGCAAAAGACTGATTTGAAAACATGCTGGTTTGTGCAAAATGGCTTTTTTATGGCTCCATTTGGACTTGTTCAGCTTTTTGTTGCTGTTATTGCTCTTGCAGTCTTACTGACCTCTGACTTCATGACTCCTTTTGGAAGACTGGAAACTGCACTCTGACTAACAGGAGAGGTGGTAGCCCTTTATTTCAGCTGCGTATCATTTTAAATGTAACCAAAGCCCTGAAGCGAAGGTGTAGCAGCAGCCGTATTCGGGGACTTCTGCCAAGCGGTGACAACAGTTACAAGGCTGAGGGAAGCAGCATGGCGTTGGGCTCCTGTGCTTTTAGTCTTCATTCTTTGTATTTTAGGACTATTTCATGTCCTGAACTTATAGTTCATTTAGAGGGTAAAAGAGAAAGGTAAGTAAGGTTGTGCCTAACTTGTACAACTGAAAGCGTTTACATTTGAATATGTCATAATTATGAAATCAATCCAAATTATAAGACGGCCTGTAAATTTGTCACTCAACTAGGCACCGTGATTTAACGAGCTGAGCACACGGCTGGAAGCTAACAGGCTGCATGTGGCTACTATTCATATATGGTTATTATGTACCTGTCAAAACTCACTTCCCTAAGTAGACTCCTGGACTAGTCTTTATTTATTTAAAGACTTTTAGACTACTCTATATTTATTTAAACATGATAAAGCAATTCCGAAGTTATACCCAGACAGCCACATAACCTCATTATTTCATTTGTAGCCTCCCTCCCTCAAAAAACTTCCTGTGTTTATTATCTTCTTCGGTTGCTCTTGTTTTGAATTAACATGTCATTTCTCTTAAGCAAGACTCCATCTTTATTTTCTAACGCATATGCCTACAGCACTATAAAAAAAAGGAAAGAGCTTGCCATCATGTCAGTTGTTTAATATTGTACCGTCTGATGGATCTAATCCATAAACATGGCTACGATCACATTGTACAGAGAAATGTGAACTCCCAGTCTTTGTTCAGGAAGAATCACTGTGAGCTCCTAAAATGAAAGCAGCTAAAACCCTCTCTCCCTTTTGAAATTGTTGGCGAGAATCTAATCTAGGGCGTATGACTGTAAATCCCGGGAAAGTCTATTTAATTTAATACAATCCAGAATGATAGTGTGGTAAAATATGTATGAACGTATCCTCCATAATAAAAGATAATTGATAATCGCTAGGAAATTTGTATTTGTATGAAGTCAAAATCCGCCCACCAGGTTTCTTTTTCTTCCCCTCCGTGAAACCAACATCTTTCAGCTCAAGTTTGTCTAAAACTAAGACAGACAGCACTATAAACACACCGTGGCCAACATCACTGTTTGCGTATGTAAAAATCCAGCGTTTTAAGATCAATGGTTTATTTGCTAAACCTGTCTGACGCCTAACTCAATAAATGGCATGTAGCTGCTATTGCCCAGTAAAATACTTCAGACACACCAAACAAGAGGAAACAGAGTCTGAGCAGAATGATATCGTTGTTTTTAAGAGCATTTCAATGTCTGTCACAATTCAGAAGGCAGCAGACCAGAACTTGAACAGCAACCTTAGCCTGAAAAATGAATGTTTGAAAATGGCACCCTCTAACCAAAAAAGCCTGTTCCCAAGATACAATCAGAGCTACAGTGGAGGGAAAGCAGCTGGAAATTTAATCGGGCTAAGGAACACTACAAAGAATTCCAAAGCACCACTTTATGAATCGAATCAAAGGGTGCAAAATGAAATAACATCAAAGCACCTTAAACTTTAGGGCCTCTTTTACACTGACCAACTGTTATTTACGAGATCCAGGCATTGTCCTGGCCGGTGTGTTGTCAGAGGCAGGTAGGTAGGGTTGCCAACATTAAAAAGAATTGCTTTTCAGAAATTACTCATGATTTTGGCTCAACAACCTGCGACACCCCAAAGCCTCTCATTTTTAGACAGAAGGCAGGGAAGAGGGATGCTCATGAGTTTCTGAAAGGCTGGCCTTTTAAAAATGTCTCAAGTTGGTTGCTTTAACCCACTATTTTATAAAAATCATGGTCACAGCTTGATCTCAATTATAATGCTATAAATTAAAAAAACTCCACCAAATTTAATGGAATTGATTGAGCAGTAGTGCTATGTTAATTTAGGTCTGGATAGGATTCCCATGACGTTTTAGATCCCATAGGCAGAAATATGAAAACATTTATTTTTCATATAAATCCCTCAGTGGATGAGGACATAGTCCAAGAAAGGGACCTTTGGTATCCAAGCCTTTTTTTTTTAAAAAAGAACTAACAACAACAAAAACCAAACCAACAAATAATAAAATCTTTTCTCTCTTAGCAATTTTGTGATATTGCCAATAGTACGAGAAGAGGACTGTAAGCATTGCCTGTGTATTTTAAAAATAATTTCTGCTCTGTTTGTCACAGTGTTACATGCTGAAGCATCCTCTAAGAGGCATACATAGTCACTGGCCGTAGGAGAAAATAATACAAATGGTATTGTACATGCATGCACAGATACACAATATGTTTGGTGCCGAGGGCTTTCTGAGAAAACATTTTGATGAAAAAAAAAATGACTCACGCAACTGGCCAGGCCAATCTTTTAATAGCCCTTTATAAATTAAGATTTTAGATAAAGACGTGCTTTCAGTTATACAACTCAGTCTGGAAAGTCACTCACCAAATTCAGGTCTGCTTCACAACAGGGTAGATGAAGATGCAGTTCAGTACCCTCGCATTGGGAAAACCGCTTTATCAATCTGCTTTTGTGCCTGAAATCTGCTCAGGCTACAAGCTGAGCTGCCTGCCAGACCTCTTCTGCGTATGGAAAAGCCCCATCTCCCCAGCTATGACCAGGCTTGACCTTGTCAGCAACTGTCTTCTTCGACAGCATCTTTCAGAGGCTGTTAGACCATATGCTATTTTGGAACCTAATACAAGGAAATGTGTCTGACTTTTCTGGTGATGCTGGCAACTAGAGTACCGTTTGTAAGAGTCTCTGCAACACCAGATAATCTGCTTGTGCGTACAGAAAATGGCAGGGAAGTTTTTAATTACCAAAGCTCTTAAGCCCTGACCCCATCTATCAATTCGCTGTGAGCCAAAGGTAAGTCCAAATGTAGGAGAATATCAGAAAATACTGTCAGTGAAACCAAAGGCTACTGGATGTGATTCCTTTATAAAATATGTATGGAAAGTAAAATGGTGGCTCCAGCGAATTTTACTATTAAGTGAATACAGTATTTCATTCCTTACTCATTCAAAGCTCCCCTGGGCTTTGCTGTAGAATAATTGTGTTGGAATTGGAAATGGAGTTTGTGTTTCAAAGTAAATAAAAAGGGAAGGGTTCGGATCATCTGATTTAAGAGAATAACAACATGACCAACACACAACAAATGCAATTGTAGGAGTGGGAGAATTTTGCTGATGAGAAGAAAAAAAGGAGAGGAAAAAATCAGAGGAAAATGTGTAAAAGGGCTTAAACTTTATCAACTTGAGCAATTTCTTAACCACATTTCCAAATAAATACATTCTGTTCCTTGAACATTTTGACATTGTATTTTTCCTCCCTCCCTCCAGAAGAAAGGAACATGAAGCTGAGAACCCAGCTTTGCTGCTGGCAGAGAGCTTAATGTTTCTGTGGAAAGGGGATACCGGCGCAGGCCATCGGGACAGACAACTGTGCGCATCCCCGCTTGTCTTACGGAGAAAGAGATGTAATTACTGAAGCTGGGACGCCCAGCACTTAGGAGTCCCGTGGTTACTGAAATCAGCCAGAGCACAGAGTGTATAACTGGGGGAAGGGCTGTCTTATTTCGCTTTAGGAACTGTGTAGCATCCCTGCTTTCTGACTAGCAAAGACAATGCCATTTCAGTATAATTAGATGTTAGCCTAGGTCCTATTTAGAAATCCCAGCATTTGTGGTAGAGATTTGTTATTTAGCGCAGCAGTGAGATTATGTATGTCTGATGTGGTTGGCCAGAAGTATGTCCTTCTGCTCTGTGCATTGTCTGTTCCTTATTGTGTGATGTTAGCCCCTGCACCCACAAAATTTCTGCCAGTCCAAAGCAAAATGTCTATGCAAGCACCATGTCAACTAATGGACTCACAGGAGCATTGAAATCAGATGTGTAGTAATTAACATCAGCAGAAGATTTAGAACTGAGGACGTGTAAATCTAAGTATTGGGATGGATGGCTAGAAATGTATCCGCATTGTTGTTGATGACCCCAAAATGAACTGATGCTCCGGAGTTTCCCCATCCTATGGATTACTGATTATTGTTTGTCCTTTACAAAAAAAAAATTAATATAAACAATAACACTGTAAATTTTAGTAAATAGTTCGAATTATTAGAATATGTCCTTCACATCCATTTGTTTCTTTTCACTGTGTAACAGTGATGCCTTCCACTGATAAATCCGTGTTGTTAGCCTTCCCTCTTCTTGACCTCAGTGTCCATTACTGAAAGTTTACAGTGAATGAAAACTGGGTCTTGGGTTTGAAAATCTGTTTCAAAGAACAGTGCATCAACAAACTAGAAGCCTTTCCAGTTCAATTATAAAGCTCATTTATTCAACATTTTCTTTCCCAACAGGAAGTAAATAAGCATGTCTGCTTTTTTTTTTTTCTTTTAATATGCATTTACCTTTTTTGTTGATGTGAATATCGCAACATCCCTCCTACACAGCATTCGCATAACTTTTCTCTGTGGGGGAGGAACAGAGATGAAATTTCACATGACAGACATTAGTCTTCTTTGTCTAGTCTTAATTTGGGAAAGTGCTCAGATGCTGTGATGATTGGCACAGCATGAATGGGAGAGGACAACAGAGTAATTCTGCTTCTCGTGCCACCCTCTCACTCCCACAGAAGTCCAGAGGGTCTAACTGAGGGCAAAATTTGTCCGACATTTCCTAAAATGAGCTTGGTCTCCCGCCTAGTAGCCTTCATTGGAGTAGGACTGTGACCTTAATTCTTCATGGGATGTGTTGTGAGGAAATTAGTGCTGTTTCCATTTTACAAACGTTAAGGTAAGTTGCTTACCCAAGAACGCAGAGATAACACTACTAACATCAAGATCAATAGGTGTGCTCAGTCCACTAAACCACAACATTTCCAATTTTCCTTCAATCCTACTATTAGTTTGCGATAGATCTAAATTTGTTTGTGAAATGTGTTGTGTTTGTGGAAAAAAAAAATTGGTTTAAAAGAGTAGTGTAAGACGAAATAAATCCCTCCAGGCATACCCAGAGTACATCTTCTGCTAGATTTCAGTCACACTAACGTTAGGAAAAAAATAGTAGATTGCTGGCCCTGTTGTTTCAGTTTGAGTTTTATACCCTCATCCTCCTTGTATATACAGAGAGAGAAATGCAAATTGCTCTCTGACATGGTAATGCCCTTAAAAATCCTGTGTGGAGCTATAGGGCCTCTGCCAACTTTATAATAAAAAATTCTAAACCCCAAGTCTTTATGATTACATAGAGCATCTTGGACAACCTAACTCAAAATGTTTTATAACCCATTCAGGCTCAGTGTTGATGTCAGATCTGCCATCTGCATTTTGGTCTTTTTGGATCATGAAAGGCAATACATTAGAGTCCTTTCAGTTTTGGTAGTAGTTGTGTTCCTAGACTCTTTGCTGCGAGGCATTCAACATTTAATACCTCCATCCTGCAAGGCACCAAGTGCCTCCTCCAGGTCCCTGAAATCCTTGAACTCCTGCAGTAATTTGAGGGGGTAAGGAGAGAAGCTGGGAAATAAACAGATTTCGGTTTCTTGGTTATTAAAGCTGACTTCTTCTAAGCATTATGTAGTGGATGCTGTATTTGATGTAGTCCTTGCTGTGCTTCTAGGGGTTGTCGGTGCTAGTAAATCGATCAGGCTTTAATACTACAAATTAGCAAAACAGTGAGGTGGGAGAAACATGCGCTCCCTATTAAAGCCTTGTCCCTGAAAGAGCCCCAGTACCTTCAGAAATCAAGCCAAAAAGCAGACTGAGAAAAATGAGTGAAAGCAGCAGGAATTTAAAAAGCAAATGCTACATCAAAGGGACAGGAAGGAACTGCAATAACACTGCTGTGATTGCAACTGGGCACAGTCCCAGGAGCTTGGGGAACAAGCACCTCCAATAAACAGAGCTGTTTCTGTACCAAGTACTTGTGAAGGCTTGGTGAAACACGGAAATATGCTCGGTAAAAGGTGATGAGCATGCTGGTATTTCATCTTCACAGGCATTTACTCCTCAATCATCAACAAATACAAAACCCAATAAGGACACATCCTGCTGCCAGCATATGAGGTCTCTGTGAACCCCAGTGAAAGGGTGCCCCCATGCTCTGAGAGCTAACTAGACAAAGGCATTCAGATGTGCCAACAGGCCCTTGGTAAGAGCCCAAGGGTTTGAAATGGATTAGGAAAAAAAAATGCATCGGCCTTTTTGCACTTTATCTCAGCTTAATTCCTCCCAACTGAATGAAACGACAAATCCAAGGGTAGTCACATTGACCGTACAACACCAAGGCAAGTTACTAATTAGCTATTCATTCTCTGCTGAATACACCAAGAAAAGAGTGTTTAATTCTGAGAGTCGCCATCCAGTCCTGCCTTGCACCCTGATGACCACAATGCAAATAGCCACTGTGACTTGGCATAAGTTACTTGTCCCGCTGTCTGCATTCCCCAGTCTCAATCTGAGAAACAGAAGCACAGGAAGAAGTGCCTGCTTTTCGCTTTTACCGAATAGATGTGTGCCTTGGGGGGAGGAACACTCCTAAAGAGCAAGAAAGAAGTGTCTGATGGCTCCTTATGTGCCAACCTGCATGGCTGCCCAGCAGGACCCAAGGGCAAGTCGTCTCTGGATTTATGACATGCAGACTGAAGCCATGATTCTGCAAACAGTTATGCATACAATTTATTTTATGCAAGTAGTCTGTTTCATATGTTTAATTTT
Organism: Stercorarius parasiticus; assembly: GCA_013396915.1. Classification (NCBI taxonomy): domain Eukaryota; kingdom Metazoa; phylum Chordata; class Aves; order Charadriiformes; family Stercorariidae; genus Stercorarius; species Stercorarius parasiticus. The sequence goes on along the minus strand of VWZL01002558.1, from coordinate 1,587,173 downwards.
ACATATATGAGGGGGACCATCTGCGTCTGTAAAGTTTAAAATGTGCAAAAGAGAAAGAAAGCACAGGAATATGAAGGAAAAACAAACAAACAAACAAACTAAAGCCACACCCTCCATAATAATAACCAAAACCCAAAACACCTCAATACTTACCAGCACAAAAGGAAGCTTCAAATGCTTTGGAATGAACTGAACTGAACAGGAGGGCCAGGCCTTTAATTTTCAGAAGATCCACAAAAGGACTAATTGCTAATTAACAACCATGCGGTAGGAACAGACTCACTGATATATGAGTGCTTCGAGTGCCGAATGGGAGCTGATGTGGGATCCTTGCATAGCACAGCATACCTTGAAGAGAGGAAAGGGCAAAAAGCAGCTCAGTGTTGAGCATAAGCTTTATATATTCAAGTTACCCATCTGTGAAGGGGATGGCAGAACTTCCCTGCCTCACCAGAGGGAACATGATAATGGAAGCCATATATAAACATTTAATGGGCTGAAAAATGAGGTTCTGTGACCCAAAGCACAATGATGGTTTCAGATATTCTTTGTGTGGATACATATTTTCATGCCTCTTCAGCTATTTTGTGATTGAATTGGAAAACAGAGGCAATAAAAGGTTTTCATGATAGCTTTCTGAATAGCCAGCAGATAAAACTGATAAGGAACAAAAAGTGAGTTTTCCCGTAGGAGCTCATTGAGCCTGTTTTCAGAAACCTTGTTAGCCAAAGGCATAAAGGAGTAATACAGTACAACACAAGACTACTGACCAGCCAAAAACCAGCACTCCTTTTTGATCTGTGCTCCGGATCTTTTATGTGCCATTTGGATATCAATCTACAGCACACCCTGCACTTCTTTGTTGTAGAACTTGCAATGTCCTGTGATTTGTGATGTTGATCAAAGAGATGCCTTGATTGGGTTGATTAAAGTAGGAAAGTAGACCCATGTGTTTCTCTTTTGCACAAGTGCACACAAGGGACAAAAATTAATCAAAACAATGTTAGGAGCTGAGGAAGCCTTGTATCACCTACCCCCTTTGGTCTGCAGGACTGACTGTGAGCACAGAAAAGGCTCAGGAAAAGAGAATATATGCTTTAACCATTCAATTCCCTTACTAGATGCAGAAAAAGACTTGCCACATGGATCATAATGAAAGCACGGGGACTGGGCCAGTACCTCCAGGTAGGAATCCCACTTTGGATTCCTTTGATGAAGAGGTGTGTGATCAATTGCAGGATCTTTCAAGAAGCTAGAATTACTGACGAAAACTTCAGCTTTATGCATCTCCTAATGTATCTGTTCCATAATTCTTGGAAGGAGGCTCTATTTATATTTTTTTTTAATATGTTTCTCCACGAGGCTGCCTACATTTTGTTGTATACTTTCTTGAGAGATCTGATATCAGGACGGAAGAAATATTTTGCAAATGTTCCTTGATCTCCTACATCTCAGGGAGCTCCTTGACATTTTAATCTCTACTGTGTTTCACAGCAGCTAGTGTAGTTTTTTGGAGCTGAAAGTGACCTTCCCCATCACTAAGCTTATCTCTGAGAGTGCAAAATCTGTTGAAACAGCTGTATGTAGGCATCTCACATCCTAGGTCCTTACAATAATTTCTTCCAAATCTACTTCACCATTTTTTATTTTTTTTTTAAAGGAGAATGTGAAGCTAATTCAATTCAGTTATGGGCACAATGGTCATAGTGAGAGCTACCAGTATTCAGGTTTGTGTCTTTGTGCCTGCAATTGGAGAGTACAATGAGGCATTCTTACGTACGGTGTGATTCATATAAGATGTGGGCAGATTGGTAGACATTTGTGCAAATTATAGATGGTCCTAAAATTCAGATGTTGTCTCAGAGGCAGAAAGACTGAAAGAAACACTGCTGGACAGAGCGGCTAACACTGTACTGGTTGACTGAAAATGGGGCAAGCATACCGGATGGAAGAAAAACTGGACTTGAGCCAACAATGTGCGCTCGCAGCCCAGAAGGCCAATCACATCCTGGGCTGCATCAAAAGAACTGTGGCCAGCAGATCGAGAGAGGTGATTCTCCCCCTCTGCTCTGTTCTAGTGAGACCCCACCTGGAGGACTGTGTCCAGCTCTGGAGCCCTCAGCACAAGAAGGACACAGAGCTGTTGGAGCGGGTCCAGAGGAGGGCCATGAAGATGATGAGAGGGCTGGAGCACCTCTCCTATGAGGACAGGCTGAGAGAGCTGGGGTTGTTCAGCCTGGAGAAGAGAAGGCTCTGGGGAGACCTTCTAGCAGCCTTCCAGTATCTGAAGGGGGCCTATAAGAAAGCTGGGGAGGGGCTGTTTGCAAGGGCATGTAGCGATAGGACGAGGGGTAAGGGTTTTAAACTAGAGCAGGGTAGGTTTAGATTAGACATTCGGAAGAAGTTCTTTACAATGAGGGTGGTGAGGCACTGGAACAGGTTGCCCAGAGAGGTGGTGGAGGCCCCATCCCTGGAGACATTCAAGGCTGGGTTTGATGAGGCTCTGAGCAATCTGATCAAGTTAAAGATGTCCCTGCTTACTGCAGGGGGGTTGGACCAGATGACCTTTAAATGTCCCTTCCAACCCAACACATTCTATGATTCTATGATACTGGGGCTTTTTAGCCACAGTAGTATTAGAGAGATCATGACACTTTTCACTCGGCTTATCCTGAGAGCGCTCAGGTCTTCCCTTGGCTTTCCCTCCATATTTATGGTTCTTCTCAACATAGAGGGAAAAAAAATGACCTCTCCATGGATAGGTGTACAGGATGTGTTTGGATGTAATTTTCAAGATGTTCTGCAGTGGCTCCTGTCCCTAGTGTGTACTCACATTGTCTTTGCACGAAAATGAAGGTGTGTGAATATGGGTGGGCCTTAATGATGCCCAGATCTGGCTCCAGTACAGGATGAAGCCAAGGAATATATCTGGATCTGGGAAATGGGAGGCAATTCTGGATGCAGGAAGGTGAATGTAGCCATAGAGATCCAGAAATTTATGATATCTACCTAGGTGTTGTGGCTTGGGCTGGGCTGGCCACTAAAATGAACAACATATGCTGTGTTTTACCTCAAACTAGGACACTGACTTGCAGTTTAGAAGCATGGAACCATGTAAATGTAAAGCAAAGTCATATCAACTAACATCCTTTACTCATTCTTAAAGAAACTATGGAAGAGTCTCATAAATCTTATAAAGTAGCAGGAAAAATTGGGAACTATTAGGACAAATTAGGAAGTCAACGTTTTTTACACACATAAAATGTTTCATTGCACTAGGTATTTCACAAGGCATTTTTGTAGTTTCATTTTATTGATGAAAAAAACAAACCCAAGCTGTTCACAGTTGCATACGTCTTACTAAGATGTAAAATAGAAATAATAGACAAATTTGTTTCATCACCTAGATAAAATCACCCAGTTGTTTCTAATAATATACTATAGACCTAACTGTCCTCTGTTAGAGCATAGATTAATGATTTTCAAGTACTTTAGAAAAAAATCTAAACTTACTTTAAGTACTATGTTATTACTAGATTATAAACTGGGTGCAATAGTGAAGTATCTTACTGTATCCATTTTGTGCCAACATAGTCACTGTTTAAAAATAAGCAAATGTATAAATGAGACACTTACTTAGTGACATTAGATAAAAACTGCCTAAGAATAAACAGGTCATCATTTGCAGGTTCTGCTTAACAACAGGACTTTGAATAATAGATATTTTTTGAAAAGTGCTGTATGCAAATTGAACTCACACTGAAAATGCAGCTTTATTAATTTATTTAATGACATGTATTAACCAACAGGAATCTTCAGCTGTGTTTAGATCTTGTGAACACGTTGAAAGTTTTTCCTAAAACTTACAGGATGTTTTTTTCAATTAGAAGTGAATCTTTAATAACATGTTTTCATAAGAACATGAAATCCAGAGACTTCTGAACCTCTTAAATCGTAAGCAAAACAAGATAGAAAGTGTAACTCTCATTCTATCCACAGCTCAAAGGTAATGCTGTGTTACTGTAGAAATTAAGAACTAAAAAAACCCCTAAACCTTAATTCCACAAAACATTCTGAAAGGTTAATACCGATTTTAACATAATCATAGTTAACCTACCCATTATATGCTTGTTAACATAGTGTAAATCTGGCATTCAGAATGGAAAGAAAAATATTCGCAACTACAACTAGACCCTTTTCTCCCAGACATTTTTTTTTTTTTTTAATAACATCCGTTTTCTTTGACTGACCAGCATAATTTCATTTCAGGTTAATACATTCTGATTACAGTTTTATTCTCCATCCCCAACATTTAATGGAACAGCCTTTTGGAAATTCAGCAGAGACAATATTCCACAGCGTGAGGCACCCACTTTTGAAATCAGATGACTCGGAAAGCTCACTCATCCAAGCGCGCTAATTGGTTGAACGCTCTTGAGTGCTTTATCCCATTATTTCCAAGGGTTGCCCTAAATGCTAGGAAGCGAGCCATGGTTCCGGTGATTAGTGCCAGAAAGCTGAATGTTAATTATTGCTGGGCTACATTAGTATAGCGACTGATTATCTGTAACAAATTTCAGAAACAGGATATTGAAAGAACTAATTAAAATCTAATTATTTATATTATGAATTTTTGATTAATTCAGTACAAAGGTTGATCACACATTCTTTTACAGTTGTTCAGAATAGCATGGAAAATTATCAATTTATTATTAAGATTTTACCAATTCAATAGAAAAGATTGTGGTAATGACATTACGTAGGATGGGAAAAAGAAGTAAAAGTTTATCTGAAACAAAAGATTTTAGTCAGCAGGCATTAATTTTGTTTCCGTGAAAGCAGAAACTGCAGAACAAATTTACTTTTCACTTGCTTCTCTGAAGAGTGACTTTTTCTGACAAAAGCTATCTAAATACATTTGCAAATTTCTTCCTTTTAAATGTAATTTTACCAGTCTATGTTGCCAGGTATATGCAACAATCTAAGAATATATCTATTCATTTCGAAGGTGTATATGCTCTAAGATTGATTACCCACTCATATTACTTAAAAAATTAGTGATGGGGATAAGTGAGGTACAGCTTATCTGGATCTGGCTGCTATTTTTGCGTTGGAAAAGACTTTAAGTCATACTTACATCCTCCGCACTGTTAGCTTTCTCTGTTTCATCATAGAGTCAGGTTTCTTACTGGGTATTAAACTTCCATTCCCAGTTCACCATTTCATTTTTAAACTATTTTCAAAGCAATCTGTGGATGGTAGTGGAATGATAGGGACTATAAAGGGTCAAATCCTAATACCTCTATTTGGGTGATAATCTTGTTCTGTTCTTTCATATTCCCACTAAACTCAATGGGCATTCACTAGCTAAAACAAACCAAAAAAAAAATGCCCCCAACCCAAAAAAAAAACCACCCAGCAGCATGGACAGTTTTTATTTGTAAAATGCATTTGGAAAACATGATTTTGAATTTATTTATTAAGTCCTAAGAAAAAAAAACAAAAATAACAACAAAACCACCAGATAAAACACTGTGTTCCAGAGTTTGGACATCTCTGACCAAGTCTTACAACTCGTATAACATAAACTCAACAGACCCCAGCAGTAAAACAAAAATGTAACAGTAAATCCCCTCCAGGTTGCTAACTTCAGCGTTTCACACTAGTGTCCTTTTGGCAAGGGAGAAAAGTTAGACCCAGCACCATATCTTGAGACTTAATACATCAGGTACTTTAGGCACCTAACTGGAAAGCATCTTCCAAAACCAGGATCCTGGCAGAGATCAACTCCCAGGAGCCCTTTCTAATCTGAAAGAGACAGAAGTGATCTCAGTTGTGGCAGTATCAAAGATAAACTAGTGCCAGACAGAAACACTTTACACAAGCAAACCCTGTGCTTTATTTGTTAAATGCACATACAAAATATCAACGTGCAAAACAAAAAGCAAAGAACGGAGATCTTGAAGCATGGGTTAACGTGCTTATAAAATGTCACACTGTTGAAAACGTGTCTGCTGAAGTCTTCACCACCTTTTATCTTGATAGGAATTCAACTTGGAGCAAGAAGTACAGCAGTATAATCCGAAACGGTAAATTTATAGGATTTCTTGCAAAGGCTGCTTTGTTCGGAGGTGCTCTCCTAGGAGCAATGGGAGAATAACCTGGCTCTCTGGTTAACCATAAACCCAGTTCACGCATATTTGTCAGTCACTTCCAACCAAAGCAGGCTATTCACAGTGAGGAAGGAGAGGAGGAAGAAGAAACACATGGCAAATCTAATGACTGTAATAAAGTCTTTTCAGGAGAATAAGAGTTATCTCCAAACTGAGAGTTTGGGGGATCCCATTTGAGGTTTTTACCTCTGAGCATTTGAAAATGAACTGTATAACAGTCAGGCTTGAATACTGCTGGTAGTCCAAAAAGAGAGATGTATTTGATGCTGTTTTACCTATGAAGTCATTACAAACATAATCTTGGAGCCAAACTTCACAAATGTTACTATGTTTTAGCTAATTACACTCACGACATACCTAGGGCTCTGTGCTGTCAAAGCACCTTGGACTATTGCCTAATTCATCAATCGGACAGGCAAAACACTTTCAGAATTTTTTATTTTTATCATAAAATACTGTTCTACTGAAATCAAATTGTCTTTAGAGATACTAGTTTTGGTAACACATTCAATGGAAAACTTCTTTGCAGTTCAGCATACAGTCTCTAGTCCGTTCCCAGGGGAAAGAAGAAAACTTGCATGAAAAAGAAGAGCTTTTTGATCATAAATGGAGTCATCACTATGATTCCTTTTTTGTAAATCTTGTAAATCTTCTGAAGGCTTTACTTTCATGCCGATGTAGAATGCACAAAGCTTTAGAAATGTCAAAAATTTTGCAGTGAGGGAGCTGTCAGTCTCAGGACACCATTAATCACTAATCCCATTGTGCCAACACAGCGTTACTGGACTGAATGGCCTCCCGACGGATTCTGACTCCACAGACCTGTATGGAAGTTTGTGGAGTCAAGGACAGAAGCACTATCAGGTTACCTGAGTATGATGAGTTTCTCTATCCAGTGGAGCCAAGCCCAACCTCACATGAATAGCTGTCTCTTTTCTCCGGACGGCTGCTTTACCAGAGGGTCCTCTGGTGAAGGGATATGGGTGAAATAGACCCACAGTACCCTCTGGAAGTTGATGGTAACAGCTTAAACCCACAAGATTTAAAATCACCAGTGAAGCTATTTCTCTTTTGGCAGTGTTATTCTCTCTCTGAAAGTATTTCTAGGAACTATAGTAATCCAATTGATGGTAACACCACTTTTTTATTAGTTCCCTTTCTTTATTTTCCTAACGGTTAATTAATATGTCTTTTAATGCTAGATGTAATGAGGATATCAATGCCATGGACTCTTCTATGATCTTCCGTCACTTTTTTCTGCAATGCTATCAAGTATACTCAAAATGCAAATGTAGTGAATAGGGACTTCAGAGTGTGGCCTTTGCTGTTTTGCTATTCAGAAGCCAGACTGAGAAGACCAAGTTATTTAGAAGTGGGTTTAATTCCCAGATGGACGAAATAGGAATACTGCAGTGTACATCTGTCCAATCGGAGCTTTGATAATTATGAACACTGCTTTCTTACAGATAAGTAAAAAATATGGTTCTGCATCACATCAGACAGACATTTCTTTGCAATGTTGACCTGACCCATATCTTAAAGTTTTATTAAATAAAGTTCACAAGCTCTATAGAGTTCTAAACTTCTCTACAGTTTGAGAAATAGATTAATGACAAGCTGCTGTTACTGAAGAATTAAACAATGCATATGTAAACAGTTGTTATTATGCTGAAAACCCTACTATTGGATTTGTGGTGAAAAATATTAAAATTAATATAATCGGGAAATACAGGGTAAACACAGAGGAATGAATTTCATATTTATAGTTAATGAAAAAGGAAGAAGTTAGCTTCTGGAAGAGAGAGTAGGCAAATTCCCTGTCTTTTTTTAGACAAAAAGCTTTTTATCTTCTTTCTTAAAAATAAGTTTTCAAACTAGAGGAATTTAAAAGGTAAAAAAAAAGAATAACGGAAAATATTTTTCACTCTAGTTTAGATCTGAACAGTGAAAAAAAAAGAATTTGATATCAATATCAAATTATTTATTTTATAGACAGATAGCTAAAAAACATAGTAGAAAAAGTTTCATTACTAACGTTTCAAGCTTTAGTAAACATTTGTTAAAAATGAATATAAATTATAAATAAAATATCCTTTATGTAATATGTTTTAAATTGTTCGCTTAGAAAAGAACCGCAACATCAAGATTACGAGGTTTTCAGCTACTTTTTTACCCTAGAAATAAACTTACTGAAACTAACACTAATGCACAAAAATTCTGTAACTGTCTTCAATCTGAATTTTCTGTTGAAAAAATATTGTGGAAAAATTTCACTCCCTTTGCAGAGTATTTCTGGCATAGAATTCTCAAAGCAAAGGAAATTCAAACCAAGATTATCCAGTTATCTGTGTTATAGATTTTTCCTGACATGCACCCCTACAAGATTTTTCTGCTTAGCTAAATATTCTTGACAGAAAATACTAGCAAAATTAGTTTCTTTTTCCCTTACACACCATTTGGCTTTGCTTTTTGCATCAATCTTGGAATGTAGGGTTGGATATTAATTCCTAAGTGATGTGGTATTTTCTGCTGTGATTAATTATATTTTCCTTATAGTATGATTGTGTGTTTTACCATGATTTCAGCAAAATAAATCACTCATGATCTAACCTAAGGATTAAAGATAAAACGCGAGTTATTGATACTAAATACCTCACTCGAACATTTTATTCAGGTTAATCTTCCATTTATATTTATCAGTGTTTGGGCTAAAGAGGGTTTGATCAGGAAATATTAATGCCTTTACAAAGAGAGTTTGTATGCTTGTCTTTGAAATAAAAATAAAACTCAGCAGAAATAACAAGTTTATGGAGGATTTTGTAGTGTCACACACAAATAAGAAAGTGAAGATTGGCTTGGTCTGAGAAGGCTGGCATCCTCCTAAGGCGGAGTTGAAAGAGGTGGGTGTTATACTGGTGATTAAGCAAAGAACCCTCAGCCCACTCATCTTCGCAAAGGAATCCAACCCTGTACAGTTTGGCACCTGGTGCAATTCACTGGATTCAAACTACTAGAGAACAGAGTTTAATATCACAGTTTCTGTATACTTGGTGCTATAACTTGGTGTTGCCTGAGTGATTGAGATGGCCAGGTCCTGTTTTCAACAGTGATGTACGGTAATTCATTTACTAACTAGTGATAATTACCCCATTACATCCCTGTCTCATTAATCACTATTAGAGACATAAATTCCTTTGAGGATTAGAGTGTAAAGAACTACCGAAAATAGGATTTAGCCTTCTAAATTGGTGTGACCTGCAATGATAAGAATAACGCCCAAGTATATTTAAAAAAAAATATATATTTATTGTACATATAAATTAGTGAATTGGCTTGTATGACTTCAGAGTAATGATGACTATTGTGTAAGTGGATGGTTTATTGATGTAGTTTATACTAATCCATTGTGCCAAATGAATCATTCAATAGATCAGACTGTCACCCGCTACCTTCAGAGGAGTGTTTAGTGGGTCTAAACAGGGCAAACACCAATGCTTCCAATGTTGAATTCCATTGCAAGCACAAGGTGCTACCATGCAGCTGTAGATATGAAGACGGAAGTCAGGCTACAAATGTGTAGTATATAAATTAGAAGATGAAACACATTTTTTTGGTTCCATCCTTCCTTATGTAACAGTGTATTTTCTAAATAGACCCTAACAAATTCTAGTTGAGATACTTCGAAAGTCTTGTTGAATTACTTGAGAAAACCACAGTGTAATGCTACCTTCCATAAGATGAAATTCAATGTATATACTGTAACTAAGAGTTTTAACCGGAACACATATCTTTTGTGGAAAAATGATCTCCATCTGAGCATTTTCAGTGATGAATAATAGACTACTACTGCTCAGAGATTTCCGATTCCTTTGTTTTTGCACATTTGTGAATTTCTCTAGCTGCTTCTTCACCCAGTCACCAAGCTTTACTGTATGTCATTGTGCTGTTACAGATGTTTATCGCCAAAAATATGTGTAAGACATTAGTATCAAATGCCTACAGGTAATTTTACTCTGTGATGATATGACATGTCCTAACTCCATTTCTTCTTAATCCTTCATAAAAAAGGCTCGTTTCCCCGTCCTTTAATCATCCTTGTGGATCTTCTGTAAGTTTTCACCAATGTAGCAATGTTCCCTCCTTGCACTGCAACTGCCAGCAAGTGAGCGTAGCGACTGTATTGCAACCATAAATACAGAGATATTATAACATTTCTAGTTCTATCCCCTTTTCTTGAAAATTAAACAAATAGTGGTATCCTTAAGGTATGAAAAGTACAATTGGAATAGTTTCAGAGACAGTTTCTGTAAAGCACAGCTCCAGAAAGTGCCCTTGACTGTTCTTGGAAATGAACAAATCCACAGGAGGAGGAGGAGAAGGTTTATCAAGGAGAGAGCAATGCAGCTTTTGTCCACGCAATGCCAGAGGCTGGCCAGCCAGCTGTGACAGCTGTTCCTCTGGTCCTGGCTCACCCTCCAGGCTGCCACATCAGGTGGCAGAGCTCTCCAGGGAGACCACCCCCTCCTGGCAGGGCCAGGAAGGGCATCCCCGATACTGGGGAGGGGACAGGAGGTGGCTGGGAAGTTACACAGACTTCGGTGTTGGGGCCCTCGCTGGTCCATGAGCGATGGGTTTTAGCGTACCAGCACATCACTCATGATTCAGTTTGGACTTTTTTTCAGGATAAGTGCAATTTATCCATCTCCTTTCCACACTCCTTTTCTCATTATTTGTTGTTATAGGTCATCTTAGTATCAGCTGAGCTGTTTCTCACGGCTGCGCTGACAGTAAGGGTACGCTTATAGACCCCAATTACTCCAACACAGCGTGTTAGCCCTGCTGGTGACATTGCTGTCCTGAAAGCTCATGTTTATTTGATTATCCTTCATAAACCCCAGATCATTTCTTGGAATTACCACATCTGCAAGTATTTGCTTCGTTGTCAGATAGATGAATTCTGATTTGGCCACATTAAATGCATATTTTTAGCTTGCTTTTGGAGACAGTCTAGCTCACTCTTTGTTAGCAATTCGCTACACCATAGAGTTCACTTGCATAATTTATTAGTAATGGTTATATGTTTCCTACCAATTCACAGATAAAAGTGTTAATTTCATTAAGACAAAGATCCAGTCCCTGCAGAAGATTTTTAGAAACACACCCTTCCAGAGGTGATTACCTATTGGTATATCTCAAGATATAACAGTAAGTCCATCAATTTGTTTGTATTTTATTTAATGTTTGCATTGTCTATTTTGTAGTCTAATTTAGTTTAATAGAATGTCTTCCAGAAAATGAAACATATTACATTGCCATCTACCAGTATGATCAAAATTTTTTTTTTGTTGATGAACCACATTGCTGACCTTTTTCACTAACTGAGTCCAACTTGAATGGTTCCATTATGTTTTTGGGAACAAAATCAGACTTACAGACCTACCTCTTGGTGGATAATTTCTACTTACACCTTCTAAGTATTGGCATAGCATTTTTTTTCTTCCAAATCTTTAGTATTTGCTTTTCTTCTAAGACTTACTGAAAAATCAGCATGTATAATTGTCAGGGTTCGGGCCAGCTCTTTAAAAACTTTTTAAGCCTACTGATCCAAAACTATTATAATATAACTACATACTAAGTGGGAAAAAAACTCTTTCCAGAATTTCAGGCCATTCAGGCCACAGAGAATTAGAAACTACTTTTTTTTCCTCATGTGACTCAGATTGACTTGGTTGCTATCATTAGGCAACCGAAGAAATTCTTGCAATAAGTTTGTTGCACAAATAAATGGAATAAATAAATTCTGGAAAAATAATTGTTTAGAGAAAAGTCTTCTCTTTGAATTTGCTTTCTGAAATTAATTCTCACAAGAAGGGATGTTAAAGAAATATGAAAATGATAGCGTATTTCTATAACTGAAACAGTCACAGAAATTAATGGAAATTTATCTGTTAAAAAGAAAAGAAGTTGAATTTTATTTGGAAAAGAAAATCAAAACTAAGACGTTGACTCAAGTATTTAACAAAACCCATGCAGAATTAACACTAAAATGTGTAACATGACATATTCACAGGTATTAACAATTGCCACAAAAGATAAGGCTGCCTAGTTTGTCATTATCTAAAACCAAAATTTTTAAGGCTAAAGCTACAGTTTCTTAGCCAAAGTTGAGACAGATAGAATCAACTGTACGTCACATTTTAACAACACTGAAAAGAGTGGTCCAGTTAGAAAATATTCCTTAGAAACTATGTCATGTTCGCTTCTGAGTGTGTTTAAGTAACAGAATACATCAGTTAAAACTATTTCATAGTGTTTATCATTTGTAATGCTCTGAAGATCTCAGCAAGTCATTTAGCTATAAACACAATGAAGATGCTCTTGAAATCCAGCCCGCGTTACCCTGCAGCGGTGCATCAAGATCATTAACTGCTCTTTACGTGGTCTCCCGTTACTCTTAAGTATTGGAAAAGTTTTTTGCTGAGTCACACAGAAGAGACTCTTAGATGCCAGACCATGAAAATTAGCTTAATTCAACAAGTACTAGACGCTTGCTTGGCTCCTGAATCAGTATCTGTAATGACCAGAACTTGCAAAGGTCTTTTCAGTCAGACGAAAAACTATTGTAGGGACTTACAATTTACCTCTGTGTAACCGTCGCTTGCATAAATATATACACGCGGCAGCAAAGCTTTCCTGGTAATCCACAGTGATATCTTCCTAAGGATCATGAGTAACATACTAGTCTGATTTCCTCCAAATCAGTAATACTCGCTTAGGTCAAAATAAATCTTAAGTTAGAAGACAGAAAAGAATAGGAGGATCCCATCTAGATAACTAATAAAAATAATTAATGATTCAAACTGAGCACTCGATACTCATATTCTGCCCTTTTAAAGCAGTTCCTTCAGCTTAGGAGAATTCAGTTATGGTGCAGGTTCACACAATTATTTAAGTATGAAAATATGCAGATATGTACCCACTGGGATTTTCAAGAGAATAGGAGTTAAGTGCATAGAGACTCTTGCAAATACCAACAGCAGCATATTTCCAAAGAAGGCAAGCACATTTCTTATAAAATTTATCTCTAATTGCTTAAGTGTCTTACAAAGCTGAGCAAAGCTATAACTAAAGCTGAGCAAGAGTTATCTTCAAAAAGCACTAAAAGCCAATCCTTTGAGTGGAGTGGTAAGTAGGCTCAGCTGAAGCCACTTTAGATCTCATTCTGCACATGCATTAACCCCTTTCCTGATGGTGCAATGTACTCAGGTGCTGCTGTTCTCGTCATGCTTTGTTGTCTTTCATACAGCAAAATCAAATTCCTAAAAGATTTTAAAGGACTTTTTTTTGGGTTGCGGTCCTTGATGGGCTTTGGTTACTTAACTAAAAAGCCGTGAAGGTTCCTGTCCATGATATCCTTGAGAAAGAGTGAAATATTTGAGTCAATACAGCATTTCTGGTTCTCCTGAGAGAGAGAGGAATGGTTACAACAGTTATCTTGCTCAATAAAGTTTTCGATTATTTTTATATTTCTTTTTAAGAAATTACTAGTTTTGATCTATGGCTAGATCTACATTCAAATTGTGAAGGAACAGAAGTTAAAATTATTCCCTCTATCCCTCTTCTACTTCTCTCTCCCTTTTCTAGTTAATTCATCACAATGAACATTGTGTTCAAAGGTGGATGGAATAAGGGTCATCTAAAGTGCCTAGAATATCAGGGATCCACTTTTCAGAAGCATTAATTGACTATATCTTTAGTGGACTAGATAAGTGCTTTGACAAGCAGGATTTGGATCTGTGGAACGGGCAGTAGCTTGATTATTGTTATCATTAGATAGTTGTGCACACAGATGCAACAAAATGTTGCCATGATCCCATTTAGGCACTCAGCATTAGGCAGAAGTGGGGTCAACTTCTGAAAGTACCATAGCTACCGAATGCCTCAGCTGCTACCTGCATTAGGACATGGCTTCACGGACAAGCCATCCATTTGTTTGACATTCCTCACTGCCCATTTGGAGAGACATTATCTGAAAAGTTCACTATTGCATGTCCCTTTCACAATTATTTTGACCTTTAAAGAACTGGTTCAGGTTTTAAATTGAAGGTTTGGACCAGAGCGCACATTGCTTTACCTGTTTCAAAACAAGACTTTTATCCCAGTCGAGCTATGTTCAGATGGTAATGAACAATTTGATCTTCATTTTTTCTGAGCTATGTATGTGCTGATGGCAGCCGAATTAAAGTGTTAAAAATAGGTAGCTATAGAAACCCATTTCATGGACGGTTTTTACAGGTCTAATTAATAGAGTGCGTTATTAAAAAGGAGTTTGTTAAATGAAAAGGCATCAAATACGGGGAAGAATGAGATGTTGTCACTTGGTTCTTGTGAATCCCTCCCCTTCCCTCCCTCTGACAGAGTGACTGGGGAAGCAAGGCAATACCAGAGCTAGGAAAACTAGTACAAGAAAAAAAACATGTCCTGTGTGCACGGGTGGATTTTTCCTGCCTCTCCACAACAGCCTATGTATTTCTGCTGCCTTCAACAGTTGCCATTGCTTGGATCGTGCTGTCCTTTAGCCGTCATTGTTATTACTCTGTTCTGCTACTCCTTGAATGTTGCTGCTGTAGGCAGCTGCCTTCACTGCCTGGGGGGATCCAGAAGATCCTGGGAACAGGGGCAGGATCAGTTGTTTATACTGCCTTATACCAGAGGAAATAGGAATGTTAGGGCTCACACAACAACAAAAACTTCAAAATGAGACCGCGACAGCATGAGTTAGGGTGTTCGGCTAGCATTAACCGGGAAAATGACAAAGCTGTCAAAAAAGTGATCTAACTAAAGTCCAAGCACAAGACCCTAGATTAGATCATAAGGTTTACACACGTAAGCAGCATGAGAACTAACGTGAACGCCAGTTATGTCAGATAGACGAGTAGAGTCAGGTTTACTGTACTTACTTAAATAATTGAAAATATCAATACCTAGTTAGTCTTTAGAAGCTCTACTGTAAGAGATCTTTTTGCACACAGACTGCAACTTTGGGGTTGTGCATCCCTTTTCTTTCACTTTTAATGACAGATGTTGAGCCCTTATTATCACAGGCAGAAAATTATTGTTGTTGAGAGAGGGACTATCCTTAGTTACCATTGCCTGGTTACACGTAGTCGTATATTCCTCTTCATTTCCATGTCTGTTTTCCCTATAACTGAACTCTACTTATGGCCTCATATTTTAAAACCGTTTTTCTGTTGAATAAATGTCAGGAGAATATTGCACGTACATAAATATTTCTTTAATACATGTTTATTGAGTAAATACTATTCTTAGAGTGGTACTTTGGGAAACTAAGAGAATGTATGAATTGTAGCTGTCACAATATTCCTTTCCCCATACTAACTGGGATTACCATGCTGTTAGAGTCATGGTGAAAATCAAGAAACGACCATCTAAGACTAAGTATCCTTGCAAGGAAAACAGTAAATTCAAGTTCCCATTGCGATGGGAGTCCACCAGGGTGATCAGAACACAGCTATAAATGATTCTTCCTTTGTTTTCTGCATACAACTTGAGCAGGTGTTGGTACACATGCACGTGTGCACACACATGCATCGAGCAGCTTCTCCAATCTCATAGTCCTGAATCTCCCTGTGCGGATTTTTATACACTCGGTGAAATGTCACTGCTCTAGCCCTGGAGCTGTCTCTCAGAGGAGCTGTTTGATGTACAACCCACACACTTTGGCACAAAAAGTACTGCCTGTTTTATGAGGAGGCACGCCTAACCTCCTAAAGTAGCAACATACACAAATACGAAGATGAACGGAAATACAGGAAGCAAAGAAAATAAAACAAGTGTCTAGTGTACATGAAAGCAGGCGTAGTCATAGGTGTCTATAGTCGGCCTGTGACTCACAAGATCTAGCATGTAAATCTGGCTCTCAAGAAAGGCTACTGCACAACCCCATATAAACCACCTCCCACCTGAACCCTAGTGCCTGTTTCTTATCTTGCCTTTTCTTTGACTTGTTCATCCAGACTGAGGGGTTTTTTTTGGCAGATCTGTTTATTGTTATGTGTTCCGACAATAATCAGCACAATGGCATCAATGGCAATTTGGACTCAGTATACAAACAGTAATATGCTTCCGTATTACCATAACCACTTTATTACTTAAAGTCTAGCATGTTCCTGAATTTAAAAAAAAAAACAGGTTTTCCAAGTGGTGTCTGAGAAGCAGTTGATACAACTCATATTATCCTCAGTGGATAAGTCAGATATGCTTAGAAAATCCAACTGGATGTTTAGCTGATTCTTTTTGCATCCAAATAACTTTGGGAATGTAACTTTCAGTATAGGAAAACATGGATATCAACTGGCCTCAAATATATTTAAGCTGGAAAACAAAAGGCTTCCAATTTTAAAATGAGTCTCATTCAAACTTCAAAAGAAGTTTGCTGATCAGATATGGGGGAAAATTTTTGGAGCTCTTTTACAACAAAACATTCTGGCATTATATAATGCCTTGAAGTGAATTCAGTGACTGAGAAGAATGTGACCTTATGTGTATGATTAATCTCCATTTAATTGCCTAAAAGTTCATTATCTGATCTAAAATACTTATAGCTCTCCCTATAATCAGTGGAGAAATTAGGGCATCTCCTGAAAGGCATTGCTTGTGTTTTAGCCACCAATTTTAGGACCAAATGAGCATCTCAGCCTATCTCTTTCCATTGACTAGTGTGAGAGTCCGAACGAATTCGCACTAGATGTCTGTATATATATGTCTAAAATCAGGGAAGATGAACTTCCCTGAATGACCTGAACAGTGGAGGCTCAGCACCAAAATAATTAAGCTTTTCATATGTGAACACCACCACTTTCTGCAACATACACCCCCATAAACAAAGGAAAAAAATCCAAAGACACTATTATTCCTGTCCCAGG
The DNA here is from genome assembly GCA_013396915.1 of Stercorarius parasiticus. Classification (NCBI taxonomy): domain Eukaryota; kingdom Metazoa; phylum Chordata; class Aves; order Charadriiformes; family Stercorariidae; genus Stercorarius; species Stercorarius parasiticus. Next base: position 1,570,054 of record VWZL01002558.1, on the reverse strand, counting down.
TTCCTCTAAGCCTGGTATTCTGTTCCCTTGGTGGAGGAATGATTCAGACAGGTGCAATACATATATTTTGTGTGTAATTGTGTTACATGATGTCACAGAAGAATTGTCTTCAAAAATGTTGCTGATGATTATTATATGCTTCGCATTATGAAGACTGACACAGGTAACCATTGCAGTGTTGTCTATATCAGAATAAGCTGCAGAGCTAATATTTTTTTACAGAACATTGTTTTCTATCATGCACAATTTTCCAACAGAATAGCCTGCAGCAGTAATTTCCATGAGTAAATTTTGTTCCATGGAGATATGTTTCTGTAAACCACTTTTTCCTTCCTCTTTAAGAAAAATCAATTTTTCTTCCAAGGGTAGATTAACAAGCTATACCTGTTATAATGAATCCCTTTTACCATTTCCCTCAGGGGCTTGAACACCTTCTAGAACGGTGTGTATTAAAGGGAGACCAAATACTTTCCTGCTCTCTCCATCTCCTGCTTTTTTCTCTTTCTTTGTTTTCCCTTTGCTTTCTCCTATCCACTTGTTCAGCTTCTCTTTCTCTGGAGCTCAGGTCTTCTTCGCCTTTTTTGCCACTGTGCCTGTATTTGTGGCCTCTGAATATGAACAAGAATCAAAAAGAACACAAAGTAAAAGAATGGACTTTACCCAAGTGTAAATGCAAAATATATTTTACATCTCTTCCTTCTAATTCTGCTGTAAGAGTGTAGACTCACTTTATGATTGAAGTACAGCATATACAGTTTTATATGTATTTGATATTTATATTTTTATTACCATTCCACCTCGCTAGGTTTTGGCTTTGGATGTTTGATGGTGAGGCTTCCAGAAGATCTTTAAGATCCATCTTTTCTGCATGGTATAGCTTTTTTTCAGATTAATCTGCTATTTGGGGTTATTGTGAGTGGCAGCATTATGTTATTTCCTTTTTTTCCCCCAGTTTATTATTTCTTAAAATACGTACATTCTCATTTCTCCAGAGATCTAGTGAGATTTGGAGCACGTTGAGGAAGGACTGTGACTTATACCTTTGTGTCTGCAGAGGGAATTGTAACATGCAGTAATAACTGACATACTACAGTTCTGAAAGTAGTTTTATTCTAGATGTATATTAGCCAACTTAAAAACTTTTATGAGATCAGCAATAGTCCACAGATTACTCCGGGTGCCACATTCACAATGGTTTTCTTAAAAGAAAGAGTAATACTAAGAGATTATCTTTCTTCTCTCCTTCGTTGGAAAATTTTTATCAAGAAATCGGCTGTAATTTTAACTTTACAGAAAAAGGATTGGACAAGAAGACAATTTTTAATCAAAGTAATTTTAATACATCTTTTACTTCTGTACTTTTCTGTTTCATTAGAGATCATTGCTTGAATGCCACAAGTAACCATAAATTACATCTAACCTTGTTGACCTAAGTCAACACATAGATAAACAGCCATTTCTGATACTGGTACTATTCTTCACCTGTATAGGGATGTCTCTCTAAATGTAGTATTCATACAGCTATTAAGTAACAGCATTCATCTTCCAAAACCAGGGGTAAAGGTTATTTTAAAAAGGGCTTTTTGTACCCCAGTTCTGAGAACTTACTTTTTATTTAAAAGCTGTTTATCGTATGTCTAAGAAACCACTAAGTCCTGGAATCAGTGACAGGAAACATGGCTGGAAGGGATCTCAAGAGCTTGCTTATTCTACACTGTCCCAAAGGGGGATCCCTAATTTATTCCTTACAGACATCTGCCTAGCCTGTTCTTAGAGACCTTCAGTGACAGAGATCCCACAACCAGGAAATCTACTCTGATGCTGAACTGTCCTTGCAATTCGAAGACTCTCTCTTATGGTTAAGAATGATCTACTTTGCTCTGATTTCCACCCATTGCTTATTGTTCTAACTCAAGTGCACAGGGAGAACAGTGCATTCCCTTCCTCTCTGTAGCCCACCTGTTTTCACATGGGAGGGAGAACATTACTTGTTCTTTCTAGGTAATTAGCAACTCAAATGATGCGGTAGGAAAAGTCTGGCTTTAGATAATACATTGGCTTTTGATCATATACTTCTATTGCCCTCTACTGGGTTGGAATGCGCGATTTAATAGAGCACTCATACGTAGGTCTGGTTAATAGCTAGTCCAATATATATACACACAAGCCACCGCAGATGTTTCTAAGATTGATCTTGGCCAATACTAAACAAGAGGTTTCTCTTCTGAATTATTCTATAATCTTGCACAGAGATGCATCTGAAACTATCTTTATCTTCTTGCTGTTAACCTGAAAGTGGCCTAAATATGTATTGAGAATCAAAACTATAGATTAACTTCTTCCATTGAAGTTAATCCTGTGATTTATTGAGGACAGTTTTTGAAACGACTTGTTATTGTGGTGCTAAACAAAACTGAAGAAAATGCTAAATATTACTAGTGAAGTGCATTACTAGTAGCAAGGCCTTTACTTGGAGCAAGAAGCAAATCGTTCTGTTAGGAGGAGTGACATGTCCTCTGTCCATTTTACTGCAAAATAAAATAACTTGCTCCAAACTAACGTCAGCTGATGTCTTGACCGACAGAAAGCTGGCTCCAGGCTGAAGCATATTTCTGCATTTGGACAAAGGCACTCCCACAGTAATGACATTTTTATTTCACATAGTGACCCAAATGGATTGTTTTGTTGTTGTCCCAAAGAGCCTTTAATTGATCAGCTTGCTGGAGGCCTGATGAAAGACTAGTGACAGAATATTCTCAATGAAATATGTGCAGTTTCTTTAAAAACATCATCTGAAATGCAACCTAAACTGGTAGAGAACTTCACAGAACAGTAGTAATTAGATCTGGAAATGTGTATTCAGTCTTTTTGTCAGTCCTCTGTGAACAGATGACTGTTTCCTGTGCTGTACTTCAGGATATTTAATTTAGAGTACTTTTTGGTGGCTCTTTAAAAATAGCTTCATTTTACCACACAGAACTGCAGTTTATCCCCTAGACTGATTTTAATGAAAAGATAAATTATTACGTGGCTAACTGAAACAAATAAAAAATAATTAAAAAAACCCAAATAAAAAACCAACCCCGTGTTTCCTGCTTTTAACTTCTCGTAGTCCTGAGTGGCTGGATGCAGGGAGATTGAGCTTCAGGATCCACTAATCCTCATGGATGAGCAGAAGAAATATTTTCAAAGCCTCCATCAACTGCACCTGTGCAAAGCCACATAGGGGACATAGGTATCTCTGTGGGCATAATTCACAAGGGATAATCTTTATTGCTGGTGACAATGTGTAAAGTGGAAATGATCTAGCCTGAACCTTTGCTCTCCGGTTGATTGTTCAGGGTGACAGCTATGGAGAACATCTTACTTGAGAATTTAGGACTGTGATGTGGAAATTGTTAATAGAGTCACAGCAATCTTCAACATATCAGTGTTACCAGGCTACTTTTCAAAATGCCACTGCACTCAAAATGATTCAAGAACTGGGATTTCCTCTGGGATTTTCCTTGAGAAAAAGTTTCATATATCAACAGACCATGCATTTGATCTATGTTTCCAGACCCAGGATATATTTTCTTTTCTATAATTTCAGTCCATTGCATTTTCCATTATATTTCATGCAGTACGTGGCAGCCTTATACCTCAGAAAGGTATGTTATCTTAACGCCACTGTTTCTTCCTGCAACATATTTCAGGAGAAACCAGAAAGTCCCATAATAAGAAAGAGAGGCAGAGAAGTACTTCTGCAGACTATAAACAATTCTCAAACAACAACACTCTGGATGTGTAGCTTGAAGATTTCAAAATGGCTTAGCAAAAGAACGAATTTGGTAATTTTACTTGCCTTCTGTTTCCCAAGACTTTTGACCGTATATTTGAACTTTTCTATGAAGCCAGGTGTGAAACTGGGCTGGACATTATGACCCAGAATGTAGAGATTTGAGGGAAGGAGTGATTACTCTCATATTGCGATGAAAACACGAGTCTGCAAAACTCTAACTTCTCTGCATTTCCCAATTATCCAGACAGGTAAAAAGAAGACGGCGCTAAGAGGGACTTTGTGCTCTGTGCGTCATCCTGCTCCTGCTCTGGGAGCAGGGAACTGGGCTGGGAGTTGCCATGGCTATGCCCAAAGGAGAGGATGAAGTGTTGCATCCTGAGCCTAGTGAGGGAAAATGGTGCTGGATGCTGTTCTCTGCTTTTAGGGGAAATGTGATGAGGCTTTAGATTCAGTTCAGCTCCCCTTTGCTTAATCCTTCTAACTCACTTCCAGCTTTCTCCCCTCACATGATTATATGGGCATGAGGTTTACCTACATTTTATTAATGAGCCTCATTGCCCTCTTTCCTTGCCAGACTCCTTACACTGTTCTTTCCTGCCCGCTGCCCAAAAGGAGGTGTTATTGCAAAAGGCATTTTTACTGCAAAACAATAAAGCCAGCACTGTACTGAGACTGGAGGGGGCAAGCAAAGGATGGGTCCAGGTGGTGGTAGGCACAGTCCCTCTATTCCTCCTTGACGAAGCAGTCTAGTGTCCCTAGCTGGAAACCAGGTGGCTTGCCAGCGTGACCCGAATATCCTGGGCACAACATAGGGAGACTTTTCCATGTGACTGACTGGTCTGGATGCAAGTCAGAGAGAGACGCTTGTGGGGCCTGAGGGACTAACAGAAATTCCCATAGCATCACACCTTCCCAGGCAACACCTTTTCCCAGTACAGAAATTTTTAGTATAAAAGATACTTTTTTTGAGCCACAGCTACTACAGTGGCTGCTGACTGAGCTAAAATGCTTTTCTGCCACTAAAGAACAAATCTTTCTCCCTGAGAATTTTTAGGTTGTTATTGGACATTGTCAGCAAAGAGATGAAAAATGCGGCAGGAATGTGTTCCTTTATTATAGCTGAGCAGGATGAAATTCATCTCCAGAGGTTCCACTTACCTGCACTTCCAGGCATCAGCACAAGAAGGCACTAAAACACTGCAGTTCTTCATCCATCAGTCTAAAAGGCATGTTCGTTTCTGATGTTCCCCTAGAAAGACACACTGCACAGGTTAATGCCAGCAAACAATAAACTGCGGTTTAGGCTATTATTCAGTGCACCATGCTTTTAGTTCTCATTTACATTTGTGCATGCATCCCACCGTGTGTTGCTGTGTTTTCCATGTAGATTGATGAGAAAAGCCCCTCAGGTACCTCCTTACCTGATGGAACAGATAAGCAGTGGATAATCTGAACAAAAGGAAAAAAACATCTACTGCTGTGAAAATCAGAGCAATGGTATGGGGCCTAGAAGAGACACTGAGCAAAGAAAGCAGTCAAGTGTGTCTTCTATTATATATTATAAAGAAGTTTTAAAATGAAATACACCAAAGAAAGTGAGGCAAAAAGAAGAGGCATATTTCAGTCTTGCTTACATTCATAGAATCACTTTGGATTTCTATTTCTATAAAGAGCATGAGAATATGGTCTGGGGATACTATTTTCTTCAGCAAGCACATCTTCAGTCAAAGCCTTAAGTTATTATGCTCCCCTTAAATCAAGAAGGGGCATAGTAAGATGCATGAAGGGTATGGGACAGTGGAGAAAGAGTGGTTTTGTGCTGTTTTGATGGCTGCAATTTCTAAGTGCTAGCCCTTCGAAGGGCACAAGTTGCTAATGAGATCCCATCAAAGTATCTTCATTAACACTGATAAGCCTGCAGAGAGCACCTCAGATATATAGGTAGGGGGGAAGCACAGACTAATTAGCTCAGAAGAAAAAGGAGGTGTGTGAATAGAAGTCCAGCTTGTGCCTTTCTACCAAGATGGTGGTCAAGGCATGTAGGGATGAAATCAATCTCATTCTCTATCTAGTGCACTCAGTCCCAAGAGGCAAAAAACTTTGAAGGAAATTTGCTCACAGAGTTCTGAGTTTGCAGACACAAGAAATACTCTTAACACATTGGAAATATTTCAGACCCATGTTCTTTCGGCATGGTCTCTTCAGGAAAAGGTGACCCACCACAGGGACTTGAAAGGGAAAATGGTTCAGAGAGACAGGAACTCTCAGTAGTTTAACATCTCTCCAGATAGCGTGTAGCTGTGTGAGTTATGCCAGATGGAATCTAGACATCCCTTCAAGGATAAATTATTATATGAATTTGAAAAGTTATACTAGATTCGGAAATTCATTTTGTCCAATCCTCTACAAAATCAGATAAAAATCTGATGTTTACTGAATGGACTGCGAAACTGATAGGGTGTTGAATGTTGACAATGACGGATTGATGGCAATTATCGGTTGCTAATCGTTGATATCAGCATGAAATATCAGGGGTTTCTTTCTCAAAACCTGTTCTGTTTATATTTCTTTAATATGGGTAATTTCATACTCCCTAGACAACTGCTTTCTCTTTTAAGGATTATTTTAAAAGTTTTTAGTATTTTTAGAGTTTGGGTTTTTTTTAATCAATTTTTAGCAAAATAAGTCTTGCAACTCTTTAGCTACTGAACACTGAATTCCTGAAGGAAATTGCTCGATCCATTCTGTCTTTTAGATATCTCTAGGTACATACATGTTTTCTGGATGATGTGTGCCTTTCTTATCTGCTCCTCCTCTGCCTTCTATTAAGTTAGAGCATCGTGTTCATAAAGAACATAGTAATAATGTCTGTGACAATAGACACGTGACAACTTTATCAACAAAAAGAAGACTTTAAGAATGCCCATAGATATACAAGATTTTNAACAGCAGAGTGATATAATGTAAGTGGTAGACTTTATTTGACAATGTTGTATACCAAGCCCAAACACTAAGGTATATGAATGCTTTAAGGAATATGTATTTCACACTAAACACATTTAAAATATATGTTCACTGACATTCAGCAAATTATTTGATGCTTAGCTATATTTTAAGTACTATAATTCACATATTTGAGTTTTGTTTTGAAAACTGTCTGTAAATGCAATGCTTCTGTTTGTTTGTTTCTGAAGTAAGTCAAGTCCTAAAAAGATGCCACAAAGTAGTCACAGGGAACCTTTGTCAATTAAAAACATAGAACAACTTTAAGCAGTAGCACACAAAAAAATGCAACATCGTTAGGAAAAAAATAAGTGACTCCAGCAACTTGTATGTGCTGTGCCTACCATACTTGACCCACATAAATCTATAACAGCTGTTGAATCAGGGGACTTAATTCTGATGAGGAACTGTATTCTTGTACTGCACCATTAAATCTGACGGGAAAATTACTGTTCAACTCAATAGGAATAGAAATGAGATTTCTATAATTAGAATAGGGAAATGTAGTATTAACGGATCTATTAAAAAAAAGAACGAGTCCATGGAATAAGTCTAAATTGACATGAACACATTTTGGACTTGAAAACTTAAATGCTGGATGTAGCTCCTGTTGATGTTCAACAAATGTCAGCTTTTCTTCAGTCTGATGTTTAGACTGCCCAGCAATTGAACAGTACCCACAACTTGCCCTCTGCAAAAGGCTACCAAGATCAAAAGACTCTTAAGAACAAGCAGATGGCTCTGAATTATAAATATATAAGGATCAAAATACTATAAAGAAAAAAGACCACATTTATTGTGTTCTACAAATCTTTACCAGGCAATAAAATAACCTTTGTATTTTTATTATTCTGGATTATTTATCCACACAGGGTTACACGGAGAAAAGGACCTACAAAACAGTTCATGCTGTCCAGCTCAACACACGCTCTGCCAAACTGAAAGGGGCACTTGGCTATGATGGGAGAGCTAATATACTCCATCTTTTATATCGATATTTCTTCACTGGGTGACTGAGAAATAAAGCCTCGTTGTAAGTCTTCTACCTTTAAGGGATATGTCAAGTTTAAATCCATAGCATATCTTTATTGTTTTACCAGGTGTTTATTTTTGGTTTTTATTCCTTTTACCTTTTATAAAGATCAGTGGTGTTTGTATTGTCTTTGTGCTCTCTGTTTTCAAGTTCATGTTCTTGTCTTTCATCTGTGCAGCAAAAGGCAGTATTTAAATTGTGCCTCAGCAGCACACTTCTGGCAGAAAAGCAAACTTATGATTTCAGTGAAAGACCATTGGAGAGCTTGTGAGTTGGAGGCCAGTTCTTATTTTTAAAGGCATAGCCGTAAAACAGAAAGGAAGAGGCAGAAGGTTAAAAGAAAATGTGAAACTGCATTTATGGAACAATTTGTTCCTGGCCTGAAATCGGTGTTCAACTTCCTACAACAAGTTGAACAAATAAAGCAATTGCATAGAGCCTGAAGAGGTGATAGTCTAGAAACCTGCAATGGGAAAGCCTAACAACACCAGGACCCGTTCTGGGAAGAATTTAAATTTCAGACATTAATCTTCAGAGATATGATTGCTCTATAAGTTTAGTAAGAAACTAAAGAGAAGGTAAATATCTCCAAATAGTTGCTGTGTTACAATCTTTATAGCATCCAAAAATACACTGGATTCCTCACAGAGAAAAGGAAGGCAAAATGATTCTTGCTTTAAGAAGCTTCACCTCATTAAGGAAGGCAATCAGTCGGAAGCATGGAGATTTGGGACTTTCATTCCTCTTCACAAACTGGTAAATCAGATAAATCAGTCTGACTACACAAAGCCCAGCCCGCGGCTACAGCTCAGTGACAGAGTCAGAAGTCCCAGCAGTATCTGTGTTGAGCTGATGGAGACTTTACAGACAGTTCCAATGTGTCAGTGCCGCCTTGCCAAGGTACACCACTATTTAAGAGCATTGCTGTGTTCTATTTCCTACTTTTCTGTTTTAGTTGATTAAAAAAAAAATAAATAGAAAAGAATATTTTTCTTCTAGAAGTAATGAGATCTTTTTGCCCTAGGCTAGACAGAAACAAGATTTTGGTGTGAGCTTTCCCAAAATAACTCAAAAGATGGTATACACATAACAAATACATGTCAATGACTTCTGTATTTCCAGCCCTACTTCCTGGTTTGGCGCGTGTAACCTTTTAAGATGTTGTATTTCTACTGTTCATTTTACGGGCATATAAGGAGATGTTCATCATAAGAACCACTTTGGTTCTCTGGCTCATACAACCATGAAGTTCTTCAGGGTGGCATATTTTTAAGAATTTCTGGGGGGCAAAAAAATCTGCCTTGGGAAGAGCTGAGCACTTAACTCTCTGATACAAGAAAATGAGGGAAAATGTGACCTGTACTCTTGGCCTAACTAAAAGCTTTTTTTTCCCCCTTCAGCATAAAGTAGTCAAAGTAGCTTAGCTTTGTCTATCAATGAGTGTGCTATACATAGAAGAAAAATAGAGATAGCTAAGGTAAGAAGTTAGAGATGGGTAAAATGATCCCTATTTGTCTCTAGAATAGCAGGTAATTTTCTGAATTACAGACTTAGCATATCACATATCTGAAAAAAAGCCTAAATGTCACTGATACGTCAAAAAATAGAGTTTGAAAACCCTAAAATAGTCTGACCCATTTAGTAAAGACTACCTTGGAAATGTACAGTGACTTTACAAATGATCCTTCAGAGTTCACAGAAAAAAGAAAAGAATCATATATCAAGTAACTGTTAATTTTTGGCAAATCTTTCCATCATGGGGCAGATGCTTCATTTCTTCCAGAGAGAAGCTCAGATTTTAATAGGTAGGAAAAAAGCTGCATTGATACAAAATTAACTGTGGCTGTCTCAATTTTTAGAGCATGGCATGGGGTCTATTTTTTTTGTCTTGTCTTAATGTCTATAAAGGTGTGAATAAACCCCCAAGCCATAAATAAAAAGAAAAGTTGAAGGAAGCTAAAGAGCAGAGGTTTCTGAAAAGCAGCTTTGAGAATTCGTAACTTTGTGGTTGCTCACAAGGCAAAATAAAGCTTTGGAAACAGTTTAATGAGGTGAGTGGAAAATAATGCAGAATCATCTTAGGGAAAAATATCAAAAGGGGAGTAACAAGCACAAAAATAAAAAGAAACACAAATATGTTTTGTGATATCCTCTTTTATAGCTGGGTGTTTGAACACCTTGCTGAGAGTGTAGATTTTGAAGGAAAAGGCCCCCAGGTTTCAGGGCAACCCTATCCGATCTTCAGAGGAATATCTCACTGGAGGTGTTCCAGTGTTACTAGCTGGGTAACCTGGAATGATTTCAAGATTGATGATACAAAACAGAAGATAGCAACATTTCCTTACTTCTGAGTAAAGAAGAATAGATATTGGGTTAAGCACAAAAGCAACATAAGCAGGGAGCAGGGAGAAGAACGATTTAGTGCAACCCTGATCCCTCCTTCTCATCCTGCTTCTGCGTCTACGGGAATTTGGGTGTGAGAACCAGTTTTCCAAAGCCAAGTGTGGAAGAGATGCCTGCAGAAAATAACTTTGACTGATGAGCTAACCCGGGCCTGAGTCCCTCAGGTGGCCGGTGAGCACAGGAATGCACAGCAGCTGGCAAGGCAGGCCACCGCAGGGTCTCACATTATGGACAATGCACCAGCAGAGACAGGGTGTTGGGGCTGCAGGCCCTGGCCAGAGGCTGAGCTAAGTGAGCAGGGCATGAGAAACTACCAAACACGATGGGAGAAGCTGCCGAATGTTGCAGCCAGGGCGGTGGGAGGGTGGCTGGATTTCATGGGCGGCTCAGGGGAGTTAGGTGAGAAGCAGCCAAACTCCACAGGAACTGAAGACCAGTGTTAGGGACCCATCAGAGAGCTGAGTCTTGCCTAGGAAACCGTATCTCGTGCCCATTCCTGATGGCAGCAGTGTCTTCCCAATGATTTTCTAAAATAGGTTTCCTGCAGTATGAAGCCTAATATCAATAATGCCAATACTAAATAAAAAGAGTACATAAACATATATTTTTTAAAAACAGTGTATAAACCAAATTTTTTAATGACCATCTGTAGCAACGGGGGGAAGCGACTCACAAGGAGACCCTCTGAGTCTCTGCAGGCACAGATTCAAAATCTCTTCCAAACGTAGCATTGGTCTTCGTAGTTCAAATGTAGCTGAATCACAGACTGTACCATCACTGACCATTCAGTGGGATGGATAGATGGGGTTGAGGAAGGATGTAGGATTGCAGTGATAATGGCAGCCACAGAGTATCCATACTGTATCCACAAGGAACTGCTCAGCTTCTAATAAGTGGGTAGTTAACTTTAGCCTGTATCATGATGAACATTCCTCCTTCACTTTTATCACTGCTACATTCATTCAGTTTTGGAACATATTTTTTTAAGAAAAGGCATTTTATTTTCTAAAAAACAAACTCTTTAAAACTTGGACTCTGTCAAATGGGAAGAGAGCCATTTTCGTGATGAGTTTGAAGTACAAAAAGACTGTTTCTTCCTGCCTTCGTTGCACTGACCTGACCTCCAAAGTTTATTTCTTTACTTATTTCTTTTTGAATACGTTACAAAAATAATTTTTTGTGGCTTGAAATGGAAATGCAAAGTTTGAGTTCAAAGGAAAGGTTTAACCAAATATGAAACCTTTTAATAATATTTACTCTACCACTATAACTAATTTGGACTTGGCCTCCTCCTCATCCTGTCCTCACATCGGCTTCTGCAGCGCAGATTTATGTTCCCTGATGGAACAGTGCAGAGGTAAAATGTATTAGAAAAATCCTCTTCCCCGTGAGGCTACAGTGACCTATGTTTCTCCTGAAAGGGCAGAAGTAAAAACGATGCTAAAACAACTTGGGAAACTCCGTCAAGGGTTGAGCCCTGCCTGTGCTCATAGGAGAGGAAGGGCAAAAAGATCATAAGGAGAGGGCACAACCGGCACCAGATACCGTGCCAAGAGCCAGAATGAGTGGAAATCAGCAGAGAGGCTACACAAGGAAAAGAGGGCTGAGGAGCATCCAGCGCATCACTCTGCAGTAGCAAACATCCCACTGACAGTCATAATTTGCCAGCCTGCTCCGAACTGCGAGTCTTGCTCTGTGACGCACCACGCTGGCTGCTGCACCTGCTGGCCCCAGTGCTGGTACGGCTGGCCAAGGCCCTGCCCCGGGGTGGTGCTCAGCCAGGGGTGCTGCAGCAGCTGCCACCCCTCCTCAGAGAAAGCCGGCTCTGACATCCACTGAAGCTGCCTGAAGATCTCTACTACCAGGAGCTGCTGAAATGGAGCTTGAAATGCCCAAGATTGCTGCCTGGGCTCAGTTTCTGCCTGAATGCTTGCACGGCCATCCTGCAGGATTTGTACCAGCTTTTCCTGCTTAGACATGCTATTGTGGTAATCTCTTCCTGCAGATTTTTGAGCAGGCATGTGAATACACGTGTGCGGTACCGTTGGCGCAATGTGACAGTGTTCTGCCAGTGTGAGACGGGAACGGCTGTATTACCCACAGCTGGTAAAGCTATGAGTCAGTAACGTGGTTACCCCAGTGATACAAATACTTTCTACCCTAGCAGATGCGCACACGCGCATGTGCTTTGCAAAAAAAGGACAGTATTATTTCACCCATTTTTAAATGGAAAACCACGAGTAAAGACATGAATCTTGTTCAAAGTCATCCAGAAGGCCGCATATATTTTTTCTGTATCCAAAAAGCTCCAGAAAACTTTGCAAAAGTCTTAGGAGAAAATATATAAAAAAATGTAAAAAAAAAATAAAATCCGAACAAAACTGTGTATGTCTCAGGAAGAAACAAAGAAAAATCCTCTTAGTGATGTAGCAGTGTTTTTTGTTTCTGCATATTACACATCTTACCTAGAATACGTACCTACACACACACACACATATATATATGTAAAAGCTTAAGTTTGAATCCTGTGGACCCTGCCAGTACTAGAAGCTGGTTACTGTATGACCTAAAAGTAATCTGGAAGTTTCTCCTTTTTAGCCATGCTGAGTCACAAATTATCTGATTTTAAGCCAAAATAGACCCAGGTCTAAAATTTAATCTGTTTTATCCTCCTTTACTGGTAAACTGAGGTTCATCAGCCTGTCCACCACCTGAATTACACCTTAATATAGCAGTTGAAGCGAAAATATATATAAACTATAAATCTTTACAGCCGTCACAGTCACTGTAGATTGAAAAAAGAGAAAACAGCCCTGTAACTAACACAACTGGTCACACTTAGCCCGAGGCTCCTGGTAGAGGAGCTCCAGCTGTTATTTTCTGTTCAAGCTTTCGGTGATTTTCCGTGCATCAGAAAAATGTCAGATAAAGCATATTCTACTGCTGTATGAAAAATTATAAGGTCCTCCTGAAACCTTGGTATTTGGAAAACAGATTCAATCGGATGATCAGGGAATGCTGCTCAACTGGGCTGCTTGCCATTCAGCAGGTGAAGCAACTCCTGGCCTTGAGTTGCAGGACTTGCTGGCTGGTTTTGCCTTAAGTACCTGATTTGCCAGACAAGCGAGCAAATCATCCCGCTGATTTTGCTTTGCTTCTGACTGCAGGTATTTAGCTTTGCCAGCAGTCTAGCAGCAAGTTCGTGAGACGCTAGTTTTTGTGCTTATGTTGCTGTGTGCTGTGGGTAAGTAAATACTTTTTGCTTTAGTAATGAGTGAGGGTCAAATTCACGCTTTAATTTTGAAAATGGCATTAAAGTCAAGACCGGTTCAATGAACACAGTTTACTCGGACAACAGAGCAGTGAACTCAGGAGCGCTGCCTTCAGGTCTTGGCTTTGCTACTTCTCTAAGGGAATTTCACTTATCTTTTCACTTTTGCCACTGATAAACAGGGATGACGATACTGATCTCTGTAATAAACCACTTCGAGATCTACTGATAAAAAGTCATGGAGGAAATTACTAGTTTTACCCTACATATCTCTAGCTCAAATTACTCTCTTAGTGTAGGTAAGCCATTTTGCTTTGCCATCTGTGATCTTTTGACTTTTACCCGTTATCATCTGAAAGACACAAATAAATACCTAACTGTTGAAAAATAGCATGTGGCACCCATCAAACAAGCAAAATAACCTGTTTTCAAAATCAAAAACCTTCTGGTTTTAAGTTTAGTTCCTTGACACTGGAGTGCACCTCTGATGCTTGATTGATTGCCAGAGAGGGCAAACACAGTCTCTTCATTATGCTAATAATGAAGTAATAGAATTTCAATGACTTTTTTTTTGACAAATGTCAGTGATTAATTAATTCTCTGGTTAGTATAATCACGTTGATAATCCTTTTGAAACCAATGTCACCATCACTTTCATACAGTTGTTCGTAGAAACAGTCATGGATGAAATAAAATCTCTCACTGCGTATTTAATCACTCTGTTTCCTCTTGAGGCCCCCTCTTATTGTGGGACTCTTTTTTGAGAGTGGACAGATGCAAGATGTCCGTGCCTCAGCCTGTAAGAGCAACAAGGCTTGATACTTCTCATTTCAGAAACCTTTCTCTCATTGGGGACGTGATGATGAACGGCTTTCTGACCTACATCGAGATGGTGAGAGCGTCGCCTCCCCACCACGTGCTGCCAGGTGTGACTAGGGAAGCCCTTGACTCCCTCAGTGAAACGCTCTGTCCTGCTTCACCACCCTCTCCCTGCCAAAGAGATCAAGGGATGTGTCCCCACCAGGAACCCATAAAGACTGAGGAGGGGGATGCTAAATCTACCAACAGCTACCCTGGGGAACAAGGATGGATATCAATCCTATCCATCCTCAGGTGTACACATCCTATTCAGACCACCTATATGCCTGATCCTGTTCATTCCAAAAAAACCCCAAAACCCAAACCCAGTATACATGAAAGAGAGGGTCAATCCTTCTGTTTTCAAACACAAGGGAAGATAATAAGGAGTCCCCCCTCGCTCCCTCTTGCACGGTCAGTGAGAGGCTGGGGTTCACTTTGCACAGCTGCCCATGAAGCCTGACTGAGCCCCATCTCCCACAAAAATGCCACAAGGACCGGTCTATGGCTTACTTCAAACAGGGGCAACTGCCAATCACTCACCTCTACCCTTTGTCATGTAAAACTTCATGGGACCGCAGCAGTCGAATATTTTATCTACTGACGGTCTGAGGTATGCTGTATATTTGAAGAAATACATAGGAAAATTTTGGAAGAAAGAATTTCCCACTCCCCAAACTCTCAAATAATCGCATCATCAAACTATTATATTGACCATCTCTCCTTGGCAGTGAGAGTCACTTTGAAGCTGAGAAGGGGATTGAATGTCAATTTTCCTTACAGCTCTCCTGTCAGTCTGTGAAGTGCTGCAGTGAAGGAAAGACGCTGCTGAGTATTGTACTTGCCCTATGAGATGTTGCCCAAGAGTGCTGTCCTCAACCTGACCCCTGTGGAAATATGGGTGAAGAATGCCTCAGTACATGGTGGGAATGAGGGGTTGAAAAGGTGCCAAGATGTCACCATTTCTGGCACAAAAGGATACAGATATTAGCGTACCCGGGAACTCTAACACTGCCACTATAGTGGTGTCACAGAGTAGAGGTACCAGAAGTTTGGGAGTTATGAGCACTGCAAACTCAAATTTAGCGTTAAGATTCTGGCTAAACTCAGTTTACGTGTACAAATAGTCCTTTGGACCTGGGGCTTCGTCAGTTCTTGCAGAGGTGGGGGCTGAACTCCTGACCTACAAGTACAGCATTCTCTTTCAGGTATATTTTGGTGCCTGCTTGACAGATACAGGACATTATTTTCTGAAATAACCATTCAAAAGCCAGCAGTAATTCTTTGCATTCTAGAAAGCATATCCTTTGCATGGAGTGATACCGAGAAACTTTATACTCACTGACTCACTGTCCCAGACACAGGTTGTTTAAGCTTCTTTCGCACTATTTTTTAGTGTGTAACAAAGTGGGTGGAAAAACTCATTATTCTTCCATATGTGAAAAAAACAGTACCTTGAACAAAGGCATCCCCTTCCTTTCTTAGGATGTAGCTCTCTGTACTTCATGTGAAGTACTAGAAGAAAGATAAGGAGAAGTCAAGTGATAGTAGGGTAAAGCAGAGAGCATGAGTTGTCGTAATCTTGATAAGAAAACAAAATGAAGGAATAGTAATGGTGCTTGTGCAAAGCTGTGAAGGTAGCTAGTCTGTCTTTCTTTCCTCCCTTTCCTTCAGAAAACTAAACAGTAAGTCCATTTAAAGAGGGAGTGCAGCTCCAGTAGCAATCACGGTTCCTGCTCACACAGGAAGGGGAGAAGGAGGTGAATTGGTGCTCTCTGCCCTGTCACAATCAGAGCAAAGACGTATCTTTGGGCTGGCTCACTTTTAGTCCTTTATGTGTTGTTTTGTATATGCATGCTATGTATTGTCATAAGGAGTCTCGTTGATGCTAAGAAGAAAAAAGACTGAAAACGTGAGGCCTGTTTTTCAGAACTGCTGAGCTTCCCATCAACAAGAAAAGTCAAAACAAAATAAAGCCAACAACTGATGACAATAAATTAAGAACAATCTTTTAAAAGTTGTTTAAATGAAAATACCATATATTTATCAGGCCTGACACAGGCTCTCGGTGAGTTTGTGAATCTGTCGGCTGTAGTGGTTGCCAGCTCAATGCATTAAGATACAGGCAGCAAAACTGGTTTAGGCATAAAAAGTGAATCTAGGGACTTCCTGCTAGTGTCACAATTTGTTACCTGTTTCCTTGCCTCTGCCTCCATGAACGCTCTCATGCAGTGTCACATGTTCCTCAAGGAAACACCATTGCTTTCGGGCACCGCTTTGCCTCTCTTCATCCACTCCTCCTTCATCTTTTATGTAAATGTCACTGGCAAAAATAATCTGTTCTCACCTGCCCATCATTAGTATCCAGTGTTCATTTTTTGAGGGTTGACATACAAACTCTGGTACGCTTAGGAAAACACAGCAACACTATTGTATTGCTCCAATGCAGTAGATGTCCCTTCTTAAACATATCCCAAAGGACCTACAAATGCCCTTGTAGAGGCCCTGCCTTTCAAACCTCTACACTAGTTTTTTTATGTTTGCATTCTCGTGCTAGTCCAGTTCTTTGACAGTACTGGAAAGGTGCCTTTGCCCTCCTCTGCTGACACTGTAAACCCACTGAAGAAATGCTAAGAAGAATGAAGAATACAACTTGGAATGTTTTTTTCTCTTCTGATTCATTACTCCTGAAAAGGGGATCTTTCCATCTTCCTCTTCCCAAACCTTGTTTTGGATTGCTGTCTTCAAAGACTCTGACAGGGCACGTCCTCAATTCAGAGAAAGACAGTGTCTGTTGTGTCCAAGGAAAGCAATCACAATGGAGATTTCTCAGCCTCTGGGAGTTACAGGAGAGACTTTGGCAGATTAAAAAGTAGGGAGAGTCTTGGCCGAGATAATTTATGAAAGTTTGCTTTTTTTTTAAGGTAGACATAAGTAACAAAAGTAAATCATAATCGACTCTGAAATATTTTTCTTCACGGTCTTTTTCTAGACAGTATAAATGCCACCAAGCTGGTATGGTACCAGCTGTCCTCAAGGTGTTTTGTAAGATTTAAGATCATTGAACATAAAATCCAAGGGATTTCTGTATATTTTTCACCTTCAGCTTCAGTATGAATAATGATCTTTTTCTTTGCATTTTCATGCAACTACAGCAGACTCTTAACAGCTGCTCAAGACAGACCACGTGATGAATAAGAAAACACCCAAAGAGGTTTGAATGCCATGATGTATAAAGAGGAATCATCCTATACGTGAAGCCTGGGATAAAAATATCCAGGTACTCAGTACTGAAAGGATTTTGTTATGGAGTTCTGTCTGTGGCAAAAGATATTTGAATCAGAACAGAGTCTCTATGACCTGAGTTAATTTGACAAGATTGTAAAAATGCATGAAAATGTGAGAGGTCTACTCTTCCAGTAAAAAAAATAATTGAAAGCAAAGTAGAAACCATAAAGATTTGACATTAACAATTGACACAAAAAGCCAGTGAAGAATATAGCAATTTTTGCAAGGGGTCTCTGTGCAGTTATTAAGTCTTGGAGACAGCTAAGACGGATGTTACAAGAAATGATAAAAGCCTGTAATAAAGGACTAGACAAATTTCAAAACAATGGGTTTTAATATGGATTTAAAGATAGATAATATGTATTTAGCTTTGATCTAAGGAATTCAGTATCTTTGTAAAACTTCCTCGATCGTGAAGCATAGAGAAAATGGTCTCCAAATGGTCTGCAATGGTGACCTAAGGCTGCATTTTAGAAGAAATGCATTCTATAAAATAAGATACAGCAATATATACAATGCTAACTGATCAAATTGTGTGGTGGTTACTGAGTTAGAACTGATCTCACATTCGTGAGATGTCATTCAGAAGTCAGTGATAAGCTACTGCTGACTTCCACCAGAGAAGACACATATTGTGGCATTCACAACCGTCTGGAGCTAAATCCATGGAAAAGCTTGTATTCATTTACAGTGGCATGGCAACCCATTGAACACTCAAACTTTTTGTCTCCCAGACTGACCCTTTAAGTACCCAAGATACCCAAAAGAAGAGGCTATGATAAGTACCCATGGCTTTGTTTGACTGCTAATCTTGAATTTGGCATGGGAGAACAAAGCTGATTTGAAATTATTTTCAAATTCCTTATATTCTGTAGTGGTGATGTTGCTAAGCCTTGGGAATGTACATGAGTAAGAGCATTGCAATGAGTGTTTTCTCTTTGTGTTTTCCATGAAGTAGGGAATCACCACAGTATGCTGCAGATCTGTCATACTACTGAATTGTGTCTTGTGCTCTGGGCTTGGCTGATGGCTCTCACAATTCTATTCTGTGTCCAGGGCACAGAAAAATGTACAGAGAACTATTTCTGGTCATTTCGCTAGCAGTGCTGCACACGTCGCTGTGAGAAGAGCAAACCCATTGTACTTTTAGGAATTTCCACACAATGCCTTCTTTTTATTTGGAATGCGGAATTAATCATAGAGAGAAAGTGCAACTAATCTTATAAAATTATTTTAAATTGCCTTCTCAACTCAATCTCTTTCTCTTACCATGTTCTTTTATTCTGCAAAGACAGAATACCTGAATATTCTCATGTTGAATTGGCAATATTATAGAGTTGAGAGGTCTGACTTGTTTTGGTTGGGTTGGGACATATGGTACATTTGGTGAAGGGATACATTAAATCACCAACTGACAAATACTTGATTGCTGGCACTATTAACTCCGTGATGCAGCCAGGCATCATTCATGAGGGTTTCAGATTACCCCACCAGAGGTTTCCAAAGCACCTCAAATGTTATCTCAAACCCCCACCCCCTGAACCATCTCTTAAGCATCTGATTCTCTTTTATATAAATGTATAGAATAGCAAATCCCAGTTCCCTGGGACAATACCAGGGAAATATGAAATTCACAGTTTCTACTCAGCATTTGTTTTAGCAAATTCTTTATAGAGAGAGCCCAGTATGCCCTCTGATAGCAAATTATCTATAAATGTTCAGATAATTTCCTTATTTTCCTTCTTTCTCTAAACACAAGAGTATGACAAAGCAGCTCAATCTCATTAATGCAAATATATACCAAACATAATTATTTCTCTGACAATGCTGAACTCTGCACAACCTCTGCAGTATTGCAAAGTAAGTAGTTATTTTAGAGCGTGCCACAGACAAGAATTAGAGAGGCAAAACTATACCTGAAGAGAAATGAAGAGAACCAATTCAAACATAAGAGCTGATAAAATGTAACCCTAGAGATTCAAACACCTAAAGATGAGATTAAATGTTACGTCTCCTTTGATGGCGCGTGAAGTCTTCCCCCAGTGGTTAGGGAATGAGAGATTGCAAAGGGTTGATGAAGTGCTCCCAATTCCAACTAGCAGTAAATCAGCTACTTTATAAGGGACAGAAAGCCATTAATTCGATGATTTAAAATATTGAAAAAAAATAATTCCAAAAACATTTCCCAGATCTGATGAAAAGCAATCTTTCTATCCTGTTTTTTCCCCTTTTGTTCAAACTTTCCTCCTGTCAAGATTTTTCTCAAGCTATGTGTTTTTGCAACAAGCTTTTCAATGACTGTCTTTTGTGTATCTTTATCTACCAATTCTAATACATTTTTTAAAATAAAATACCATAAAAAACCAACCAAGAAAAAAAAAAAACCCGCCTGAAAGCTGTAGGTGTGTGGATTGCCCTTCACAAATGTACTAATTGATGCTAAAATGTCTTTTTACAGCCAGTGCCATCTTAGGCCTTCCACAGAGCAGACCACATTAGCCCGATCAACTTGCTGTCAGATCCTTGCTCCGTACAGCTATTAGTCTGATGCAGCTTCGTGGCTTTAGGCACACTAATGAAACAGTGGCAACCATTTAAAAGATAATCTGCCTCCCTCCACCATACTGGCCTTTATCAGGAGACTCCTGTTCCTCTAGCGGAAGGAAGTACTGCTGTTGGCTCCAACTAATGAGTTTAAAGAAAAGGATGTCATAAAACAATATTAAGAGGTCATTTTTTTTTAAATAATCTCTTGGACCTCCTGTCTGATGAGCTGAAATTAAAAGAAATGGACTGTAATGTTGATCCAGTATGCCTTAGGGTAATGCCTAGATGACTGAAAATAGATGCATTGTAGTTAGAATGCAAATTTCTGGCCCTTGTAATAAATGAATTGCTCAGCTTGCAAGTCATCGTCTAGGAATAATCCTTTTAGCGTCTGAGTTTCCCAGATTTTACTTTGCATTCTCAGTAGATAGTTTCCATATACTTGTTTCAACAGACACAAGGGGCATGTACTTGTTGTGAAGCACATGTCTTTGCTTTCACTACACAAACTAATTGAGAACATTTTGATCTATTTCTATGGGACTAAAATTTTGGGAGGAGTTTTGCAAAGTTACTGAGAGAGCAGATGAGCTTCACTATGCAAAACCCCTAAATTTACACATGCACATTTACTAATTTACTTTTCCTAAAACAAATCGGATTAGAAGGTGAAAAGGGCTCCGTTCCAATAGCCTGTAAAAAGACAGACACAGATGCCATTCTTTGCTCACCTCTGAACATGAATGTCAATCCTAGTCTCTTACATCTTAGAAGAGCAATCTAACCACCATTGAAAGTGGATCGTGCCTTTCCCTGAGTTTTTTTCTTGTAGTAGAATCACTTTATATAAAATATTATTTGAGGTGAAAAATGAACTGACTTAAATGCACTAACTAACTGTAAATGCTGTCCGTAACCTATTAAACCAGAAAGGCACTAATGTTGATGCAAATGTGGGAGATACCATCAGTACATGGTGATCAAAAACTCTACGTGCGGGAAGAATTGGATCACTATTAGTACTGGAGTAAAAGAAAATAAATGCATTCAGTAGTACCATCCACAAGCTTTATACTTTGTAAAGAACATTCTGTCTGTTGCAAAATGGAAGCTAAGCAGCTGTAAACAAGAATGAGAAGAGCTGTGATGTGTTAGTCAAATGCAAGTCAAGCGTGGGCCACCAAGAGGTCAATACATGCCAAAAGACATTTGGCACTGTAGTAAATGAACTTAATATGAGTTATGCAAGGAAAGGGTAAAAATGTATACTGTCCTGCTAAGACACATTAAAAAATAAATTAATACTGCAGCAGAAGCAGCTAAGGTCTACAACAATGAAGGAGAGAACAGAATAGCTGTTAATAAGAGCAGTTTTAAAGAGTTTATCTTGTTTTCCCCAGGGCAACAAAAGCTGAGATTCAGTTGTGATTACTGTTTCAGGGCCTACTTCAGGGAAGGCAATTGGAGGTGAAGGGGAAAGGAAGGGAAACGCAACAGCAGGAAAAGTATGTTTAATCCAAAGGAGAATACTGAAATAGCAGATTCATAAATTAGGTATGAATTAGTTCATGCTGGGACTTATAACATTAGAAAAAATGTTCTATCAAAAAAATCAAGTGACCAAAGTAATATAATCCGAAATTAAGAAAAATCCTCAGGTAAACCCCAGTATACATTAAAAGGGATTCATGGGGGTGAACTGTTCTCTTTTCACAAAAAAGCTACTCAACAAACTTGAATATGCAAGAGAAGTTGCCCGTATCTGCATCACCTTCCGCAAACTCAGCTAGAACAGCTTCCTGAGTGGCTGCTGATTTTCAGCTTTGCAATGGACATTAATTTCAACTTTACTGAGATAGTTTAACATTTCCTGGTTTAGCTTTCTGCACCGCACAGC
The DNA here is from genome assembly GCA_013396915.1 of Stercorarius parasiticus. Classification (NCBI taxonomy): domain Eukaryota; kingdom Metazoa; phylum Chordata; class Aves; order Charadriiformes; family Stercorariidae; genus Stercorarius; species Stercorarius parasiticus. Next base: position 1,547,973 of record VWZL01002558.1, on the reverse strand, counting down.
CAGGATCCATTTGTAGTAAGGGACACGAGCTAAGGCTGTTTCTGAGACAAGAAGCTATAGAAGTTCACCGTTAAAGGGCCTGTGACCTGAAAAATTGTTATTATTTGCTTCTTTTCATACTCATTTGCTTTACTTTCCTAGGGCATAAATGTGGAAGTTTGTCAGATTTGTAGATAACAACAGTCAAGTTAAAGTACCTATCTTGGCAATATATAGAACAGGAACACACAATTACAATTGTGATAATATAAGTGCTAGCTCCTTTCTAAAACAGCATTTCTCCAGGGCAACATGTTGAGTCGTGGGGGATCGTCTGAGATCTAGCATCAGGGCAGAGATTTGATGGAACTGTTATAAACTTTGTTAGGCTACAGAGCGATACACATCGCAATTAGCTGCTGATAATTGATGAAGATGGAGAGCTGTATAGAAACCCAGGGGAGGGATCTATCTATTGACGCAATTTTTGTCCTAATGTCTTCACAAGTGGTAGTTAAATGGTCCCTTTCTTCCATCGTTCACTGCTGTTAGTAAAGGAGCTACAATTGCTTTCTGAAGAACATCCTGATTTCTCAGTTGATCAATTGATTTTCTTTTCTCCCAGAGCAACTTTTTTATCCTAAGGTACCATATGCATTCCATTATTTCATTGAGTCACTTTTGCTTTTGCTGCTTATTGTGAGATCCATTTGTCAAACAAAACAAAGTAACTCAATTTTCCGTAGGTCATAGCTGTGGTAGTTTTTAATGAAGTCTTTTATTTAAGTTTCACAGCATGAAGATATCTAAAAGGTCAAGAACAACAAGGAAGCCCCGCATTTCACAGACATTTAAGACCTTCCTAATTTCACACAGCTGTTAATTTCCTGAGGAGAGGAAATCACATAGGTCCTTTTCCTGTGAGTTATCATACGTAAAGTACTTGGCACAGTGTTGTAGCATTTTTGCACTGCAGTGGAAGAAAACTCTGATCAGATAGTTTGCAATCAAAATGAGACTTGTTTAAATTTCTGTATTATGAGGAGTAAGCAGGGAAGAGAGGAAGATCTTTGTCCATGTTTGGCCGTATGGGGTCCAGGACCACTTCCAAGATCCCACGGCCAAGGACGCATGGGCACCATCCCAGCAGGATACCCAGGCATGGCTGAACTCCCTCTTCTCAAAAAGGAACGACAGGTGCACAGACCAGGAGGTATCCCCGTAGGTCAAGCCTGGATGTGGTCTCTGGGGTCTACTACATGCCAGTTACCTGGCAAATGAATTTAAACCAGAACGCCTCAAAGGGCACAGCCTTACTGTGAGGAGCCCTTGGGAAGTGAAAGGTAAGTTGGAGGCTTTTTGTCCTTCCAAAGTGTAGGGAGCAGGAAAGTAACTGAACAAGCTGCACCAGATGGAGGGAGTGAAGTCAGACCTGCTTGCCACATCTGCCTCTTGAGTCCAGTGTGAGCACAGCAATAGAGAAACTGAAATGCAGACCACTTCCCCCCCCACCACCATGTGTTAACTCATATATTTCTTCAGATAATCTTTAGCAGTAGCTCTGGCAAAGCAGATAAGACATTTTCTTCCACCACGGTGAAGGTGACAGAAAAAGAGTAATCAAGAATTTTAAGAAATGTACTATTACTACAGCAATTTCGTTTAAGGGAAGGAAAGGGAGAAGAAGAGAACAGCGTTAGTTGTACAGTTCCCTTTAATTACAGTGATAGTGGCTGTTCCCCAGGTTCATTTAATCTCCTTTTCAAAATGACAAATGTGTACGTCCTCAGTCGTGGCATCTGACCACCCCAGGCATGACACATCTTCTGAGACAGCTCTGGATTCACTTGATTTTAATTGTGGTAAGGTCCTTTACCAACCTTTTAAAATCAGAGTCCATTTCACTCTGGAGTTGTTTCTATTTCAAAATAAAACCTTGCATATGCATAGATATTACTAGAGGCAGCATTATGGTCGTTTAATGAAGCTGTTATAATGTAGTGTGTAAGCGATACAGGGGGTGATGAGCACAAGGTCAGTTGTTTGCTTTTGTTACAATCATTTACTTTGGCAAGTAATGGTAATGGCTAGCTTGGATATCAGCCATACATGTACTGAAGGAGCCCTGGGAAGATACCTGTAATATTATCACAATAACATCGTTATTCTCAACAGGCCAGCAACTTTCCAGATTTTTCAGGTTTGGTGACATCTCTCAAAAAAATCATCTGTGCATTTAACACTGAATAACAAACCCATGTAGGGCCTTTCGTCAAAGGAGGAGAACAGAATACACAGTGTATTTATTTATTCTGCTAATTGCTCAAAAGCAGCACTTTATGAATTTGAATCACTTTGTTCGCTGTTAAAGTTCTGTCACCTCTTAACTGAAACAAGTCGTGTCATCATACTATGCAGCTAGCTAAGATGAAAAATAACACAGCTTTATTCAGGGAAAGTGTTTGGAGAATTTAGATAGCTGAAACGCAGATACACAGCTTTCTGCTTGCCAGGATGTCAGAGACGGTAGGTCTACTATTGAACGTTGTTTAGGATAATTCTAACTTCCCATGATTGAAAGCAGTTGCACTGGTGCTTTGACAGCTTTGTTCTGGGCTCTGGCCTGAAGCTAAGGAGAAGGAGCACAGAGATGAATGATTTCTTCCCTGCAACTTCCCCAGGAGTTGCGGAGCACCCCAAGGTGCTGCTCCAGTGCTCCAACCCAAGCACCCCCTGGCTCCGTGCCAGGATGAGAGCAGCTGCATCCCCCGCATCCCCATGATTTTGCCTCTGTGACAGGACACCTGGGCACCCTGGCAGGCCAGCAGCCATGAGGACGTCCAGCATGGCGCGGTGGCCGAAGGGCCACAGAGCACACAGTCCACCCACCCTTCCTGTGTAAACACTGCCATCTACATTTACGGCCTGGGATGTCTCACCTAATTTCACCAGGCATTTGGCTCCGCAACAGCACACCTTTTTTACTCACCAGCAGCAAGGTTTTCCTCCTGGTACATGGTGTGGCTGGGACAAGGTGGACAGATCGGTCCAAAGGCAGCTGGGTTGCCCAGCCATGGGCTTCGCATGCAGCAGGAAGATTCTCACCGGGAGAATCTCTGTTCTTAACAGAGAGGATTGCATTTCACAGATTAGCCGTGCCTTAAAAAATACCAAGCAGTGCTGTGCTCTGTGCCAAAGCGAAGCCCGTGTTACCATTTGATAGCTGTCTGAGAAGGATTTGGCTGTAAAAATGTCTGGTAAACACTACAGTTAATTAGATGCCTGCGTCTGCACATTTAGTCAAATATGCAGCCACAAGACTCTCGTAAACAAAGTCATTGAAGATATGTGAAGTGTTTGGGTGAAGATCCTTATATAACAGGATTATCCAGCTGAAACCTCCAAAATTCTAAATTAGCAAGAAAATCAAAACAAGAAGTAAATTCCATCCAGACAACCATGACAAGGCAAAAAGGTTATTAAAAAATAAGAGCTTTGCCCACTTGCCATCGCTGCATATACAAGCACGGTACAACTTCCTTCAGTATTATCAGATATGAACTGTGTTTTCATGATCATTGTATGAGTTGGTGATGACGTCATGCCACAAAAGCTAGTTTCTGAAACACTTCAAATTTTTACTGTTTATTTTGTAATTGTGGGCAAAAGACAAAACAGTCTTTTTTCTGTGGAGTTTATGTCCTGTTATTCAAGGGTAAGAACAAAAATAACTGTGAAACTTAGCATTATGACAGCCTGCGTGCAGTTTTGAACACGTCTAACTTCTGCGTTTGCAAAAACTGAGGGGTGTACAAGCTTGTGCGTGCGTAGCTATAGCAATTGTGTTGTGCCCACATATGTTGGTCACAGCCAAAGCTGTAACTTTTTGAAATCTGACTCTTTTAAAGAGTCTCTCAAAGAGGAGAGAGGCAGGACATCATATTCAAGGTCAGGTATTATTTAATGAGCAGCCGAGAATGTTATCTTTACAACGTTTCCAAGACTTCAGTATTATAATATGTTTTCTTCTCTTCCTTAATTGAAAATGTTGTTCAATACTTCTTTACTGCTTACAGAAAGTTTAAAGGTCTTAATTAGCAATACACTAACATTCTTAAATATACATTGTCTTGAGTTACTGGAAAACTGAAACTGCTGCAGAAAAGATTTTTGCTCGAGTTAAAATATTTATTTCATTTGAGTTGAGTTTCAATTCTTTCTAGCATCTTATCCTTGAAAATGTTGCAAAGCTGAATATTACTATATGACTTTTTTATTTTTCTCACAGGTGCATGCTTATGTACTGTGTCCTAGACTTGAAAACTGTGGAATGAAGGTCCTATGTTTTGTAGCAGTGGTTGTCAAATAACAATATCGGAACAGAAAAAGGTAATAGGGAAGCAAACAAGTAAGTTAGCTGTCTCTAGATTTTCTAGATCTTGTGATGTGTTAGTAAAATAAAAGCACAGAAAACAATCTCTGCATTGTTGGGAGAAACGTGTTCCCTTCTTTATCCCATCAACTGTAAAGTATTTTTATTTGTAGATGGGAAGCTAAGTGAGTCCAAAGCTAGGTAAGAAGCAGTCTTGGATCTTCTAACTGCTTTTCTGTAGTTTGCAGGCATCAATTTGAAATTTTTGGTATTACCATCCTGAAGCACCAAGCTCACTCTGTCCAGGCTCAGGGCTTGAGACATCAGCTGCAGCTGATCACAAAGATGCCCAAATAAGCCAAAATGGAGGACTGAGGGAGATGAATAGATGTGTAAATTGTACAATGAAAGTGGGGGGGTGGAGGTGGGTTGATGGAGAGAAAGGAACGAGGGTTCCACAAGTATATTTTGATCTTTGTCTTCAGTCGGTGGTTTTTCACATCAACCTCATGGTGGGAAATCTTTGACCCTTTCAGATTTCACAGCCATTCTACAAGCAGTGTGCAAGTGTCCCTTTCGCTGTCCTTTCTCCTGCCTGAAGTCTTTTTCCTTGCAGACTGAAAAATAAAAAGTGTGTAACCAAATACAGACATTTCATACTTCTGAAATTAAAAACAAAGTTAGTTCGTCTGCCACTATTTAGCTTACAACAGATATTGAAATGATATTTCAGTGCTATCCCACTAGATATAAACAGTTATATCAAGGTGTTCAAAGTATTTGTGGATGACTGACCTGCCCTTTTAACGTTCCTAACCTGGCTACATAACCGTGACAGAGGAGGCGGCTGTTCCTGCTGTTATTGCTACTGACCCTCTGCCCACTCTCAAATTTTCCTTCATTGCTTCAATAAATGAGGACCAAAAGGAATTACTCTACAGTTCCTCACATTGCAGATAATATGCTTTTTCCCTTCTTCAAGGAAAAAAAGGAAAGTGAAAGTGATTTTATTGATGGCTGGTTATAAGTGTAGGTGGCTTCTTTTGCTTTTGTATTTGTGGTAGGTGTTTATTCAGTGACACCAGACAGATACATCATAAACAGTTGTAGCATCTTGGCTCACTGTAAGCCTGGAAACTGTAGATTGCATTCTTTCCTCTTCATCAGAATATTTCCCTGAGCATTATTTGAAATGTTTCAAAACACTTTGCGCTCAACAATTATAGTGAAGAGTAACGACCGTCCTTTTGCTGGAAAAAGTTTGAAGCCACAAAAATGAAAAACAGTTACAAAAAATAAATGAAAAAGTAACCCTAACCTGATACCAGGCTAAAACTCTAAAGACATGTTACTAAATTCCTGTATGCTGCGCTATTTCTTTCTTTTCCAAAGTCTTTTGTGGGTTAAGGAATCTCTAAATTCTGTCATGATGAAAGGTATCCAACAGTACTGTCATGGATCAAAAGTGGCTTTTCAATGGACTGCAGGGAATCTTCCTCATCTTGCATCCATTTCTGTCCCACAAGGGTTTGATTTTCTTTTTCTGGCACAATGGCTTCTCAGAAATTACCTGCCTAGGACCAGTCAATTGCCAAGACACACTTAATGTATGATTTTGGGCATTTAAGCTAGAAGCTGCCAAGATTGTTGGTGAGGTTACTGACAGCTTTGTCCCACACATCAGCCAAATCCGAAATACCAGAATAGGGTAAAGGTGAAATCAGGGTGGGTATTTTTATGCCTTAAGATCAGACAGATAAGAGACTCTGCCAATGAAGAAGTCAGTCACAGAGTCAAAGCCCGCATACTGCAAGTATGAACCGTTACGTTTGTTTGTATGACATGTTAGTGGGCTTACTGTGATACTGTTATTTGGATGCAGCAGGAGAAGGAATTTTCAGTCTTCCCCATGTTGACTGGCATGTTTATTTGCCTTCTTGAATTATTTGACCTTATATCTCTGCACAGGTATCAGCAAGTTCTGCAAGTGCATTGGCACAGCTCAAACCAGCCATACTCATCCTCCTGACCTGCAGTGATTTGCAAATGTTTTTCTCACTTCAGTTGCTGAAAGTGGATTAGAAGACGTGGTGAAGAAGTTCTTTGTGTGGTAACTATGTGCTTTAAGCTGGATTTAACCTGACATGAAACAACAGCATTCGCTTTCCTAGACAGGAACTGCTGGCTATAACTAAAGAAATTCATACTGGAAAGGAAAGAATGGTGATAATAAAAATAATCAAGTTTAGCTCTTGGTCCAAGTATGCCCTTCTTGTACTAGGGGACAATTACAGGGCTATCAGTTTACTAATTCAGTGTTAGAATTAATTTTTCAAATAGTTTTGGTTCAAATAGTTCATCCATATAATTCAGTCGTCTCTGCTTTTACTTTGTATTTTGATTTTTTTCGCACCCTGAAGCAGGAGAAAAAGCCAGAACCAGGTTCAAGTGTTTCAGAAGCATAGCTAAAACTGAAATTGGCTGTTGTAAGGATGAGGGGCCAAGGTGACTGGTGCCTCTTGAAAACCTGTCTTCCTTCAGTATTTCTGCTCTCCTGCCACCAACAGGAGAGACCAGGGATGGGAGTGAGGAAAGGGCCATTTGAGCAGCACATCTATATGACAGAAACTCCAAATCCACATCATCATGTTTCAAGAAGCATCGGCATGTTTCCTGGCACACAGATTTGTATTGCTCTAGGACTTAATTTACTCTAAATTATCAGTTTTACAGATCTCATCCAATGGTTCATCAGAGGAAAATAGAAAGCTTTGGCAGTCAGAGGGAGAGAAGATGGGTTCCTAAAGTGTCTAGAAAGCAAGGAGGAAAGCTTAAATCACTCAGAGCTTGTAAGGCCAAACAAGAGGAGAGATTTAAAGATTGGCTAATGGCAAAGCTATTTTTAGTCTTTGTGAAGCCCTTTAAGAGGGCTGGGGAGACCTGTTGCAAATATGAGGGAAGACGTGGAAACAGAGACCACTTTGTTATAGGAAGGGTCAAAAAGGCAAAGTCCTTTTGTACAAGGATGGCTGAGAAGCTGGGGGAAGTAAAGCGGAAAGGAACGGAAGAAAACTCAGTGGCACCAGCCATGTTGACAAGGAACTCTGAAAGCACTTAAAAGGTGCTTTGGTCCAATTCTTACACTGAAAACTTCCAAACAATGCACATCAGCGCTGAAGAGATTTCATGTTGTATAGCAGCACAGTGAAAGGTCAGGAAAGCAGAAGTTCCCAAGAGCACTAATTTGTTGGCTGAATTAAGTCAGGGAATTTTCTGATGATTTTTTGCGTTCCACCGGAAAAGATTCACTTGTTGATAGGGAACCTATTTAAAAGAATGTATAGTTCTGATGAGACCTTTCACTGCTGCAGGACAGTAGAATAGCATGTGTTTCTGAGACCGGGAAATAAAATATATGCATTTGCTTTCAAACTATCCCACAGCCCAGGTGGGGTTCAATGCTTTCTCTTCTGGGGGTCAGTCTCAGTATTTGACAGAAAATGGTAATTTTGAGAGTTAATGGCTTCCCTACGATTCCACACGAAAATATTTATTGTCTTGATTCTGAAAGATTTCTTTGGATAAGGGTGATATCTATTCAGATCTCTATGACCAACAGAGAAGACATTGCAGAACAGTTAAGGCTGAAAATCTGATGGACTGTCAGAAGCAGGGACTAACAGCATTTTAGAAGGAAGAGAGAGAGGATGAGTGCCATTTCACATGAGAACATCTGACACTTATACCAGAGTGATTTGGAAAGTCACAGTGTTTCTGCTTGTCTTAATATGCTGTAATACATATTCCGGGTAAAAACAATAAAGTATCAAGGGGATAAAACAGAAAAGATACAAGCTGAGACACTTTCCCATATTGAAAGCCCACACCATACACTCTTCAGACTGAGATAAATGATTAATAACAATCAAACACCACCTTCCTGTGCTGCCTGGATAGGCTTATTTTTAATGCCTGCTAACCGATAGCAAGCAACACTGGTTACCCTTTGCTTGCTTAAAGCTCGTCTTTCCCGGCGCACTCGAAGTTAGATGCATTTCTGTTTCTGTCACTGTCCTTCCCGATCAGCCGCTAACAAAAGGAAGACGCAGGTGTTCTGCATAATAACCCTGGTTTTTCATTGTTCACCCCCATTTCTAAACACTTACCATCAAACCTATTGTTCAGGGCAAGGCAGCCCACTTGTCACCTGCCTAAAGAAAAAGCAATACCCACATCACAGAAATAAAAGCAGGTGGAATACAGAGATATGTGTACTCCTGTGGTAGGAAATATTCATCATAAGATGTAGAGTGGAAACCCTGAGGTTGCTTCAGCAGGTTTTTAGGGCTGTTGGACCACAAACTGTGTGCCAGCTAATGGAAATGTCCCTTTCTAGCAGTGCAAAGTGTGTAATGTAGCTATGCAGTGTTCAGAGGATGATTTTTTTTCATGTTTCTCTGTGCCATGCTTGATTTGCGTAACAACCTTAAGTGTTGCACAGTATTTTTCAGCTTGAATAATTTATACTTTTTTTGCAGTGAATCTAGTGCTAATAGCACATGGACATTGTCAAGGGACATTTTATCCTAATGCCTCCTTTTGTTTTATTCAGTAGGAAATTATTGTCCTGATATTCTCAATTACAGTAATTCAGGGAAAAATAACTGCAGCAAATACTCTTCTGTGGTATACAAAGAACATCAAGGCAGACGTATGAAAATGAGAACTTTAGCTGTCTGGTCCTGTGATTTCGATATTCTTAATACTCTTTCTTTCCTGCAGAAGTAAGATGTTTGTGCCGTAGTTCATTTTGCTGTTTATTTTCTTCCCCTGTCACCCTGTGCTTGCCCTCATACTCTTAGTTCAGAAAGGGCCTATTTTTCTCTTATTCATATGAAGAGACAAAGCACTGTCTTCACCTGACATTTTCCCACTCTGGCAAGTTTGTTTTTTCCAGCTGTATATTTTTGGTTCTCTCTGCCTCTGTGCTCCCATTTTCCAGCTGTGGGTACTTCTGGCTCCTGCTCCCAAGGCAGTCCAACCTATTGAGCACACATCCAGTTATTCTGATGCTCTGGCCACATAAATATAGTTTTTTTGGTCTTTCCCTATTTGCAGGGGAAGTGGGGGAAGGAAGAAGGGAAGGACAAATAGTGGAGAAGAAGGAAATCCAGCCTGTCTTTGCTGGGGGTTATCATGGAGGTCAGGCCTAGAAAATCCTGCGTACTGAGAACTGCTGCCCAAGCGCCCCCAGCACGGCCGCTTTGCTTTGCCCATCCTGCAGCAGCCCCTTCCTCCACTCCTCCTGCCTGTGGCTGGAAGCACAGCAGACAGCCCATAATTGTGTTTTCACGGGTACAAACTGCCTCTCTGACAATCTCTATCTTCCCATAACCTATGCAAAAGCAGAGGCATAAAGGAGGAAAGGAGAAAGGGAGGCTTTCAGGGAACATGAAGGAAGGGACATGAGACATATAGGAGTGGAGGGAGCAGGATGAGATGGATCAGAGGCTGTTACTGGCAGAAACAAGACCCATACATTGGAGATGCCACACATACACATAACTTGTAGTGCTGCTTAATTATGGCTTGCCCTTACTATAAGCTTGGGTTGTGTTATGGACACCAAAATACAGCCGTGCTTTCTGAATATCTAACCTTTCCGTCAGAGGATGTACCTGTCACTCATGTATTTCTTCAGGACTTTTCCTGCTTCACTCCCTGTTCCTGGACCCTGTCCCCAGCTGGTGACTTGTCTTGTATGAGCCCGCCCTTTTCTTTATGCCAGCAAAAGTCAGCAGCTCTGGGTAATGCAGCCCTAACCCTCTGGCTGTGTCCTGTTCCCCGAGTCCCTCTGCAGTTCTGGGCCAGTGACAGATCAGCCCATTCTTCACCAGCACACGGGCAGTGCCTGTGCCTCCTGCTGTGCATCCATCTGCTTTTATGGGCTACGGGAGATGTCTTACATGGAAATGTTTCCAAATTGTGTTTAAATTAAAAGCAGAGTTAATCACAAGGTTTTTATTTAACTGCAAATATACAAATGCTGATGTCTAAATTAGCTTTATGTATCTGAAAGGCAAATATTAATCACTTTGTTCTTCCAGTTCTGAAGTCCAATTCAAAATCACAGTAAGCTGTATGGGAATTGTGTAAGGCCCCTGAGGAGGACATAGAAGAGAAGAACATAATACTAGGTCAAATGCAGACTATAAAAGTTTCTGAGATCTGTTTGAAGCTATGGAAAATAGATCACATTGATGATAATGAACAGCAACAAAAAAAAAAGGCCTGTGAGAGAAACAAAATGATAAGCATTTTATTTTGCCTTGGGCAAAACCTACCAAAAATGGCTTTTTCTTTTTAGTTCAGAGGGAATAAAGTCACCAAAAAGATCAGATCGTAACGGGAAAGCACAAAAGCAGGCCCTGCATCAAATATGTAAAGGATCACATGAACATGAAATTTCACCAACAAATACAAAATCAGATATGGCAGAGCTGTACTGCTATTATGTAAGCAAGTACGTGCTACTTCTGTTTGACTGCCAATATTTTACACACTTGCAGACAGCCGTCTCTCCCTTCAATGTATTTTACAGTCACATGGTGTGATTATATACCACCTTCCAACTGAAGATCCTCATGTGCTTCCCAAAGCTGCTATTATTTTATTTCAGGGAGGAAAAGAATGTGAATTGTTCAGTGTCACACCTCAAGACAGAGAAAGAAATTAGGAGCAGAAAAGAACTCCAGTCCCTTTCTCCTAAACAGCAGACATCACCTGCATCTGTGTGCAGTGGCAGTTCCACTGAAAAGCACCTCTCCTCTTCTGAACTGTAGAAGCTAAAAAGAAGACAGCACAATAACAAAGTTCACTTTAACAACAATTGCTTTTTTTGTTTGGGTTTGGGTTTTTTTTTGGCTGAGAACTCCTTGTTCTTTTGCTGTACCTGGCATCTGGGCTAGTAGTCCAGTCACACAAAAGAAACTCTGAATTCTGGTGACAGACAAAAAATAACTCAGTGAAAAGGACTACCGATCTTACTAATGAAGAGTTACCCTCAAAAGAAAGTTAAATCAGCTGGTTCTATGCTGCTTCTAAATGATCAGATTGTGTAGTGTTCACTCTTGTTCAGAAAAAGGGGAATTAAAAGGAGAAAATACTGTAGCCATAAGAAAAAAAGCAGATAATCTGGTTTGGATGTGAGCTATTCTGCATCAAAACAAGTACACCCCACTGCAATAATGCTCATTCTCAACTGACACATATAATAAATTAATTCTAACTGTATTGAAGGAAATTTTATCCAACCCCTTTTCTTCTGCTACAGAAAATTTTTTCCAGTCTGTTTCTCAAATAGGGAATGATTTACACCTTGCATATTCATTGGGAACTGAGAACAGTGAGACCTGGATGCATTAATGGTTCTCAGCTCCGTCTACGGGAAACAGCCCTCCCTGCCATGTACTGGTTTTTGTGGAGAAAGAAACTCTTGGGCATGTGGACTGCAGAGGGGTCGTGGTGGACTCTTAAAAGATGCCATGAAGCAAAACAAAGTGTTCAAGACGAGGCTGGATGAGGCTTTGAGCAACCTGGTCTTGTGGGAGATGTCCCTGGCCATGGCAGGGGGGTTGGAACTAGATGATCTTTAAGGTCCCTTCCGACCTGAACTATTCTATGATTCTATGATTCTATGAAAACTGCCCTTCAGGGTAATTACAGACTTAGGCTCAGTCTTTTCCACTTAGGAGAGCAGCACACAGTCTAGTGGACATCACAGGGAGAAATACAGTTTTTATTAGAATTATTTTATTAAAGACATTATGTTTCATTTAGAAGTACCTGCCATTATTTATATTATTAGTCGTTATTTTTAGTTGTCTTTCCCACAAGTAGAACACAACATAGACTTCCAGACTGAATGTCATTTTTCAGCTTGCAGAAAATGGCAACGAAGGAGCAAGCATGGCCTCCCCAAAGCAGATGGCACTATGCTATTTGTGAGCCATCAGCACGGCCTCTCCCCAGCGATCAGGCAGCGCAACACATTCCTTTCAAAGGTACAAAACATTGCAATCCCTCCCCTGACCCTCGTAACATTTAAGTAGCTGCAGATATGCTTTCCTAGCCTTCCTTCATAAGTGGCCACCATCGGGGCCCTGAGGGCATTCCCTCCCCTCTGCAGGGGCTTGGTTGCCTGGGCTCAGGGCCAGCTTTAATAATGAAGCTGTCAGGCCTTGGGAAGCTCAGCGGATGCCTGCCCTGCCTTTGCTCAGGAGCTGCTTTTAAACTCAGGCTCCTGCGCTCGATGTTTGCCCGAGCTGTGTCGCAGGTCTGCCTGTGCTCACCCCTGCGCCTCCCTGACCTTCACCCACTGACCTGACTTTCCAGCTTGAGCTGGGACCTGCCCCGTCCCAGCAGACTTGCCCAGTAGCCTGGGCTCTCAGCAGAACCCGGTCACCCTCACTGAGCCAGCTCTGCTCTCCCCGCTCGGCTGTGCCTTGTCGGGATGGTGCTGCCCTGCTGCTCCCTGCCCGTCTGTCAGAGACAGAAGTGATGGTGGCCTCTCAGAGAATCATTTTTCTGCCATGGACACTGGGCTATTATGAGCTCAAGACGCACGTCCGTACCCTTGCCAGGAGGTCTGAGCATTTGGTCCTCATGTACTACATTGTTTAATGCTTTCTGCAAAATACTGTTTTGGATGCCTCAAAGTTGCTATGGAGACACTTTGATTTTAAAGCGTAAGTAAATTGTTTAGGAAAGCCACAGGTGCATTAGCTTTATTTCTCTATTGCACAGGCAGAGCTATGAGGACATTATTGGCATAGATAGATAGATAGATAGATAGATATTATGATGCCTGCCACCCTTGAATGGATTCTCTTATCTGTAATCCAGGCTTACTGAATCTTTAGGTGAATAACACTTGCAAAGAGAGGATAGACAGAAAATATGTGTTCAGGGTAAGGCGAAGGAATTTGGGAACATACTGTCACTTCAGTAAATAACGAATTTGACAGGAAAATATGTAGCTTCCCAAAAGGATGAAAGAAACTCTTTTCATCAAGTGTTTCTGAATATTTAGTAGTGAGAAACTGAGCTTGAGAACTGAGAAATTGTAAGACTGAGCTTGAGCTATCCCTTTTACTCACTGCTGAGGCAGTTCAAGAGCTCGCTTATAACCCCTGTAACTTTGAATGCTAGATCAAACTCATTGTGGTCTGTTCTAGGGGGAAACCGTAGTAAGTCATACTTTGTTAGAGCAGAAACAAGACTTTGTATTGTAGGATGCATTATTTCCTCACAAGAAAACACTTCCAGAAATTTTGGTTAGTAAACACTTAGTTATCATGACAAGTGGAAGGATAAGAGATAAAAGCATGAGGCCAGATCTGACTTTTATGTATTGCCGGAATGTGGCTGAGTCATGCACTTGGATCCAGCAGGGTCTGAAAAAGACTTCCAGTTCCACAGCACATCCAGATGTTTCTAGAAAGATCTAAAATTTGCCACTGAAAAAAGAAAAACAGACCCCAGACACAGAAAGAACATTGTAACTCAAGAGCGTTGTAACTTTGTGAAATGAACTCTAATAATTTGTTTTATTTCTGTGCTTTATTACATACAAGCTTGGAATAATCAATGATGAACTACAAAATTAAGCAGAAAGGAAAATTTATTCCTTGGCAGAAGACTTTCCTCCCCAAATACTAGATTCTTCAGTTGCTAAAATGGCTGCAGAGTTGTTCTAGAATGTAAAGATTTAACAATTTTACTGCATAGTCAAGCCCAGGTCTCCGTCATTCAGAGCAAACCTGGTGTGTGAGCTGCCGGGTGCAATTAGACATAGAGTACTGCCTTTTTCATTCAAAACATTGAAATGATTGTTTTTACCAGGATGAAAAACAATTGGACAAAGCAGTTCCTAAGACTGAGTAATGGGGACTATGAGCCAATGAAACATCTATTAAAAGCTCGGAAGTTGCTGCAGCGACTGTGAGTTTTCCAGAACTTAGCGGGAAGGTAAGAGAAAGAGAATTGAAATTAGGTAAAAGAGAATTGATTGCTTTAGACTTCGTGACAGTAAATGAAGAACTAGTTTGGGCTAGTGGCAAATTGATCAGCAGGACTCTTTTTTGTGATTATTGAGTAATCATGACGATGAAAGGTTGCAGGCAAATGCCACTGGATAATAGATATGTTTTGGATAACTACCTTTGGAACAAGATTTAAACATTGAATTGGTGATTGAAAGCAAATTACCTAGAGAAGCTTTCACAGCACACACTTTTTAGCTACCAGCATCTTTTCTCAGGAGGGAAAGTAATAATACACTTCTCTGCCATCTGGGTGAATGGGTAAGAGGAGTTTGCAGGAGAAAACAGAGAAAATGGGGTAGGAACTAGCCATTTACTCTGTTGCTAGACTCATGGGAAAAAAGTGACATGGTGTGAGAGCCCTCTTGAAACTGGTTGGATTTTTAAATGTCATTGGATTCACCTCACTCCTTTTGAGGTCCAGTACTGTGTGGCCCTTCCACGCAGAGACCCCCCTGCTCTGGAAACAACAGAGGCGGCTCAGGGCCCTTTGGCATGGGCTGCCCAGTGATGGCTCCCACAGCACCGAGCCAGAGTTAACACGTGAGGCCACTCAGGAGGGTTCATTAACTCTGGCTAGGCACCATGATAGCTGTGGTCATGAGCCATCAGTTGGCCTGGAGACAAGTTGCAGTGCATCAGCACCTGTTTGCAAGACAGACTGTAACAGGGGACAGGAAGGAAAACCTCACACTGGTGGAAACGCAGGCTCAGGGCAAATGGTGTGGGCAAGGGAGAAACGAGCTCTTCCTTTCTGCCATCCTTTGACAGGAGACACGGCAGAAGGGGGTGTTGGGTGGTTGCATTAGCTGCGGTACACACGCACTACCGCTGTTTCTGTTGTGTGTCTGCTTTCTCTCGATGGCTCCATCAGCCAGGCTCGATATCTAAACGGAAGGAGCTGGGAAGCAGCTGCATCAAGGGCTGACACCGTGGTAGAGAAACTGCAGCTAACAGAAGGATGGAGACCAGTCTAGCCCCTTTTGTCACCACATTCCACCCTGCCTAAATCTGTGCCTAGCTTGGACTGTGTCCTGCAGCTTGTGGTTCTGTGTAGGGTCATGTGTTCATTAATAACACATTTGACATACGAGGCTTAAGAACTGCTCTGGTAAAATGTATTCTTTGCAGGAGAAATACTGCCAGCTCCGCTGTGCACTTTGCTTAGCCATTTGTAATTGTCATGCATGCTTTATCACGCTGCAGGTCTGTGTCTCAAGAGGTGTGGGCAGTTCTGGAGAGGTGAACTAAATTTTATACAATTAAGCCAACAACATTTACTGCTAACTGTGAAGGGTCATTATGTAATTGCAAAGACTCTTATTAAAATGCAGTGGATCAACTCCAAAACAAAATTGCTTTGGGGTTTGCTGCCAGCATTGTTTTTTTGGTTTTCTTTCCTCTTGTATATAATTGGGTAGTGTTACTTTAGAACATTGCTTATGCTAAGTCTCTTTGGTTTACTCCTTCAAGGGATACAAAATGATTCTGTCAAATAAAATTACCTTATTTTGCCGTAGCTGGAATTATCTTGCTAGTGAATTGTTATGATTTGTACTCCTGAGCTTTGTGATTTGATGTAGATGACCAAAAAGACCCATTCTAGGCTGACATGAAATAACAGAGCAGTCCTTTTTGAGGATATAATGCAAAAGGATTGAAATTGTAAAATCTTTTCATAATGGAAACAAAGTTTTTGTCTTGCCCTGTTTCATAAGAGTTTGTCCCTTGATCTTCCCGCTCCAGTCAAGTGGGGAACCAAGGGGAAGTATCTTACATTAGTTCTTTTAAAGGCTATTTTTACTGGCCCTGATGACTGCCACACGGATTCCAAAACTTTGAAGTTTCCCTTCTTATCCAGAACACCTTCAAGAAGTTGTGACTATTACGGAGGACAGCTTCCTGCACAAAAGCTGTATTGGTGGAGAAACCAAATCAGCCAGCAGGACTGGAGTTTATATTGTGGAACTGCTTCATTCTCATTTCACTGACACTAACAATCAAACAAAAATATCCATGCTAAGCTCTTAAATGTTTCAGTACTTAAGGCTTTTCTTGGAATTTGAACAAGACACCGTGGCACAGGGGTGTCAGCAGACAGCAGAACTTACCTGGGTCCCTGTGTTCTTTAGAATCATCTAATTTGCTGGCCACTAAACAAATGACAGAGTGTCCTTCACCCGTCCCAGAAGGGGAAGGGAGAGAGACTTATGGGTTAAACATCCTCTCCCCCCAAAAAACCCACCAGCTTTAATGAAATATTAACAATAAAAAGAAAAGATAGTAATAATAATAAGAAAATAATGAAATATATACAAATATATACAATACCAATATTGAGCTTCCAGGATAACGATCACGTCACCAGCCAGCACTGGGAAAATCTCAGATTGGACTCAGAGGCAGATAGGAACTGGACTCAGGAACGCATGGGTCAGGATGAAAGGCAGAAGAACGTATAGAGTTCTCCTTGGACGCTGGCCACTGAAGAAGAGAGGGTTGATCCCTTTGATCCCTCAGCTTTGTACTGAGTATGATGCAGATGGGATAGAATACCCCATTGGTCAGTTCCTCCAGGTGTGACCCCTTTAGACTCTTCTACCTCCATGTCACAAAGTCAGCTGACCTTGGTTGTTATAGGAAAAAGTATAAGGAAGAGCATCTCTGCATACCATTCCATAGCATTAACTATAAACATCAGACCTTATCATTGCTAGAAGCAGGCACTGTCTGGAAAACACACCATTAATTTCAGAGAGTACAGTCAGTTAGAAGAGACTTAACTGAAAAGTAAAGTTACTGAAAAGAAAATTGGTTTTGTTCTACTTCAAACTAGGACAGTATAGGTTTTGTTTGCAGACATAAATGAGATCCAAAGACTGAAATACAAAGGTTTGCATGAAAACGACTACAGCATGCAACTTCCCTGGTTCTTGACTAAGTTTTCGTTCATGTTACAGTATAAGTGCAGCTGCCACCCCAGCTCTCCTACAGCCATTCTTTATGCTACCGATTCACCATTTTCTATATCGCTTGTAGCCATGCAATTTTCACATTTATTTTAACATAACACGAAAGCCGTGACATGTCAGGATGATCACTAAACGTAGGTCCCTGAAACTTCTCAGCCTTGCTTTGAGTGGCTTGAAACCAGGCATTCAGCTCAGTTTCATGCAAATCAGGCACAGTGATTCTTGGTTTATGCTGACATTTCTGACAGCTTGATTTATTTAGAAGAAACCTGGGTATGCCAAGGAGGAGGGCAGAATGGGGAGAAGACACTGTCACTATGTATGGCCCAATAACATTTTCATTCTCCTCTCTGATCTCCACTGTGGCAGATGGACAGAGGTCAGCGTGCTGACATGACCCTGGAAATTGAAAGGCCATGGACTCACTGTGTAAAATTTTCTTCTAGTGACAGGGCAAGGATCTTCAGAAACAATATCTCATGTCTATCCCCAAAATGTCTGCCTGCCTGCAGCAGATTCAGGGCTTTTAGGAACCTTTTGCAGCCTCTGGCCACTTTAGGAGACATCAGCTTTTCCTTTGTTTATTTCCCTGAACACTTTATCTCTTGGCTGAGAGCACTGTGGAAGCAAGTACACCTCAGCCTAATGTTTCGACTGTTTAAGCCTGTGACTTCTTCCCAACTACTTGAACTGCTTTATTCGGACCCCAACAAGTCTGCAACAGGAAGCAGACAAATACTTCCCAGAAAAGCTCATTAGACTTGCCATCGTTCCCCAGTCTTTTAGAGGAGGGCTATATGAGACAGTTGGCACCTCTTGTACTAGCAGAAGTGAGCACTGGTTCTGTAACTACCTGGCAGTGAATGGAGGGAAATGAAGGGTGTTTCTTGGATTTGTCAAATACAGTGCAGTTCTTCAGAGAAGTTTTATCCAGTTCTTTTTTACTTGAGAACTTTCCTTCTTCAACTTCCACTAAACAATAAAGAGGTGAAGAAAATATGCAGTTTTTTTAGACATTGTTGATGACGTTCCTTTGTTTTGCTTTGTTTGCTATTTGAGTTTCTGCTTTCTCATACCACTTGGCCTTGAATTGCAGATATTTGCTCAGTGGGGCTATAATAATAGAATCATAGAATGGTTTGGGTTGGAAGGGACCTTCAGGATCATCTAGTTCCAACCCCGGACTGCCAGTGATGCATTTACTTATCATAAACGTCTGAAGGAGCGAATAAGATAAAGATATGTAAATTTTGTCTGATATCCTGGTTTCATCTCACCTAACGACAGTGAGCCATTAGCTACCTGGGCAGCAGGTGAGAGACTCTGAGGAAGCGGAGATATGTAATCCTACTTCTTGGTCATGGTGCTCTTGCAAAATTTCCTAGTACTGAATGTGGTTCCTGCCACGGCCTGTGGGAGTTACTCTAGGTTTCATCTGAGTTTGCAGAAAGACTAAGTTCTGCTTAGCTTCATATCATGCTTTCCTATCCTATTACCAGAATCTTAATACAGTGAATGCAGTATGTGACTTAGTTAATTTCTCTCTTGGTTCTCAGCCACTGAAGGTCAGACTGTCCTAAGACAGGGAGTGCTTGCAGAGAATATAACTGACTATTGTGGACAAAGCACACTGACCTTAATGAAGCAGAGATCACAATCATATACACAGAGGTAGATAATAAAGATGAAAATGAAGAGGTAAACTGTTTATAATCAACCATTTGAGGTTACAACACAAAGAAAATAAATACATGAAGGAATAATTGTAGCCTATTTTGATGTATTTAGTTAGTTCCTTTATATGCTTTATCTTTTATATATAAAGGCACTTCACATAAAGTGAACCTTAACAAAAGTTTTTTGATATATTAACTTCATATAATAACCACATTTTGAAGTAAATTATGATTGGAAAAAATACTAAGTCAAAATCTCTATGCTTATATTGCACGTATATGTAAGCACATAAGACAACGTGATTTTCTTTTGAAGATACCAGGCTATTAGTGTAACTGGTGATTCACAACAGAAATTAAATGGCCCTTTTTTGTTTTTTTTCTTTTAGCAACCAGCTTGAAAGAACATTAATTTCCTACATGGACACACAAGAGAGCCCTTAAATCTCTGAAATGTACAGTTTAAGGTATTGCATGAAAAAGAAATGGTGGGACATTTTAAAAGATAGTTTGTTCTTTTGTGAAAGTCTCTAGGAGACTGTGGTCTGTGTCAAGAAGTGCCAGTTTCCAAGATATGTAAAGGAGATTTAACAAAGAAGAAAGACATAGGTTTCTATTGTCTTTTCCATGTCATGATCTGGATATGCCAAAATATTGTCACTATTTGTTACAAATTACAATTGTAGCTATGCAGAAAGTTTTTGGAACATGTAGAGTAGAGAATAGAATAGAATAGAATAGAATAGAATAGAATAGAATAGAATAGAAAGCCTGTTCCAGTGTTTGATCACCCTCTCAGTAAAGAAATGCTTCCTAATGTCCAGTCTAAACCTCCCCTCGTGCAGCTTTGAACCATTCCTACACATCCTATCACTGGGAGAAGAGCTCAGCATCTCCCTCTCCACTTCCCCTCCTCAGGAAGCTGCAGAGAGCGATGAGGTCGCCCCTCAGCCTCCTCTTCTCCAAACTAGACAAGTCCAAAGTCCTTAGCCACTCATAGGAAATTCCTTCTAGCCCTTTTACCAGATTTGTGGGGCCTCCTCTGGATGCATTCAAGGAGCTTCACATCCTTCTTGAATCATGAGTACCAGAACTGCACACAGTACTTAAGGTGAGGCCACACCAAGGCTGAATACAGCGGGATAATCCCCTCTTTTGTCCAGCTGGTTATGCTGGGTTTGATGCACCCCAGGATGTTGTTTACCCTCTTGGCTGCCAGGGCACGCTGCTGACTCACGTTGAGCCTGCTGCCCACCAGCACCCCCAGATCCCTTCCTGCAGGGCTGCTCGCCAGACACTCCTCTCCCAATTTATACTCATGCCTGGCATTACTCCATCCTAGGTGCAGAATCTGGCATTTCGACTTGTTAAATTTCATCCCATTAATCATAGTCCAATGTTCTAATCTATCTATATCCCTCTGCAAGGCTTCCCATACCTAAAGAGAGTCAACAGCACATCCCATTTTGGTATCATCAACAAACTTGCTAATGATGCATTCAACTCCTGCATCCAAATCATGGATAAATATATTGAACAGAACCTGCCCTAGAACTGAACTCTGAGGAACACTGCTGGCGACCGGTTACCAGCCAGATGTACCTCCATTCATGTAGCTCCTTTGGTCTCTGCTCTTCAGCCAGTTCTTCAGCCAGTGCACCACAAACTCGCTTTCCCACAGCTGGACAACTTGTCCTGAAGGATACTGTGAAGACTGGAGAGCTTGTAGAGTAGAACCTTATAATGAAAATTAGCTAACCGAGGGAGGCTTTTACAAAACTGGGAACTACCAACCAATCAGCCTCTGTACCTATAAGGTCATGGAGCAGATCCTTCTGGAAGTTATGTCAAGGCATATGGATGACAAGGAGGTGATTAAAGACAGCCAATATGGCTTCACAAAGGGCAATTTGTGCCTGGCTAATTTGGTGACCTTCTATGGTGGAATGACTGAATTGGTGGATAAGGGAAGAGCAACTGATGTCATCTACCTTGACTTTTGTAAAGCCTTTGATACAGTCCCACACAACATCCTTTTTGCTAAATTGGCAAGAGATGGATTTGAGGGATGGACTATTTGATCGATTAGGAACTGGATGCATGGCAGCATCCAAAGAGTTGCAGTCAATGTCTCAATGTCCAAATGGAGATCAGAAACATGTGGTGTCCCTCAGGGGTCCATATTGGGACTGTTCAATATCTTTATTAATGACACGGGCAGTGGGATTGAGTGCAGCCTCAGCAACTTTGCAGATGACAGCAAGCTGAGTGGTGTAGTTGACATGCTTGAGGGAAGGGATGCCATCCAGAGGGACCCTGACAGGCTTGAAAAGTGAGCCAATGTGAATCTCTTGAAGTTCAACATGGCCAAGTGCAAGGTCCTGCACCTGGGTTGGGGAAATTGCCAGTATCGGCACAGACTGAATGATGAATGTATTGAGAGCAGCCCTGTAGAGAAGGACTTGGGGATATGGATGGACGAAAAACTGAACATTAACAAGCAATGTGCATTTGCAGCCCAGAAAGTCAATGTATCCTGGGCCGCATGAAAAGAAGCAGGTCGATGGAGATGGTTCCTCCCCTCTAGTCTGCTCTTGTGAGACTCCACCTGGATACCACATCCAGTTCTGGGGTCCCCAGCACAAGAAAGACATGGACCTGTTAGAGCAGGTCCAGAGGAGAGACAGGAAAACGATCAGACTGCTGAAACACCTCTGCTATGAGGAAAGGATGAAAGGGATGGGGTTGTTTAGCATGGAGAAGAGAAGGCTCTGTGGACACCTTATTGAGGTTTTTCAATACTTAAAGGGGGCTCATGAGAAAGATGGAGAGAGACTTTTTACCAGGGTCTGTAGCGATAGGACAAAGGGTAACAGTTTTAAACTGAGAGAAAGTAGGTTTAGATTAGATATAAGGAAGATTTTTTTTACAATGATGGTGGTGAGACACTGGAACACCTGAACACTGCCCGGAGAAGCTGTGGATGCCCTGTCCCTTGAGGTGTTCAAGGTCAGGCTTTGAGCAACCTGATCTCATGAAAGATGTCCTTGCCCATGGCAGGGGTGTTGGAACTACGTGATCTTTAAGGGTCCCTTCTGACCCAAACCATTCT
The DNA here is from genome assembly GCA_013396915.1 of Stercorarius parasiticus. Lineage (NCBI taxonomy): Eukaryota > Metazoa > Chordata > Aves > Charadriiformes > Stercorariidae > Stercorarius > Stercorarius parasiticus. The sequence goes on along the minus strand of VWZL01002558.1, from coordinate 1,525,759 downwards.
GTGATTCTGTGATTCTATGAAAACTGTTTCACAGGGTTCTGTTAATGCTCACTAAAATACTGGGATAGAAACTCACTGCTACCATTTGTTATCAACAACCCTATTCCTTCAATCAAGGGTTGGCAGACAGATGTTGACCACTTTTCAAAGTCCTGGTTAAAAAGGCAGCACAGCAACATGCCTAGTATTTTTAAAGAGGAGAAATTTCAGACATTTCAAAAGAATACATCATCAAGTAGGAACAAAATACCAAATGAGTTCCTTCAAAAATTACAGTGATTAAGGTAGGCAATATACTTTTTTTACATTTTTCTTGGTAAACATATCTGTTGGTGATTACTCTCTGTTTATTCCCCTATATTCCCCTAGCTTCAAGCAAATGCCAGCTCTACCAGACCTGATTTACTTACAACTACAGTCCATGAATTTCCAGTGAGTTCTTCGCAGTTCCTTTAAGATATGCAGCATTTCAGAGCTACAGAAGAACTGCAAATTTTTAACTTGACAAGGCCATAGATTCATATTATTTTTTTATTTCTTTTTTCCTGTACTTCTATTAAGAAACTTCGACACAAGTATAATATTTTTCAGCAGAGTGAGATTAGGGCTCAGATGAATCTTTTCTACACTTTCAGATAACTGAAACATGTTAGGTAATCTAGCATTCATCTGGTGTTCAGGATTCAAAAGGAGCAGTAGCACCTCTGCAAACTGCAGCAGATTTTGACTATAAATCAGTGACTCTTCTCTGCCCATTCTTGCTTTCATTAATATTTCATAAAGTTATGAAATTACTTTTACGTGGTTTCACATTGAACATATGCAAGGGGTAAATGTGATACCTGTGAGTATCACAGCTGTGATACAACTAGAATGTTGAAATACTAGTAGGTCGTTAGCCGTAGACTGTGCAGCTCTCACAGAACTCAGAAAGTTTCAGAGAATATTCCTCATGCAGTTTCTCTGCCTGGACGCTTGGGAGTATTGGGATTTATACCAGGCAAGCTGTAAAAAAACTGCTGAGATAGCAGTAACTCCGAAGTTTAATGTCCTTTTTTTTTTTTTTTTTTTACAATTCTTAGCAGCTTTTCAAAGCCCCTTAGCTGAGGTACTGTACCTTAAAGTTTTGTGCCGGAAAGAAACTGTGCAAACCTTTGAGACTGTACTTAAAAGAACCAAAACACTAATGATCACCCTGGGCAAAGGCTAGCAGAACACACATACAAATTATAAGCTGTTCATAATGGCAAAAACTTTGCCCTTTGGAGAGTATGAGTTGGAAGGAATGAGAAAAAGAAATTGTCTTTTTTTTTTAAGAGTCTTCATTACATTTAAATTATTTTTCTTTGGAAACTCATTTCCCTTGCAGGCTCATTTTCAAGAGAAATATTGCAGTGATCTAAGTTGCCATAATAAGTTTTTCAGTTCATATCTGAAGAATTTATAAATTTGAAAACTGCTACTGAAGCTAACGTTTTATGGAGTAAAAGGTATAGAAGTGCATATGAAAATAATAACTTTTTTTTTTTAATCTGCAAAGAGTTCTCATTTAATACTTGTAAATGGTAACAGTAGCCGTGAACAGCACATGCAGATACCTTAGACGGTAGATTGTAAGAGGCAGTCTGTTAGGAAAATGCCCAGTTGTATGCAGCTGTAATTGTATTTCACAGTAGTCTTTCTGCGTGATTTTGCATAAAACACTTGAGCTACTCCTGACTTCAAGCTGTACAGGAATTAGCTAATCAAATAAGTAACGTCCCCTGATCATTCCTCTGGCCTATTCAAACAGCCTTCTTTTTCACCTTTTGTTACCTTTTAATAGGCCTCTTCCCAGTTCTTTCCTCTAGAAGACTTCTCCCAATTAAAAATGTTACTTTGTTTTAACATTTGGCATAAGACTTATTGGAGTTAAATATTCTGATGGTGCAGTAGCAGGTAGTAAAATGGGTTATTCATAGTTACCTGATCGAGTAGAACATCACTATTTTCAAGATTTCTGAGGTGGTATAAGTGCTTCAGGTTATGTAATTTTACAATAAAGCAAACTCTCAAAAATTGAAAAACTCTCTTTTTTTGAAAGTAGATATAAATTAGGTAAGCAAAGATTTTGTGCCTTATTGGCATCGTTAGTATTGATGCTTATTTAGAATCAAGGCAGTTACATTAATATGAGCACAATCAACGGTCTGTCTGTTTTCAGGCCTTTCCTGGCATTCACAAGTACTACACTAATGAACTTATTTGTACTAAACCCTAGAAAACTGGACAGATAGGAGAGGGATCAAGCAGTTGTCTTGCTCAGGATCTCATGGGGAGTCTGCGACAGAAAATAGGCACGTATACATCCTTATTGCAGAGCAGTTCCCTAGCCATGAGCTGATATTTTCCCCCTGTCAACTTCCTATAGAAAGACACCTTTTCTAATTAATTTTTCAAAACAATTTTGAATGTAAAGCGTTTCATGAGAATCCTTAACCAGCTTTTTAGATTCACTGTTGCCCATCTGTGAAGAAGGAGACTGTGAAGGATTTTCACAGTGACAGATTATAGGTAGTCCGTTTCCTAGCACATAGCCAATTTTTTGCTATTGCTCTCCTGGGTTTTCTTTGGATTTGAAACCTTGAAAACCAGTCTAAAAAACAGATTGGCTAGGGGAAAAAAGCAGTGCTCAGCTGGAGGTACACACCTGGAGAGAACTTAATTGAAACCCACAGAGAATTAAATGAAGGAAAAGGTTATGGTAAAAAGAAAATCTTTCAGTCTGACCAAAACCAAGAAAGAAATCCAGCCTTTCATAATGACATTAATTCTTATACTTATGCTAGCTGCGAACCCTCAACCTAAGTTATTTTTGCTGAGGACTGCCTTTTTTCAGCTATAGCAGAACATCTTAAGTGAGAGCTTTGTGCTCATGCGAGTGGATGGGGGTGATCTCCGTACAGACGTGCTATTCAGCTTTCAAGCGTGCTTTCTGTTTTTTTTTTAAGCACGTTAATCTTGTGCCTAAACCATCACAGGTTAGACTCATTTCTACAGAAGCTGTTTTCCTGGCTAGTAACGATTGTGTACCTGCTTGTTGTACGCAGAGCTGTACTGAAACCAGGATAAAGAATAGAAACCTTCCATGTTTATGGTGTTCTGGTTGGGTCCTTAACCATCCCTCACAATCACTTCTAAGCGATTTTAGATTAATTTGCACAACATGTGTCCATCCTTCATATTCCTTGTTATAACTAGATATTGTATTTTATATTGGCTTCGTGGAGATTTCAGGTGTTATACTGATAGTGAAAAAGAGAATTTAAACTGTTTCCCTGCTGGTATTCAGGGAGTTTATGAGGACAGCAAGCTCCATGTAGCTATGGACATTCTGTGTTGCGTATGCCATGGCAATAATAATGAATGAGATACTCCTGTTCATGGACATGCTTGTTGAAGAGGTTTCGAAATAAAGAAACTTTCCGTGTTTAAATTTACTTTTGAATAGGTAGACAAGGAGAAAATATCTTGAAAGAGATTTAAATCTAGAAATACGTAGACTGAAAAGAACAGAAAATCTTGGGAAACCTGGTGAAGTAAAATTAGCCATTTGGATCAATTATAGGGTTGGGCAATGCAGCCTGAGATTTGTTCCATGCATTCTCAATAATTCTAGAATCCCTGTTCCTTCCCTTTTGCAACTACTCGTACAGCAGCCCACACGGTTTCATGAAGACACTGAATTCCTTGCCCACAGTCATGTATAAAGACTGCGACAGTTTGTTGCTGTAGAGCAATGGGTGAGATGAAGGAGGGCTGTGATGGCTTACAGGCCAAGAGTCAGTAGTTTCTAGTGACAAATTGGTGTTTTAGCAGTCGTTCATGGTAGGCAGGATACAGATGTTTCTTGCCTTAACTTGAACTCCTGTTGCCTGCTTTTGCATAATGACACAAGCAGAAAAGAGGGCTGCTATTACAGGCAGGCACTGTAGGCTACAGCGCACCCCGCGTTTCTGCTGGTGGTACTGACTGTCAGTGCAGAACTTGTGGGAGGGAATCAGTCAGGAGAATCAGAGCGAAAGGAAATCCATATTAGTTGCAAAACTTCTCTGTAGAGAGGCTCATTTCACAGCGAGGGAGCTGAGACCTAAGATTAAGTGGCCTCACCTTGAATGTGATGGTTTATTTTTAAAAGATTACAGTGGAAAGACAGGTAACTGGTATGCTCATGGGTGGGTCTAAAGGGATTCTAAGAAAACATTTTTACTCATTCATAATGAATCTGTAGACTGGGAAATTGTGTCGCTCATCAGAAAGTTGTTAGGTAGGACTGGGGGAAAAGACAGAGAAGATCACGGCATTCCTGCTGAACGGTGATTGTATGCAGGCACAGAAGGCAAATCACAAAGAGTTCACAAAATCCTGTTTCCTTTTCTGTTTCTCCCCCGCGTTTGTGCTTAGTTAGGATCTCAAGCTGGTAGATCAGTGAATACTTCCACTAACTTTAATAGACCCAGTGAAGTCCTGTGTCTACTCAGTACTGATGGGCCAAGGAAATATTTGGAAGCAGTGTTTTCTTGGAAATCACATCTGATGTTCTGAGACCTGAAATTATAGGTTCTTGGTTTACTGCATGCTTTAGGGTTACAGGTGGATATATGTAGTTTTAGATGATGTTAATAGAAATATCTGAAAAAGAATAGGTGGTTGTTTTTGTTGTTTTGGTTTTTTTTCTTTTCCCTGACCTCTTGCACCACAAACTAGAAGTGCAGCAGGAGGTAGGTGGACCTACTAATGGAGCACGGCAGAAGAGGTTCTTACTGACAGCGTCTTACGCCTTACATGCAGAGCTCCTGTTTATATATTTGAGTGTTTGCTTTTTTTTTTATAGCAGCATAAGCAGGGCAGAGCCTGGCCATCCAGCACCAAAGGTCCAGTTTCCAGAAGCTCATCCTTGTATGGATGAGGGTTGCCAGTGTCGCCCTGAAATCCTCCTCTCTTACCAATCAGTGGCAAAGCACTTTAGTGTCAATGAATCAGTGGCGAGTAGGATCATGGAGGATGTTACAGACATCATCATCCAGGCCGCCTGTCCACAACTAATCTGCTTTTCTGTAATGCTATTGGAGCCGTGCACGTCCTTTCCCTTCCTATTTGATGTTTGCAAGACTCCTGCAAGTATTTCACTTGGAAAAGCTTCCCCTTTACTTGTGCTAACAGTTCTTGTGGCCTGTTGGAGGACTCACTGCCACCAAAGTAGCTATGCCTGCCAAGTGCCAGAGTTTCTGAACTCTCCATTCTCCACGAGCCAGGCAGGAATAACAATCTCTTCCTTTCCAAGGAAATTAACCTTTATAGGGTTTGAAAGCCATTCTGTACCTCAGAATAGCTTACCCTTTATGCTTCTGGGTGATGTGGTTATTTGTGACCACCAGAGTCTTCCTGTTCCCTTCGGAGAGGCCCTACAGGGTCTTGGTGGGATGTACAGATCACACGATAGCAAACCCTGAGCGTCAGGCTTGAAGCCAGCATAATCAGTGTCTGTGGGCATCTTTTCAGACTTGCTTGGCTTGAGCAAGGGCACTGATGAATCACTCCAGTGGTTGTAGTGGTTTTGGACATTTCATCTATTGGCCTCTGCCGCCTTTGTCACCAGGGTCCTCGAAAAGCAGAGAAGCGTGTGAAGAAACCTATTCTCACATGGATGTTGTCAAGCTTGGAGAGGGCTGGCTGTCAACTGCAGTGGTGGATTGAGTGTGGTGGTGGCTTAGGGAGAAATGATACTGATTTAACACTGAATCTGTCTTTTACTCATCAGATGAGTCCTGTGAGTGGATTCTGCTATGAGGGCGAGGGGGAAAAGACTGTGGTGGCTGGGAGGATTATTTCCTTCCTTTGTTATTCCGGAGCTGGATGGCCCCCTACCAGCGTAGAAGATGCCACAGAAGAAAGACATGGTCCAGAGCTGGAGGCCAGTGACCCCAGTCTCAGGTCAAGGACTGCATGCACTACATTTTTGACTGTAGTCTCTTGTTTTGATATATGACATGCATAAGTCTTATGACATATGTCATCTCTAATGTATTCATTTTACCACATCACTGGGTCTTGTTCTCTCTTCTATCCTCCTGCATTTTAGCATATAATGCAAGGGCGAATGCAGCTAGAAATAAATTTTCCTTGCTTCTGTAGCTCCTCCACAATACAGGGAAGACAGCTGTCTTTTAAGGGGAACCAGGTTATGTGGCCTGTTTCTGGTAATGCTGTGATTGCATCCTCATACAAAGGTAAGGTCTGTTCTCGCGCTTTAGCTTGAGGATTTTGGACTTGAGATTGCACAGTCCCTGAAGACAAAATAAGACCTCCCCAGGCCAAAGAGTACAAATCAGATGAAGACAACGCTGCCACATCTTCCTCCAAGTTTCAGCTGTAGACACTGCAACAGAAACAAAGCTTCTTTGTAAAACTTTCTGAAACTTCATACAGTTACTGAAATGTTGTCCACATGATTAAGCTGAGAGTTAATTTAAAAGGCTCTTAAGTTTTTAAAAAAGTGACTTGAGGTATGCCTCCTTTCTGTGACTACAAAAATAGTGCCTGCAAAACCACGCCTAGGTGAGCCATCTGATACCCAAAGTGATCAAAATCAGTAAAAGGGTCTTTTTTCGTAAAGGAAGATTTGTTGGAGGAATCAGTTCAATGCACTGACAAAGTATTTGAAGAAGCTAGTTCAGGGTAGTGTACATTAGGCAATGAGAAGGCAACAGGTAAGATACAATGGAATTTACACTGCATTGTTTACCTGCGTAACTAAAACAATACTTTGATTTGAATGAGATTTCTAATCACCCTATATGGTACTTATTGCAGCTCCTGTGGGAATCACATTCTCAAACTTCTTCCAATATTCTGGATAAAATCAACAGCTTCATAGGGTGCCGTAACTCAAACAAAAGAATTGCAGACTCGCACTACAGAAAAGATAAAAACAGGAGTCCTGAAATCGGACACGGAGACACTCTGTAGCACCCTGCAAAATCACAAGCTGTGGTTCACCCATTGATCAGTACAGAAACCTCACAACTTACTCAGCCACAAGTACTTTCAGAAAGAGATGCTCTCTTGGGTGTCTGAGTTCTAATCGATCTCGAAATGTTTCTTTCCTGTTTTTCTCCTTGGAAACTGAAATGTAGGTTTCAGCTGGTGGCCATTCTCATGAAAAGAAGCACCGCAACAGTGCTGTGCTTCAGCTTAAGTGCGGATGAGGTATTTTCTTGGTCTCCAGTAATATTTTACTAACTACAAAAAAGCACCATTTCAGTTCCACTTCTGCAGTGTTACAAAATTAGTCTCTCTTTCTGTCCTTTAATAATCCATATACCAGAATGCCTTTGTCTTATTTACAGGCTATGTAAGGTAAATCTTTGAAAAGCAGAGTAAAAATAGGAATAAAAGAATTCTCTGGTAAGAGGATTGGATTGGATAGAGAAATTTAAGAAAATTTCCAAATGGTATATAAAGAACATTCCTTTAATGCTTTACGTCAAAATGCTAAAACTATAAGGAAAACTGATCAATAGATATGTCAGTGAAAAAAAGCAATGGTATTTGTATTAAAAAATGTAATTGTTACTATATGGCTCTTTCTTAAAAGACATGGAAATAAAGGCCTCTTTGTGACTAAATCCCACTACAGATATAAAAACAAACATATTTTTGTGTATTCATAAAAGACATTTTATGAAAATCTGATTTTGTTTAATATGGCAGAATAAAAAATCATTGCCTAGTGTTAAAACATAATTGGAAACGGCAGTGATGCGTTTCCTTTTTATTGAAGGGCTTATTCCTGCAGAATTTTGTGTTAAGCTCTTAGTAACCATTACATCTGAAATGCAATCAGTCAGTTTCTTTTCTGTCCCAGAGATGAGTCTGATCACGTTTATCAAAAGCTGGAGCTGGATAAACGATTGAATAAATGAAATTTGCATTCATATGGTAACTTTTATCTGCACAGGACAGCAAGACAGTTAGAAAGTAAGGAAGAGAAAAAAGGAATCTCTTTTCAAATTGAAAATAGTATCTTTGCTAAGCAGTAAGTGGTGACTGATATTTCTTATTCCGAGAGGGGGAAGGTAAGAACTCATCTGAAAGAATTTGACTCAAAGAACATCCATTCAAAGAGTGGGGTTTATTATTTCTCATTCTGCAATGGAAAACAGCCTGTTAGCTGTGAAGGTGTCTTCTGTACTGCCAGCTAGATTATACAGCCAAAACAAATGGGACATTTCCTAGACGACCTTTTGACCTGCATCAGTCAAATGACTAATAAGTCATCTCACTTTGAAATTCATTTATTTTTCATAAGTTATGAAAAGAGGAGCAAATCTCAGAAGTCTTAGGTGGAAAAACTAGTTCAGCCCCCTGTAGAGTGATTCACAGATTTGGGGTTCAAGTTGTCTGTTTAATGAGTGTGCTGGAATGGTTTTCACCAACTACCTGAGATTGGTTTGAATATGGCTTTGGAAAGAGCCTGGGTCCGGGAGCAGATATGTGGCTGCTCTCTGGTCTGGGCTCTGTCTAACCTGGGCACATTGCAGAGCTCCTGGAACGAAGCAGAAAGGAGACTTCAGAGAGGCTGCCAAATCTGCCAAATATAGCCTCTTTCTTTGTTACAGATGTTTTTGTCTGTTCCAAAACATCCTTGTCCGAATTCTCTCCAAGGATATGGGGGTTTCTCTCTCAGTATCAGAAAAGAGTGGGTATAGAACACCCTCAAGAGGTACTCTGTCTCAGCTGGGCTTAGATGTCCAAAAGCCTAAGCCACCCTCATGTTCAATGACAAAGAAAAATTATCTAATAGAGCAATTCTATTACAGGTTATTTGGATTAATTTCGTTGACTAACATAGATAAAAACTGCTGCTCACTACTGGATAGTTGTTTATAACAACTCTTATGCCCTTTCTTTGAATAAAAGCCTCCTGATTCAGTTACAGGCCTAAGAAATTACAAAAATCGAAAAAATATTAGCAGTGAGTGCAACAAAGCAACAGACAATTGTTAAGACTTATCACTGTAAATATGTAAGTCTAGAAGAGAACATGTTTTCTTTTTATATCTACCACCTGAAATCTTAACCTTGTCACTGATGCTCTGGAAAACAGGGACATTTCAAAAATGCATATTTATTTTCTCTATTAGAAATACTGTCCTCTCCTGGAAAGCAGCAGAATGATATACTCATCAGTAAAGATGATATATTGATATTTTACAGCATTAATGATATGCCAGCACGTCAGTGACTACGGAATCTCTAAACCACCAATTATTAAAGTTAAATGTTTCTAAATGTGCAATGCCAGATAACTCACACCTAATGGTACTATAAGAATTGGAAAAGTTCTCTCTACCATAAATATTAATTTTGAAACGTATCTGTGCATCATGAAAACGTAAGAGCTCTGGAAAAAAAGCTAGTGTCATGCAAATATTACTTGAGAGAGTGAATAGAAAGATGGGAAGGAAGAATGTCAGGCACCAGTACAGCCTAGGGGTAGACCTGCTGGAAAGCAGCTCTGAAGAAAAGGATCTGGGGGTCTTGGTAGACAGTAAATTATCCATGAGCCAGCAATGTGCCCTTGTTGCCAAGAAGGCCAACGGAATTCTGGGCTGCATAGCGAAGAGTGCGGCCAGCAGGTCAAGGGAGGTCATTCTGCCCCTCTACTCTGCACTGGTGAGGCTGCAACTGGAATACTGTGTCCAGCTCTGGGCTCCCCAGTTCAAGAGAGACAGGGAACTACTGGAGAGAGTCCAGCGTAGGGCAACAAAGATGACTGAGGGGTTGGAGCATCTCCCTTATGAGGAGAGGCTGAGAGAGCTGGGACTCTTTAGCCTGGAGGAGAGGAGGCTGAGGGGAGACCTTATTAATGGTTACAAGTATCTAAAGGGTGGGTCTAAGGAGGATGGAGCCAGACTCTTTTCAGTGGTTCCCAGTAACAGGACGAGGGGTAACGGGCACAAGCTGGAACACAGGAAGTTCCGAACAAATATGAGAAAAAACTTCTTTATGGTGAGGGCGACAGAGCACTGGAACAGGCTGCCCAGGGAGGGTGTGGAGTCCCCTTCTCTGGAGACTTTCAAGACCCACCTGGATGCAGTCCTGAGTAATGTGCTCTAGGCAATCCTGCTTTAGCGGGGGAGTTGGACTAGGTGATCTCTAGAGGTCCCTTCCAACTCTGAAAAATTCCGCGAAATTCCATGAAATCTGGTAATGTCAGACTATTTATTCATACACTGACCCTCTGAAAGGTCTTGAAAGGATATGGGTTCAATCAGAAGAGAATTCAAGATTAGGGATAATTAACACCATATAATTAACAGCAGCCTTCATGAGTTTGTAAAGTTTTTAAAGGATTTGTTGAACTATTCATGTATCGTCTCTCACAAGATCACATATTTAGCTCATAAAAACAGCTGCAATGATACATAGACACAGGGTTCTGATAATAAGGGAGTGAAGAATCAAGCCTCTGTTGTTGCAGATTAATGGGAATTCCCCATATGTAAAAGGTTGACAGTTTGACATTCCCCACTTATTTAGGTCATCTATATGTTCTGGATTTGGTCTTGTATTATGTCAGATACACTCCCATTAAAGAGCTCCATATTTGCAAGACTGACAGAAGGACGTCTAGAAAGAAAAAAAAAAAAAGCTATACTAATTGGATCATACTATTAAAGAAAGATTTCATTTTAGTCTCTTCCTCTTTTCTGCTGTTTAAGAATGGTAATTTGGAAATACCGGGCCACGAGATGAGAAAGTATCACAACCTGCATTTCCTGTGTAGCAAAATATAATGATTTAGAACTTTTACGGCTAACTGATCATATTAAAAAGGCCTTATAAGCATTTACATGGAATTTCAATTCCTTTAAGCGAGTGAGAAGTAACACCACATTCCCTCAGCTGAAGTTCAGACAGCTTTAGCTGAAGAAACTCAACAGAAGCTTTGTTGATCCTGTATCCCACTGCAAGTGTCTGTGCTGTAGGCCCAAGGCAATTGACTCCTGTAAAGCTCTGTCCCTAAATATTTGAAGTATAGCTGATTTTGTTCCATAGGAAGATCTGACATATCCACATACTTCTGAGCACGTGATTTCTTTGGTTCTCATTTTCCCCAACCCCTGTGTGACACTGTCTTTCGAAATGTCAGAGAAAGGGTTGCATCAGTTCCCTTCATGTGTTAGGCTTTTTCACTCGGTAAAAAACAGTGTCTGGGCAGCTAAAACATATTATCCACTGAGAAAGAAAATAATGCATATTTCCATGTCGATCACGCCATGCTACCAAGATGAAATTACTGGTGTATTCTAAGGAGTCCCCAGTTCAAGGGTAAGATATCACTGAGAATAGAGTCAGGATGAGGTGGCTTTGCCCACATGCTCAGTTTGGTACGGCAAAGTTATTGAAGTGTAGGGTTATGGTCTGGCTGTACTATCATATTCTGGAGTTAATACCCAGTTAGCAGTCATGCTGGTTCATCCTCCCGCTCTTTCCCAGGCTTTATGTCTTAATCCTGGCTTATTACATTGGTTTTGTAAATAAAAGAATCACATTTCCCTCATGCCTGAATAATTTTTTTATTTGCTCATACAGTTGGTTACCGTTCAGTGTGTTGTTACAGTTATTTCAGGGCTCGATGATGGCTGCTTAGCTGTTTCTTGTGTCCTTGTGGGAGTTTTTATTGGTTTATTTATTTTTAATTACCTCACGTGGCTTCTTAGTGGCAGTGAAACTTGGGGAAGTTAAGAATAAGAATGAAGACAGAGATCTGACGTGGAAAGACATAATTAAAAGCTATAGCATCTAAAGCAAGTCAAAGGATTTAAAAAGCATTTTGGCTGGTAATGAGGGCAAGATGTGTCTATATATAATGTCTGAAAGTTGAGAGAGCAGCACTGATGTTTAAAAATTAATAAATAAAAATAAATTAAATTACTTCTAGCCCCTAAATGCATGTTTATTGTAGTTTATCTTGGCAATACCACTGCTTGTTTAATATTTTACATTTGGTGGTCATGCTTATCTGTATGCCTTAGGACAATCATGGAAATTAGCTCCTTTGAAATATTATAATCAGAAGTGATTTGGAATCACCTGAAAACAGTTATTCCTACTTTTAAAGTAGGACTTGAATAATGCTACTGCAATCAATGCACTAAGTCTTCAGTTTCCATGGGTATAAACTCTCAGAGTGTTTACTGGATTTCCTGTGGCAGAGGGAATTTTTCAATAAAGAATTAGCAAAACTTCAGAGAAGCTGTTAGGCCTAAGCAGAATTTGATCTGTATATCCTGCTCTTCTTCAGAGGCACTGTTTTCTGAAGAGTGTTGATTCACTTACAGGATATGGTAAATACACTCTCATAATTGAAGGATGTGGAATAACTCAGAATATTGATCAATAATGCAGTATTTTACTGTAAACTGGCTGAAGAAGGTGTTTTGTGCAACCCTGGAAGTAGTCCTTTAATCCCTTTACACCTTCATTACCTAGTCTCCTGATTAAAAACATAATTCAAAATATTATTATCAAACCCACACCACTGGATAACCATAAACTTCATAAAAATACAGATTTTTTAACACCAGTATAATCTGTGTAGGCCTAGACCCCGAGAAAACAAATACATTTTATCTCCATGCTTGAGAGAGCATAAGCTTTTATATATGAGTTAGCAAACCACAAATCGTCAAAGTTTCTGTAGAAATAATCTTGGCAAAAGTATTGAAGAGCTAAGAGAAAAAGCAGAAGAGGAGTAAAAGGGGAAGGTGACTTGGGAGTTTGTCCCAGTAGCCATTGCAATCATTGTTGTACTGACTCAGCTAATTTTAAAGAATATTCAGCTGCAGTCTGTTTTTAGAAAAAAAAAATAAAAATCTGTAAGTGAAGAACTTCGTACTCAGTGTTGTTGATATGATTGGATGGTGAATGACAGGTTTCAAGAGTTGGGGTTTATGTCTGCTCAGACAGCCCAGCCTCCTCTTGAAGTTCAGAAGATCCTGTAATGCACCTTGCATTCACATGTGAAACTGTCCCTGCAACTCAGGATTCGTGTCTCAGAATCCTGATTTTTGCCTTTTTGCAAAATCGGTCCAGTGCTCAAAACCTGAGACTTGATGCAGCATAAAAAGACAGAAAAGGACGCGCAGGCAGAAGCTTCTGCTGTACATCATATGTTCTTGTGAAAGCAGATGCTGGAGGTCTCTCTTCTGTTCATAAATCAGTGTCTCCATCACATCCCTGTTCATGTATCTTCCCTACACATGCAAAAAGATTTCTCTCCCTTCAGCCGTGGAGGATTTTCACAGCTCTTCTGATTCTGTTCAATCAATTTATGTCTAGATTAGCAACTATGGACAATTATTTTCTCCTATTGTACCTATTAAAGGTACCTGAAAAAATGTTGTCAGCTTTCAAAATCTATTTGTGGACCTTTGAGAACTTATTTTACCACTGTGTAAAGTTGCTGAAGGCCTCCAGAGAAATTTTAAGCTTGCTGCTGTCATAAACTTTACTGGACGTTAGCAAACATTTCTTCCATGACTTGGACTTCCCTGAATTTGTCAAATCCATTTCTGATCCCATTTATACTTTTCACATGCAAAACAACCTGGGAAAATCAATTCTACTGTGTGATTATGCACATTATAAAACATACTTTTTTCCAAATTGTTTTAAATCTCTCACCTTAGATTACCATCTGATTCCTTCAACTATTTGAGGTCAATAGTAATATCTCATTTTCCTTCTTCGTGTGAATTGTAATTTTATATGCTGTTATCTTATGCTCCCTCAACGATTTAATTTCTTAGATGAAAAACCTGTCCAATCTCATCTTGCAGCGAAGCCATTCTACACCTCTGATTATCCTTATTGAGCTTTTCTGTACATTTCTCTTTCCACTTTGACTTGAAATTGAGGTGACCAGAACGTTCGGCAATATTCAGCTGCAGATTTAATCCTGTTTCATGTATTTCCCAAGAGCTGTTGTCTCATTTAACTTGTGTGAGAATTTTAAATTGAAAAGTTGTCATCTGATGACTAACTGTTCCATTAACAAGCCATTTATATCACCTGTCAGCACACGGGGGCATTGATATTAACAAGACAATGCCAGGGATAGCTGTATTACACGTAAAAACCAAGAACTGAGATCTGCTGAAGGGTCTGTATTGGTGCGTAGGTTTTACTTCCATACAGAACACATATGTTTAATTCAGAGCATTCAGGAGAGCAGGCATGCACAGCCAGCAGGCTGTGGCTTTTGGGTGGAACTGATCAGACATAAAAATCAGTATTTTTTGTGCTAATAGATTTTCAGTTGTTTTTCTTAGCTTCACACAAAGCTGTTATTGTGACCAGGAAGGTAATAATAACTTGGAAAAAGTGATGAAGAACAGAAGAAAAAGCCTAAGTCGATAATCCAACAGAACAGTATACAGAACAAATCAAAGCCTAATCTCTTTTCAAATATGTCTGTAGTGTTTTGGTGCATCAAATATTTCATTTTCACTGCAAGTAGCATCTATCACTGGTGTTTTCTGAGAGACAATAGGAGACATTTTCCTGATGACTAAGGGGAAGAACAAGAGACATCGCAAGTAATATTATGTAGGCATAGCATACAATAACACTAAAATATTTTTGGTGTAAATGTATAGCAGGGCTTAAGTAGTTTAAAGAAACAAATGGACTGTAAGAATATGAGGGTTTAGGTCTGAGGTGTTGGCCTAGTTTACCACAGGAGCATGAGTTTAAATTGTGGAGCTCCCATCTAGCAGGATTTAGGGAAGTTGCCATGTGGAGAGCCGAAGCATGGAGCTCAATGAGGGGTTAAGCTGCCTCTGGACCTGCTTATGGTGGAGTTTTCACTGAGTATCTCTGTCAATGTACCAAGTACTTCCAGATGATACGGGACAACTGCTGTCTTTTCTCAGGGGAACAGTCACTTGCTTACAGACCTGACTGAGCCACTGAACAGGGACTATCACTTGAAAAGCAAATATATAAATTTTGACGAGACGGAAGTATTAATGAAACAGGTTAAAAGATCATGGATGTTAAAAAAAAAAAGGTGAGAGGTTGTGGAAATGGAAGGAGATGGCATTTAGCGAAAATCCTTCCTGCTGCATACGCTCTTACTTCATAATATGCATTTCCGTGTTACCCACGCTCAACAGAAATGTAGTCTTCCTTTTTAATGCTCTTGCCAAATACAACTCTGCAACTCCATGCGTGTAGAAATAGAAATGCTCACTACATTTACCTGCATATTTTTACTTCATTTTATAATGTGAATTGTATGCTTAACATTCTTTAAATATAAATTAATTATCTTGACTGAATTACTGTAATGTTGCAGCATGCAACAGACAACTACTGTACAAGGGAAAACATTTTACATTATGTTGTAAATATAACTACTCTGTGATAAAGATATCCATATCTTTAATTGCAGTGGGGTAGCTCATGTTTTGTGTTAAAAAATAAAGCTAATGGCACAAATAATAAAGCTACTGTAACTCCCACGTATAAAATTTAAATACAGGACTGAAGAGACACAAAATGATTTCACAAAGCAGCGTTATAGTTTACTCCCACTGAACAGTGCAGTATTTTTTTGAGAAAAAACAAACATTACTGTATGGCATTTAATTCATAATGTAAATAAATGAGCCTTACTCTGTCAGAAGCACTGTTGCTCATAAGACTGTCAACAGATTCCAAAGCATACTGGAATTCAGGATGTGGATTACATCCATGCTGGTGGAAGCCATTCTGTTTCTCTTTCCTGTATGTCTGGAGAACCAGCAAATCATACATACATTTGTTTCCTTTTGAAACACCTATTTTACTTGTTTGTATTGTCCTGAAAGACTGCTTTATTAGGGCAAGAGAAAGCTCACAGCCTTTTAAACTGGGGACAATGCTGAAGCTTTCATGCTTAGGCAGCCGGAGCCAAACCCTTTAGCAGAAGCAGAAGAAACTGAGGTGAGTCCAACTTTGTAGCCAGTCATGCTTTGGGCAGGGAGCTGGACCGGGCTACCTTCCAACCTAGGATATCCTGAGATTGAACGTTAACATTGCTCATTTTGAGGAGGCACAGCTTTGGGCCTGTGGGTAATGTTACTTGAGAATGGGAGAGGCAAATTCTGATCTAAAGAAATGCCTTAGTGCAGTGACAAGCTGTGTGTAAGTGACTATAATATAGACTCCGAGGTATGAATACAGCAAGCAGGCAAAGGGTTGCTTTCATTCTGCTTCTGGGACAGACTGCACAGCCATCAGAGAACCTATTGCCTTATAAATGCTCAATGTTGTGTTGATTAGGTTGTCACTCGGTAAAATCAAGGATGAGGGATTGTGTCCTGCAGGGACATGAAGATGTGACTTCATCAACCCTTCGTGTTTCTGGACTCTACGGGCAGCCTGGGTGATGACATGTAGAGGACAGATTATCCTTTAATGTCCATGCTAAGATGCAGTTTTCAGGTGTTTTTAACTACAGCTGTACAGTAAGAGTTATTCTTTTTTTCTGGCAACTGCTGGAAAAATTGTCATTGAAAAGTATTCATCCTGGGTTAAATAAAAGGTTTGGCCTCAAGTTCAGGTCTTTAATGCTTGCAAAAAATCAGCAGAACATTTCTTAATTTTTTTTACACTGAAATACTCATTTTGGGAGAGTGGACAGATTTTAAAAGCAAGTAGGTTCAGGAAGCAGAACACAGAAAAAGTGAGACACCTTGCTACCAAAAGGCCATCTGAAGGGCCACAGAATCCCTGGCTTTTCTAACCACTTCCCTTCTTTACTTCACACTTTCCTTGTATCTTAAATTGGGCACAGCGCATAACCAGGTGATTCATCAATCACAATTAAATTGAGAAAAAGTTATTTTTTAAATCAATCTGGTAAATTTGATCAATTTAATTATTTTAATCGGAGTGGATCTTGTTAAAGAAATGCTAAACACAATATGTTGATTCTTGTTTTTATTTCAAACGTTAAAAATCACCAGCATGATTGAAAGCCCCCAAAGAGCTTTCTGTTGCTGAATCTTCCTTTTTTTTCCCTGACAAGGCTGACAAAGAAAAATACCTGACTCTACAGATAATTTTGTCTCCTTACAGAGGTTTCAATTTTTTAAATTTTCGTGCCTAGTCCAAGCTGATGTTTTTGTGAAACTAGGAGCAAAACTATGTTTTTCAGAATAAAGATTTTGCGGTCGTTTTATTGTGCCACTCTGAGGGCTAAAAGTTTGCCATCAACTTGTCAAATACGGTTGGTTTTAATAAGCTTTGTTTAGTTTGCTTACTGCTAGGGGGATGAACTGCGTATTTCTCCTAACTGTGAGATGGTTTCTCCTAACTGCGAGATGCACTATGAAGGTGAATGTGGGTATTGCCAACCGGGGGCCTCACATGTCTCCTGCTGTTGTTCCTCCTTTCTGCTCCGCAGTTTCCTTCTGTCTGCCAGACAGAGCACAAAGCTCATAAATGGGAGAGGGACAGGCTGGAGGGCACCAGGAAATGCTTATCATGTAATCCCTCACTGCAGCTGATCTCTGGTTTTGAGTTTCAATATTACTTTGTTGTCAGTAAATAGATGAAAAATTATAGGCAAAAGTTTACTGTATCTTCTAGAAGTGCCGTTTCACAGAAATGTCGGTCTGCTATTTGCTAGCAGTTATTATGTCAGCTGAGGCCTTTTTGATAAACGCTGTGAAAGACAAAGTCATTTTGTGTTGGAATTTCTGTCTATTAAAATTTAATCCATTTTTATCTGCTATTTCCTACACTTTTAGCAGTAACACATGTAAAGTCAAACTTTCAAGAGTTAGAAGAAGCTAGAATGCCATTTCCCAAGGATGCATGCAGCCAGTCTTTAGAGAATTTACCAGTGCTTTATAGGCAAAGATATTGCTGTCTAGCAAACCTCTGCCTTGACTGATGCAGAAAATGGAAGGGCGATTGTCAATGAGATAGAGGGTTACCAGATATGTCATAATTTTGACAGCTAAATAGTGTGCTGCAAACTGTTTTCCATGCTTGTTTTTGCCACACAAATCTGATGATTTTATTGAACAAGTAATATAAATGACACTATTGAAGGAGTCAAGACTATTGTCAAGACACTATTGTCTTGACAGGTCACTAGTATGTTGCTGATTTTCAGGATATCTGTAAGCCTACAGATACAGTCAGTGAGATCTGTAGCTGGAGCGTATAAAATTAAATGTTATGTTGCCTGAAAAGCTAGTCCTGCAGTATCTCAAATTGGTCATTCTAAGCTAATGTGCACCTATGATATCAGTGTCATTTTGCTATAGTTCCCCCTCTGGAAGATGGGAGCATTGTAATATAACAATCGTACCCCAGAAAGGTTAAACTGATTTTTGAAGGGCGCAAATGCTGCATGGATGATCCTCAAAGAAAAGCCAATGAATAAATTAATAATTCTATATTCACAGCAGTATTTAAGTAGCGTGCAGTAAATAAGCAGTGGGGCTGCAAGATGACCAAAGGGAAACAATGAAAAGGTATCCAAACTACACTGGATGAGCCAGGGTGCCTGTAACAAGCAAATATGGTCTCAAAACAGTGCTGTCTGGCATCGAGTGGGCAACAGATAAATGTAGGAAGTTGGAGCATGAAGTTGGAGTACACGACCTTTTAATGTCTTAATATTCTTTTAATTAAATTTTATTGCACGTAATTAAATATCTGTTTTAACAGAAAGATCAAGAAATTGATGGCAGATTGAGGTGGCACAAGCTGCACTTCCCTTGATAGCGGACAGTAGTAAAATAGATGATGAAGTTACAAATTTACCACAAAGGTCCTATTTGAAACAGTTTGGGGATCATCTAATAAATAGCACGTTCATTTTTAGTTATTTCTGCACTGACTCGTGCACAAAGCTCAGGTATAGTGTAGTGTGGTATATTAATTTACAGCAATCTGCAGTTAGTTACAGCAGTGTAAGGAAAGTTAAAGATGGGGTATAAATTTAGAATGGCCTTAGTTGTTCATGAGTGAAAGCATTAGGCCAAAGAAGAAAACTCAAGCATAAATTTCGGTTTTTAAGAGAGGTTTCCCCTTCAGTCTTGCAACTCAAAGTTTTCCTGTGTGCCTACCTAAAATTTTGCACCGGATATTCATTCAAAGTCTCTGGTCATCTTCAGCATCTCTAGGTGAAAGAGTTTTTCTTTAAAGGACCGACCTGACTGATGCCAATGCAACTAAACTTCAGTAGTTTTATTTGGAACTTAATCCTTGAATTGTGTATTCAGGTTTCGCCACCGAACAACTTTAAGAAAATTAGAATCAAGCTGGCACTTTAAAATTATACTAAAGTGACATTTATACAAAATGCTGTTCGTTACAATGGTAATTGCCACTCATTTCAAATCTTCAACAGTTCTGTTGTCTTGCATTCCTTTCCCCTTTAGAGCCTTTGCTGTGGTTGTGAGCAAATCATTGAAGCAAATCTTTCTAATAAAGTCTGTTGAATTGCTATTGCAAATTTTATTGCTCTTGATGAGAGGCTGAGATCCTTTTGTTGAACACATTCCCACTCAGGCTACTAGAGCACAGGCTGCGTGTTCCTCTTGTGGCCAGTAAGAAGGAGTTAGCGATGAGCAATTCCTATTTAAATTAGCTGACAGAATCAGGTAGGAAGTGAGACAATCCTTTTTGATAGCTACAAACTGTTCTTCTTGCTTTTTCAAGTTTGGAAATGAGAAAATAGAGAATATTAAAAAAAAAGGTAGAGATATGAAGTGGAATAAAATAAACAAATCCATTTTTTAGATTATTCATGGTTTAAAATATAAAGAAGAGACTCCTTTTCATTGACCAATCAAAGCAATAGGTGGAGGCAATAATTAGCAGATTTTTTGATTATTACTGACATTACTGGCCAGAAAATAAAGTTATAATGTAAGTTTGTTAAATTTTTCTTCCATCTTTCTCAACCTTGCTTGTTACACAGCCTCAGAAAAGGAAAGTCAGAGAATGATTACAAGGGTATTCCTCATGCGTACCGCAATGGTTAAGAAAGGATGGTCCCATCTGCACTCTTCATTACACGCATCCTTCCATGGAGCTTTACCTTCCTCAAGGTGGTGGGAGCAGAAGTAAAAATAGATAATCATGTATTGGCACCTTCAAAGGGATTTAGATTGTCAAAGTTAGGTTTTTGTGACCATTTTTTTTATGCCTTTGGGTATCTTCCCTGACCTCCAACTGCTACTCCAATTTACTGTAAATCTCCTGGAGTTCCTGTGGTCACATCTGCCACTGTGGCATTCCAGACAGAAGAAGAATAGTGTCTTCTCAGCAGGGAGTTGGAAACTTTCTGCTGGAAATATTTGGAGGCTGGCACTTGTGATGCTCACAGTAAGACAGACACAGAGTAGACGATTTCTTATGTCCTTATGTCACTTAGGACATCCATTTTTCCATCTGGACTTCTCAGCAAATAAGAAAACGTGCTTACATCTCCCAGCCATGAAACAGTGGGGCTGTAAAATTTTCCTAGGCCAAGGTAATAGTTGCCTGCTCTTCAAAGAATTACTAGTCTATCAGATTTCATTTGGAAATCATTGGTTTAATTTAAAATAAAGCTCAAGTATTACAGCTGAAAAGTTACTCCAGAAATTTAAAGAATGTGTAAGCCATTCTTCACAGAAGCTGTCCTGAGGCAATTAAGCAAAGATTACAGGCAAAAGTGCTTCACATTTGAATCTCTTTGGAAGTTCTGTTTTGACAAGTTATGTGTTACTGTAAATTGTAAAATTATGCCTCTTCACACACACAGAGTAGAGATCAATATTTATCTGTATTGATCAGACATACCAAAGATTTAGAACTTTTCTAGTGATAAAGAGCTATAATACATAACTTATCTTGGTTCAAAAGGCATATAAAGCTTGACCTTTTGACTTTGAAGAGTGTTCATGTTCAATATCCTGTAGCATAATGTCATTTTGGTGTGATAGCCAAAGATGCTAGATGACCTTAATGCACGTGCTCTTGATTTATGACTTTTAATGATCTATCTGAGTTTAAATTCTGTGCTTGATCACTGCAATTCTAATCAAAGTCAAACACTGAGGCTTTAAGAAAATTTTCTTGAAAAAGATACATTGCAGAAAGATACATTTTTACATAAAATTCCTCACTGCTGCAGCTGCCACACAGATGGTGAAATAACCAAGGGACCATACGGAAAAATGATTGGTTTTTTAATTTTTCCTTATTAGCAAGAAGAAACAAATTCAATAGCTGGAATGGGAGTCTGCATAGTAAATCTATTCTCCGACAAGTAATGGAGGGAGAATTCCTTTTCTGTATTTTTATCTTGTAGCCATCTAAGGGATACTTATAAAAATGCCTATTTTAAAACTAATCAAGCTTCTTCTAGCTAATGATAATAATCTCATTCTGTATGAAAAAAAAATCGTCCTAAGAAGTATGTAATCCACAAGTGTGCTTGGCTTGCTTTAGGGCGTGCTGTTTCTCAGGAGGCTATAGGACCGGTGATTCAGATTTGGGGTTGTGTTGCAAAGGCTCCTGAGATAAAAGCTGTTATGAAGGCAGCTCTTATTATTTATAGATTCTACCGGTGCTTTGTTGCACTCATGAGCTGGTTTGAGGTAAAACAACCGATTTTCTGTTCACTTGGGGTGTGAGACCTACTGCTGATGAATCCTGGTTTTCTCTGCTTAGATAAATCGAGAGCAAGAGGTAGCTTGCATTAAAGGAAACAGATGTTTATGATATTGGCCCTTATCCAATCATGATCTATGCGCACAGAAAAATCACCGTTGAACATATCCAGACTTGCTGCTAGTGAATCTTGCCCACAAGTGTGATCTGAAATCAGGAGGTTTTGATATGTGTCCAAGCATACCAAATACTTAGTATCGTAAGAGCAGCAATTATAGAGAATATTTCAACAGCAAGGACATCCAAAAGCACTGACCCTGATAAGGGGCAATTTTTTCCCCTTCTTCTCATTGTGCTAGAATTAATGGAGCTTTTCAATGGCTTTGCTATGATTACAAGTGTTTTCAGAATGGCTAATTTCAAAACAGGACCCTAAAAATCAGGAAATAACTATATATTATTTTTTTTTTTTGTATGTTTGATGTTAAGACATCTTCCTGCAGGAAGTTTCAGAGACTTATTTTTAATGAAAAATCAGAGCAAATCTTTGTGGGATGCATGATCCAGTTGGGATGATTACCTGCCTTGAACTGGCTCTTCTGTTTTTAAAGGGGGATTGAAGGACCATTTTTTTCACTGTTTGAAGGTGTGGGAAGGACAAATTATTCCTGCTACAAATGATTGCTATTGTATTCATTTATTTCTTTAGACCAGTTGATTGTAAAGCACACTCAGAATTTTCTCCAGGAACAATTACTAAGGAATCCCTTGGCTGAGGCATCTCTATTCCCTCCCTTCTTGTCCGCCTCTAGCAACCTGTAGCACAATTAAGAATAAAAGAAAAACGTAAGCCTGCAGCTAAGAGATTTATTTTCAGGAACTTGGTTGTTTGGTGTGTTTTTTTCTAAAGTGGTACAAGTCATAGCTCTTTTTGAATGCAGAAGCACTTGTTGTCACCTAGGGAGAGACGGAAACTTTCTGAGGATGAGCCAGCAAGATGAGGGAGAGAGAAACCTTGGCTGCCAAGTTTCATCTGAAAAGTAACAAAACGATAAGCAAAGGCTAGCAAGTCTTAGATGGATAAAAGATAAAACAGGAGCCGAGTGGGACATCTGAAAACAGATTTCAGAGTGGCATTTACAATGCTGTACTAATAAACTGGTGCAGGCCTGCCTCCGTATAGTTTTCAAACTCTCGCAGGGGAGAAACTTTTGTACTAAACCTAGTGTCAGGACAAATAATGCCAGGGACCCTGGCTATGTAATGTTTGGCGACGCAATAATTTGTGCTTCTGTTTTCCTGTTGCCACGGTTACCTGCTTGGTTTCAGCTGAAGTCAATCTGCGTGGCTTTCTTCGCTTTGGAACTTAAACATTCCATTAGCCTTTGTGCCATCAAAGGGAACACAATGAAAAAGTTCAATACCCCTTTTTGGTTTCTGTGTCACGGCAGTGACTGCAAACAGGCAGTTTGAAAGGATGCGTGCTCGTGATGACAGGCCCTTGCTTACCCTGGCATTGGCCAAAATGGTTCCCCAGGAACTGGCAATTGGAGAAGGCATAGTAAACCCCCAGGGCACCGCAGAAGGGAAACGCAGAGCTTGTCCTA
The DNA here is from genome assembly GCA_013396915.1 of Stercorarius parasiticus. NCBI lineage: Eukaryota > Metazoa > Chordata > Aves > Charadriiformes > Stercorariidae > Stercorarius > Stercorarius parasiticus. Next base: position 1,502,435 of record VWZL01002558.1, on the reverse strand, counting down.
AGAGAGGACATTAGATCAGAAAGGTCGTGGAAGAAATGAATTCGCTATTGGTAATAAACCATAGAGATTGTGAAGCGATAAGAAGCAGTCAGTGTAGAGTTGTCAGGGTAAATCACACCAACATGACTGACTTCTTCCTTTGGTGGGCCGGCTGCCGTAGCGTATCGAAGGCAAAACTTCAGACTCCTTTTAAATTAATGTTAGTGTTTTAAGAGACCTAGGGAAAAACAGACTACATGAAATCATCACAAAGTTGGTGCTGATTGCAAAACAGTGCTCCGAGATTTTTTAGGACATTTCAGATGGGATCCTGTGCAAGATTCTAATTGAAATTTTAAATGGTTAATTGAATTCCTGAGTGACACTGAACTGTGAGGTGACACCAAATTCTTAATTTGAGCTGAGTTTAAGAAACTGGAGAATTACCTTGAAATCATTAGTATGCAGGGGATGAAAAGTAAGGTGAAAATGCCATGCCTGGGGAGACTAAATGCTGTTATGCAAAATGTATAATTAAGGAATAAGCAGCAAGACTGCATCTGGAGCTATAACAGTAGTATATGAACTGAATATGCATCAGTAATGAAATGCCTATGCAGAAAAAGTGTCCGTCTAGAATGCATAAAACACCAAGGGAATACTTAAGGCATAAACTGTAGTTATTCTCCTGTGCCAGGAGTGGTGTGGCCTCAAGCATTGAACTTGGGCCAGTTTTAAGCAGTGTGGTGCACTCTCTACTTAAAAGAAAAAGGAAGGAATCAATGTGAAAGCAATTAAAATGGTCATAGGTCTTATTTAAAACAAAAAAAAAAAAAGAAAAGAAAAAGCAAGAACTGCTTTATGTAATTAGAAAGGAGAGGCTGAGGTGGAAATATCACACTAATTCTCCATGCTGGTAGACAACTGTTGGGCAGGTCCTTAAAACACAGGATGAAAAGCAATTAACTTGATGTAACAGAGGTTCAGTTTATATATTAGGGAAAATATTTCAACTACAAAGAAGGTTAATCAATGATACAAATCATACAGAAAAGTCTGTGATTCTGGTCACTCACCGTCTTTATGGGCGAGCTTTGCCACTATCTGTGAGGGAGGATGTAAATGTGCTTCATCTCACTGAGACCAAAGGAGTTACTAAGGTCTCTCCCAGTTCCCTTTTCCTTAACTATCCTTACATTTCCTTGTATTTATATAATGTATAAATTTCTCTATTAATTTCTAAATTTGTGTTTATAGGACAAGTTCGTGGGAGAGCATAATCCTTCAGATTATATTCATTAATCTAAATGATGTTTTAGCATTTAATTTTCAAGGGAAGATGCAGCTTCCAGGTCTGTGTAGGTAAGAGGCAGACATTTCTCTTTCAGTTGTTCTTTGTGTGGTTATTTCCAGCTATTTCCATATATATTCAGGTTATTTCCAGTAGAGAGTTCTTCTAACAATACGTATGTGACAGAAGGATTTGGGGAGTCATAAAACAACTCTCTCTTCTCTGACACAGCTTGCCAGGGAAATAAGAACTGCACATTTTAAGTGCAGAAAATTCTCAGTTTTGTGTTGGATTGACAGATACGTTCAACCCAAGTCTCTCTATTCAGTGGAGGAGTTGCAGTTCTCAGAAGAAACAGAACGGCTTCTGTAAATCGTGTCCTCCTAGAAGTCATGCTTCTAGAAGTCAAAGTTACAAAATGAATATGAGTTAGGAGAGTGTATCAAAGCCCAGCCTACATATGGATCACAAAATTTATTTAATAAAGTTACCAAGTGGAAAACACCTTGTCTACCAATGAAGACTCTCTGTCCCATGGGAGCTGCTTTCCAGCCAGCAGCACTACAGGTAGAGCCTGGCGACCGGCTGATCCCCTCTCTGGGGATCCCTTGTAGGTCTCAGAACTGAGAATCTCTACCTTGGCTGACCGCCAGCGATCCCGTCTTCCCAGGAACCCAACTCCTTTGTGTTTCATAACACACTGGAGGCAAGGGATTTGAGACTCTTGCCACGACTAGTCAATTCTGGAGAGCAAAGACACAGATACGGTAGTGCTGTAGGTTTCCTGCATTACCCCTTCCCTCTGCTATTGAGGGATTTGACTTCCCTACCCTTTCTCCCTCCCTGTTCTTATAAGGAACGACTGGGTTATAGTTCACTCTGGTTAATTACCTTATTAAGGTCTTAGCTAAAATTCATTCAGTTTGATTTACTCTCTAGAATATAGAGAGTCTAAGTGTGATGCATGTAGTACAGTAGAAAAAAGTGTTCTCAGCAGGGTGTAAGGGCCTCAGTGCCAGCTCCTGGTGCCATTTGTCTCAGTCAAGTGTTTTAAGGGCTAAGCACCTATTGTCTGGTCACAAAATGCAGACAGAAATTTTACTGTGGCTGTTGACTCTTTCTTTAAATTGTTAGGCATTAAAATAATGCACCAAATCTTTGCTGCTCTCTTCTTACCACCTTTATTAGGTAACCAGATACGCACCAGAACCACAAAAAAATTAGGTTCAGATTGGTTTTGTTAAGTTTAGAAAAAAACAAAACCAAAACCCAACAAACAACTTTAATAAGACACTAGCTATCTATTTGCTGTGCTCAAAAATATAATTTAAAAATTCATTTTATGAGTGGAGACCATCATATCTTTAATTTGACACTGGGCGTAATTCATGGTTTAAAGCAATTGTTTAGCCTTTTTAGCTAACCTAAAAGCTGGCCTATCCCATTATCTTTTCTGTCATTTGTAGGGTATCATACACCATTTTTCAAGATATGTCATATTAAAGAAACAAGAACCGTAGAACACAAGGTTGAACCCATGAAGTAATTCTTTCAAGTGCAAAAATACAGACCACCTCTCAGCTTTTAGGTGGTATATCACATTGCATCGCTCGGCCTGTTAGAACTCTTTCCAACATGTTACCTCTTACGTGTACCTCAAAGCTTCAGTTTCAGGGTGCCACGATGTCAGTCTAATTAAAGTCAAAGCAGAAACATGCATATTCCTAAAACCAAGCACAGACCCTCACCTTTGCATTCTGTCACGTCTTCGTTAACTGGGTTCTGCATGCCACTGTATGCCACACTTCCCACCATTCACTCTAAAACTAATATGTACAGAATTCTGAGTTTTAATCCAAGTTTATAGCTGCATAGACAGAACTATACAGATACTGGACCGGTAGTCTCTCTCACCTCCTTAATCCAGTTTCTTCCAAGTTTTAATAGCTTGACATTTCCAGGTTAATCAAATGTCACTTTTCTGAAGCCTCTGATCTGAGCCCGCTGCTGGATGTCTCTCTAAAGACTCCCATTGGTTTTAATGAGACGGAAACCTACTTCTTACACATAACAAATATAGACAACTCCAGCTCAGTGTCAGACTCCTCATTATAGACTCCCAGTAGCTGCCATTTTTACAAACCAAAGCTTATCTCACAGGATGTTGTTTTATCTAAGCGACTGAGATCAGAACTAGAATTGATATTGTGGAAAATCTTAGATATATTAAAAAATAACTACCTCCCACTCCCATTATAATTAATTTTATGGCAGTCCTTTTGAGCCTTAGGGTAGAGGTATTCATGCAAAATTTAAGCTGACAGTCATGTAGGGACTAAAAAACCTAAAGTTTTGAGTGTCTGAATTTCCCTCAGAGGTTTACTCAATTTGTACACTCAGAGAAAAGTTCTTCGGCAGGGTTGTGTATCAACAGCTGTTCAAAGCTATTGGATTTGTTCAAAACCCGACTGGACGTGGTCCTGAGCCCTGCTTTAGCTGACCCAGCTCTGAGGTGGGGAGCTGGAGTAGGTGGTCTGCAGAGGTGCCTTCCCCTTTCAGCCACCCTGTGAAATCTTTCGTTCTCTGCCATGGCCATGTCTGATTGCTACTTGGCTGCAGGGAGAAGCAGGAGAAGCAGCTTTCCAGAGAGCCCTCTCTCTCCTAGGGCAGGTCTAACTTCTATTTTCGGCAGAGAATCCAGGCTATTTTTGCATATCTGAGTTAGCTTGCCGAAAATTAGTCTGTATTCTTAGCCCTATTGATGTCAGTAAGGAGTTTACCATTGTCTTTGGGAGATGCAGAAGTCTGATGAAGAGACCCTTTTCTCCAGAAGCTAAACTCTGGGCTGCTGGCGCTGCAGATTCACTGCTATAACAAGGAGTTGAAAGTTAATTATTACTGTTTTACGAATGGGTCATTTTCAGTGACTTGATACACAAGCATAGCAGTGCTGCAAAGAGTTTACATTCTGATTGAGAAGATTATTTTTCTCCACAGGACGTAAGCACAGAGGATCTTTTTTCCTTCTCTCTCTGTAATTCTTTCCCACTCTTACTCTGATTTATCACTTTATTTTTACTCTTAGCTTTTTGCCTTCCAGCGCTGCAGTGGGAATTGGACTCACACACAGCTGTTTTGTGGCAGCGGATGATGCACCTCAGATGCACATTCAGTTTGCATGTATATAGGTGGGTTGCAAATATGTAATGAAGCATATTGCCAGGGGAACGCAGATCATAATTCTCAGAGGTGAGAGATAGTGATTACGGTAAATTAGTTTTCTGTCTTTGGATTGCATCACTGTTTGCTACTTTACAAAGGAGTCACTTTTTTAAATTTTTTTTTCCTTATTAAAAGCAAAACCAGTGTAAGAACGTGGCACAAAGAGGGAGAAGATTTAAAAAAAAAAAAAACAAACCCAAAAAACCAATCCCACTTCCTCTTTTGGCACTATGTAACTTCCTCTATTGGCGCTATGGGCGATGAGAGTTCAGAACCACTCCCTGTTTGTGATTTCTTGCACTCAGACTCACAGAGCGCGATTGCTCCGTAACACTAACACAGGAGTACAGCAGTGCTACCTGTAAATCATACATTTCACCTGTGCAATGGTAACATGAAGAGAAGAGCTGCTCTAAAAATCCTGGTTGTGTTACCAAATTTGTGTCCCGGATCATGGGATTTAGAAAGTTACAAGTCTGATATCCTTTCACCTTTAAAGCATAATATCTTTCACTAATTGAAACAAAAGCATTCTTGAGAGTGGCAATACTAAGGAGAATCCAGAGATACGCGTGTCTGTGTTTCCCCAGTTACTATCATGCTCAACAAGGGAAAACGTTTAGTTTCCAGGATATGATTTTTTAGGGATCATCTTTTGTAACTTTCTTCAGATTCATGTGGTATGTAACCTTTTTTGGTGGGGAAGATAACCAAAGAGTGAGAATTTCACACAATTATATTTTACAAAATTACACAAATACAGGCGCGGTAACCCTAAGCAAAAAAACAAGGTACATTGAGATGCAGGGGCAAAATGACAAGCAAACTCAGAGAACTGTTCTAAAGGATCTCCAAGCCCATAGCACCTTCACAACTGAAGCTTCCCAATCAGTCTAGCCGAGATCTGCACAACTCTGCCTGCACAGCAAGCGAGACCTAAAGTAGATATTTTGTCAAATTTCTTGGCAGTTGTCAAACGCAATACCCAGAGACATTATCTGCTTTTGAAAATGTTACCAGGAGGCTGCAAAGTTAAGAAAGTCAGAGAAGATCTGAAGAAATGAGAGAGCTGCTGGTTTTGAGCTTACTGTGAGCAACTGGAACTAAATTGGCTGTCTCTAAAGGGACTCCGAGCTTATGAGCTTGTGCTCGTTGCTGTGCAATATGTATATATATATGCTGTGCAACATAAATGCTATACAAGCCCTCCACAGTAAAAAACTAGCATGGGTGCTGCTTTTCTCCACCAAATGTTCTGCTCCGGTGACCTAAGGCAGCAAACACACCCTTCGAAAAGTTCCACAGTGAGGTTAAAAACAAAGGTGTTGGAGTAGATATTAGTATTGATTTTATCTCAGAGCTTTGCTCCTTTCGTTCGGCCTCCCTTTATGATACTGGTTCATGTGAAACCCACACAGAATTTGTGATCTGCTCTTCATTTTGTACATAGCTCTAACACACAGACTTTCAGTTCAGCTGTTTGCAGCGTATTGATTATCGGCGGCAGGGTTAATTTAACCTCCTGACTACCGTTTCTGTTTGGATAATTAAATTTCCAGTGCAACTTGAAGAAATGAGACCCTAGATATATTTTTTTCATAACTCTGTCACTGTGCTGCTGTTAGAAAGGTGCCAGCTCTCCTGGCAGGTGTGTGGCTGCAGTTCAGCCACTGGCAAACGGATTCATTTTTAGACAGGGGCGCAGGTTGAGTGAACAGGTCAAGTGCTTTGAGACTGCCATAGTCAAGCCATCATCATCACAAACATTTAAAGAAGCAACTTTTAGCATTTTCAAGGAAAATGCTAAAATTATAATCCCGTGTCCTATCTTGGTAATAGCTGTAGTCACTAAAGAAGTTACCTTCCCCTCCTTGACTGGTGGGTGCTCTCCCCTCAGACATACCACTAGGTTGACTCATGGGAAACACTCCCTAAGATACATCAAAACGAGACAGATCAGCGGTGAAGAATTAGACATGCAAAAAAACTGTCAGCAGATTAGTATCATTCAGTTTAACACCGCGTAGGTGGCCACTTGGTGCGAAGGCCTGTTTCTAGCGGGGAGCTGAGAAGGGCAGGCACACCTCCAGCTTGAAAACGCGCATTTGCAAACTGGTAATTTTCCTGAACTCTCTGTCAAAATTCCTTTATCACAACACGAATCAGAAATTATGTCCTTGAATTCAAATTTTTTAGCACATTGTACCTGAGATTAGAATTGGGCCAGATCCATTCAGCAAGGAATTAGATATTTTCTTGAGGGTAATCTGTGCCCTGTTACTGTGGAGTGCCTCGATGCAGTGTCATTTTTTAGAACTGAACTTCAGAATTAATGGCAATTTCACTTCTCTGTCTGTAAAAACAGCTTTGCCACATTGCTGGGAGTGATTTGCAGTTTGTCCTTAGTTCCATGAAAACCTGGTCAGCTCTGCAGCAGGTCAACATGGTAAAATTCTTACATAATATGCATGTATCATGCTGCACACGTCCACTCATTTGCTGGAATGTGACAAGCTTAATCGCAGCATGAACATAAACCTTGCCACATTGGATCAGAGTAGCCACTCATCTAATACAGCTTCTCGTTGCCAGCCGTACCCAGTAACAGATGTTTTAGAAGTTGTAAAAGTCTCGGAAGAAGCAATCACACAAAAACATTACCATGGCAGGGATATTTTCACTGGCTCTCCAACAGCTGAGCAAGGCCCTCTCCGAGAGTTTACTGTCTGGACACGACGGGTGCTCCAGGCTGAGTGCCTGCTCAGCCCGCCTGGGAAAATGGAGATGAGACTTTGGCCTTTTGGGAGCACCAATATTTGGCCCCGTTGTACACAGATCCTGGGAAGCGTACGCCTATACACTCAGTGCACAGCTGTAAACTGACTCCGGAAGAGAGCATTAAAGGACAGCACTTCGCTCAGCCTGTGATGCAGCTCACCTGGGCTAGATTTCATGTCTCCCAGTTACGGCCATACAGCTGCCTAAATTACAATGGAGTAAACACACCACATCTGCATGGCTACTCTGCTGGAGACATAGACTCATAGAAATGTTTGGTTGGAAGACACCCTTAAGATCATCAAGTCCAACCGTTAACCTAGCACTGCCAAGTTACCACTAAACCCTGTCCCTCAACGCTGCATCTACACGTCTTTTAAATACCTCCAGGGATGGCAACTCAACCACTTCCCTTTGTTTTTAACCTCACTGTTAGCAGCAACCCCCATTTCCTTAGCAATATGCCAAGTAAGGAGCGGATGGGTTATTTTAGGAGTGTTTTTAGTTGAAAGCAAAATTAAAAAGAGGGTGGTGGTAGGGCTAAGGCTTTGGTCACAATGTAGCTCTGCGCAGCTCTGCTGAAGAGGCTGAGGATCATGTTTAGCCACAGCAGCAGTGGGCTACTAAGCCTAAGAAGACTTAGAAATGTGCTGTCTGCAACTGAGGTTGCAGATCCCATCTACAATAAACCAATACATGGAGGAGCAGGCAACATCTGTGTTTCGGTGCTCAGTGACACGATGAGTTTAGTTAAAAAAAGTAAAATTCTACTTTCACTTCTTGGCCATACAATTCTGCCCAAAGATTGCCATGTAGAAAAAAGGCAGTGCACACACTTCCCCATTTTTCTGCCAGATTACTCCAGTTTGCCTCCACAATCAGGTTTGCTGATCTGAATGAGGAAATCAGAAAGCAAATTTTTCAACACTGATTATCATTTGGAGAAGACTTCATCATCAAAACGCAGGAACTTTTGCACTAGGTAAGCCATAAATGTACCCAGGTTTCAACGACATTTAGCTGAACTGAATACAAACTCTTAACCAGTAGTTTTCCGATGAAACTCAAGAGCAAGTAAAGAGCATGCCCTTCATGTATAATCTTGAGGCACCCAGAGGAGTGCTGCAAGCTGCTTCTCGGACAGCAGGATCTGCCTCCCAAAAAATTGGTGAAAGTCAGGAATTACTTGTCTATTATAACCTGTGAGAAGAAAACTCAATGTTTAGCTGAAAAACATTCCATCCGGTAGAATTTCTACTCCAGATGATAGCATTCAAATGGAGATCAAACGATCGCTGTAGGAAAGGAGACGCACAGCCGTAGCAGGAGGAGCAAAACTGAAGGACAGTTACAAAAAAGAGGAAACCAAGTTTCACACTTCAGATGAACAGGAAGACAAGTTGTTGGTCTGACAGGCTTGTGAAGAACACTAAAATATTTAGTTTATAAAAGGATGGAGCATGACCCTAACTGGGATCTGAGGAAAAGCAATGGTAAAGCCAAGTGAATAAACAAACTGGACTGGACAGACTTGACAAAAGAGAACTGAGGCAGCGAGTGTCTGAAACTGGGAGTGTAGTCTGCTGCCAAAAACGTACTTGGGAAGGAATTCAAGAACACAGAACGACCAGCTGATGGATTTACTCAGAGAACAATTATAAGGTATTAAAACACCACAAAACCATTACCAAGGGAACGTCTAGGGAAAACATAAGTTAAGGATAAATAAAGCTATTGCTGCTATACATGCTCCTTGATATGACAGAAAAAGGCTCCCAGCTCAGGTGATTCAGAAATATGAAGCAAGTTCTGTATGAAACAAACCGGTTAAGAACAGTTGTACTCCAACAACTGACACAAATGCAAAATGCTCAGGAACAGTCTTGATGACAAAATGGCTCCAAGACACAGTTCTCTGTGTTGCACTTGTGAAATGCTTCTCACCGTTCGGTAATGCTGTCAGAACCAAAGCGGGGCTCAGGAGCTCTGCTTTGTGCTTCAAGGCTTTCAGCAGACTTCTGGTATGTTATGACTGAGCTATTTACTATCTCAGTGTTGTTTAAGTGTGGGTGACAACAAATCCTTTCTTCCTGCACCTGACTCTGTATTTAGGCTGTAACTTTCTCATAGGAAAGAAACACTGCAAAGTAAATAGCTGCCGTTCCCATTTCTCTCCTGGCTGAAGCTGCTATCCTGAAGTGCTTTATTTCATGATAGAAGATGATATGGGGAATCCAACTGCCATGAGTTACTTCTAGTCACTTCATTTGAAGGAAAATTTCAATTATACTGTATTTATGCATATTATAAATTGGTGTCTAACAAGGCACTCTTTACCAAAACTAGAGTTATGGTTTCAAGGAAAATGCTGTTGTTTTGGTTTTTGTTATAGTCCTTTGTTCAGAAGAGTGCCTAGACCACGTAATGTGTTTACTTAAGATTTGTAAAATAATGCTGTGAAATTTTACTTGTGTGCAAAACTCAGTTCATATTAAATTAACAGTGATGAAACCAAAAACTGAGTACAATCATCATCATGTGTCAAAGTTTTCTAATTTATAACATCCACAGTTAAGAAGCTCTGCCAAGTGAGAATGGCTCTTTGCTGCAAAACAGTAAATTCAAGACAAAGCAGTAAGCACGCTGAATTGCATCTGTCTCAACGGTAGAAAAAAGGACGTTTCTCTATTTCAGCAAGCGATTAAAGTTTATTCAATCGAGGCATGAAAAGAACATACTAAAAAATCTTTAGCTGAAAAGTAATTTTATAGAAAAAGAAATAAGAATAGCTCTCAGGACACATTGTTTCTTTACCTAAGCTTTAAAAAAGTCAGCATTGATAACTAGAATAATTGATGGTAGCAGAACTGAAGCTGTGGTATCGTCGCATTTGTTTCTTGCAGAATCACTTTTTAAAATGTGCGACGGAGTAATATGGGGTGTATTTTAAAAACAGTGCTTTACTCTGCTCCTGTTTAAATATAAGCTGTCCATACTGAACACCGGAACGGATCGTTTTCACAGTACACTCTTGTCTTTGATTTTGAAGTATGTGCTTGTATGCGTATTCAAAACGTTTAGATTCTAGTATTTTAACTGACAATTTGTGAATTCATTCAGTTAAGGTGACGTCCTTGAAGACTATAAAAAATATATAATACCCTTGTCAAAAAAGTGCAACACAATAAGCCGTACTTAATGGTTTTAGTTTACAAAGCAGGAGATGCTGGCTGAAAATAATTTCAGAATTCAAATAGTGGGGGAAAAAATGCTGAGGTAATTACAGTTTGCTTAATTGCTTGAGTAATAGAAGGTTTATTCTACGGGAAGGACCGTTTGTGAGAAATTGACATCGTGTAAGCAATTAAGTGAGGACTATACATTGTGATAAAGTCAAAGCAGAGATTACTAATCAATTTTTGGAAGAACAGCAAAACTGCTTCTTCAAAACGATGGCAAAGGCTTCTAAAACCCAAAGTGAGGTTCAGAAAGAGATTTTAAGATTGATGACACTAAATTAAGACACACAGGAAGTTAATGAGCAATGATCTAGTCAGTACACATCAATTTAGCTAAAATACCTAAAGATGGTTTATCAAATGAAGACAGTCCTTTTGTTTTGATGATAGCAGGTTACATAAAAGTGCTGCAAGCACTGGGTGGAGAAGATCTGGCTGGCTGAATCACGAAGTGATTCTGAATCTGAAGATTCTGAGAAGATCTGGCAGGCTGAATCTGAAACATGAGTGACTGGGACAGTGATTTGGAGTCCGTTACAAAGAAATATTCCATTTAGTGTAGAATTTTTGCTTTGGTAACACGAGTAAAAAATGCAAGCAAGCTCCAAGTGTGCCTTTCATCAGACAGGCAGCTGTGACAGCTGCGTGAAAGACGCATGTACATGAAGTGCAGTATTCACAGGCTTTCTTAGTTTTTTGAACAGCAGCAGCTCAAATTACCAAAGGTATAGAACTGAGTGACTTTAGGTAATTGCACTTAGCCCATGACACTTCTTAAAATCCTGCTTCTTGAGCCCAGGACACCAAGCACCAATTCTTCCATTTACATCTGCATAAACCGGAGAGGCTTGCAATGTAGCTGGGTAGACTGCTGTCTTCCCAAGCCTTCATCCTTGTGTTTTATGGCATAGCGCTGCAAAACACTTAGCAATAACCTTTCCACTATGCCTACAAGCAAATGGATAATTCTGCCATTTACAGTGACATGCCATTTATTACAGTTTAACAGGTTTAATCTAAGAACTTTTGTACACAGGCTGTTTACATGCTTCAAATTGTAGAAAACAAGATGACTATAAACTTTAAATTATCTAAGCAGGTAAGATAAAGAACAGAATTTGGTGAGCAAACATTCACACCAATGCTAGGCAAAGATGAAGAGTTCATTAATGCCCTGTGGGTCCCTTTGTCTTTCTTTACTTTTAAATACAGTCCTCCATAAAATATTTTAGCTTAGAGTTTTTATGCTTATGTGTCTGACAGGCACAAAGCTTAGCACAATGCATCTCAGAGTTGGAACCTTTCACAACTCATTAGTTTCTCAGGCACATGTGATACAGGTATGCTTTTTCCCAGTTCTTCAGTGTGGTTGTTTAAACATTACGAACACAGTTGTTTGCACTAGGGTTTTCGCAGAGCATAGTGCTTGACCCATTGAGTGTCAGGTCAGCAGCCTCCTTTACTCCTTTTCAATCTCTCACATAGTTTTGTTCACTTTTGTTCACTACCAGCTTCTTTGCGTCCGCTTTTCCTCAGCAAAATAGTGCAGCTCTGTAATTCTATATTTTCCTGATGAAGTGCTCTTTCGCTGACAGAGCTCCAAATTCTTCTTTTCATGATGCTTACGTAGGGTGTTTATTTAAGCAGTCCTGGCCTCTACCTCCATTTGGAGGTCACCAGAAAAAAGGTAGCACTTCTCAACCAACACCCCCAACACTTTATTGTCATTTACCAAGCCGAAAACTAGGGAGTCTCTTTTATTCATTCCACTTAGGAGTTTTAGAGTAACCAAACTCAAACAACATCACCAACCTACAATGGTTTTTCTGCTTCTATCCTTCATGAAACAAATTTTAAAGGGATGCTGTAGGTTAATGGAATAAAGTTTTTATTCACCTCCCAGAATACCTCTGATTGGGAACGACATACGTTTTGTTCTAGTGAAAAGAATAAGGCAAATTAAGCTCATATGTTTTACAAGCGCAAAAGCTGATCAATGGCAAATTCAGCTTCCTGGTACAAGGGTCGTGAGATTATGGGATAGAAAAATGCCTCTCCTGGTCAAAGCAGATAGTGGCAAAGTTTTGTAAAGGGTAAGGTGTGGCAGATGACTGTTTTAATGCATGTGAGAGAGTGAACTGTATCTTTGGGGCCATGTTTCAGGGTTGTGATGATGGAGTCTCAAATCTGCCAGTGGGCATGTGTCCTGTTGTAGAGCAGGACCCAGTGAAGAATAAATATGTTACTGGAGGAGGACAAGAATATATGTCTTTTACTGTGACTTTAAAGAAAATGTATCCAGTTCAACGAATCAGTTTAGATTATAGTCTCATTTAGAATCTTTCCAGAGGGGGAAGATTGCGTTTTCGGGGATGTTGTTGTTGTTGTTGTTGTTGCTTTAATTGATGTTGCCTACTGTTTTGTAGCTTTATCTCAAGTAAGGCAACACCTGTGTTGCTTCTACTGGAGGGTTGTTTCTGGGAAGAATCTAGCTTTGAAACGTCAAGATGCGAAGAGGGATCTTCTGTTAGTTGTATTGACATGGGCAAAGGAAACCTCAACATGGTAACACAATTACACTGCGAGAGATTAGAATACCGGTGTCATGGCAGGCTGGGGAGGATTTGCCTCTTCTCCACAGCCTATGGGCCAGATGCTTTATTAGCATTAATCTGCTTTTGAAATGCCATGTTGTTTTAACTCAGAAAATAAAATATGTGCTATACCCCAAGCGCTAGCCCTACCTCACCTATTGCACAATGAAACCTAATTACCCTCTTCCCATCTGCATGTTGAGGTATTGATTTCAAGTATTATAGAGGTGTCGGGATTGTAAGGAGGTAACTATTCCACAGTAATAAAAGAAAGACACTGTGGGAACATAAAAGAAGCAATTGGAAGTTAAAAATCTGCTACGCCATCGAGCTCCAAGCCCTTCAGGATTTCCAGAATGTGTTTTAATAGTGCTCGGTCGAGTAATGTCAAAAGGCAGAAAAGCCTTAACCAACAATTGATTTTTGAAATAGCTGATTTCACAGGACAGCACTAGGGAGGCAGCACACAATGCCACAGTAGCTTCTTTGTTCTTCATTTCCTGGCAGCTAAGAGAAGAAAGTCAAATGTCATATTATCATACAGTAACAAACAGATGGATCTCCACTGACAAGCAGCACCAAAGGAAAATCAATGGGCTGTCTTTACTGAAATTTCAAAATATATTAAATTGCATCATCTTCATTCCCTCCAAAATTATTTTTCCTATGGCAGTCAGTAATACAAACAAGAATAATATTAATAAAACCAGTCAAAATATAGAGAGCCTGTAAAGGGGCACTTTAATGATACCTTGCTGTCCTTTGCAGCAGCAGCAGATCATGAGAGTTTACTAGATATAATTCTTGATATATTTCAGGTTTCTTTATGTCTTGGTCCAAACATGAATTGTTGCACACATTGCAAAAAATTACTTAGAATCTGAACCAACAAGGACTCTGGGATCTGATTGCTATTTATTTAATTTATCACAGTGTGGACAACAATGTTCTACAGGTATCTGAGGGGCACACATGCACCAAGTCAAGCAAAAGCCATAGAGCGTTCAAATTGTTCTTACACAGTAAGGTACGGCGAGTGCTCAAATGCTAATAAAGAGCGTTTACGAGTGATACTACTTTCAGCAGCTTAATAAAATGTCATGAGCACAGAAAAGAAATTACTAAGCCCATGCTATTTCTTGACAGCTTCTTTTGACTGTAGGTACAGGAGGAAACTTTGAGAATTCATACCTTTATTTTCAGGCCTTTGTAATGTGTTAATATCTATTTGTAAAAAGAGCATTGGCATTGTAATAAGATACTCTAATATCGAGCTACATGGTGTGGAAGAGAGAGGAGGACTTTCAGGAGAGGCAAAGAAAGAATTTAAGAATTCTGATTTACATGGCTAAAAGGTATGAAAAATCCATTATCTATACTGCGTTTTGCTGTAAAATAGCACAAGATTTTCTGTCCTTTTTAAAAATACCGGGAAATAAAAGAAAAATCTTTGTTGTTTTGATATTCGTTACCTTTGAAAAGAAAGTTGACTGAGCTTATTCTTTCAAGACTGAGATACAACCCACTTTTCCTGTAGATGTGAAATACATATGTTTACTGATTTTGGATGTAAAAAAACCTTCTAAGATTATTTTAATGTTTATTCACAGCTGCTTAATGCCAGGGTGGAGAGTTGACAATACAGCTGAAAATAATTCAGTCACCTGATTTTTCATCTTTAGGAATCGTTTTACGAAATACTTGTATCCATGTGAATGACAGAAAAGAGATTAACATTTTTTTTGTCCAATGAAACTTTAATAATCTTAGCAGTTCTTAGGGGAAAACATATGGACATTCGATGCTGCCTTAGCGCTCTCTGTATGCAGTGAAAAAAATATATGAAAACAAATTGGATGAAGTTTTGGTATCTAATGTAATTAAACTTAGATTAAGATCCAGGTTTATTGTCTCAGATGAAGGTCTTTGAATCCTCAGAAATATAAGAGCTGTTTCTGTGGTCATCAGGGATGCCTCTTGAAACTTTTTCCCGAAATGGACTCTAAATTAATATCTCAAGAAACTAATAGATAGTGATTATTGGTGGGTCCCAGTGCTGAGCAGGGGCAAAGCAGGTACATAGTAAGGGATAAATTATGCCTCTAATTAATTACAGGCTGAGTAGGTAACATCAATAATGAGCGGGGTAACTTGGCAGTATAATTAATCGTGAGTAACTTGATATTATAATTAAGGAAAAAGGGGAGAAAAGGGAAGTGGTTTGTCCAGGTTCACGGAGCAAGTTGGTAACTCAGAATTAGATGCAGATATCCTGTATTTCAGTCTGCCCCTGTCACTAGGGCAGTGCACAAGCTTCATTTTCCTTCTCTGCTTGGAGAATAAGCTCCCTTTAAAACCAAGGAACAAGCCGATTCCCCTAGTTTTCTCTGCATAAAGCTTTAGCATGCAATTTTTTTCATGAACAGTCAAAAATTAGTTTCCCAAAAGAAAAATTGCTTTTCCATACCTCCTCTGAGCTCCCTTAAGGGAAGAGAAATGAGAAGGCTTAGAAAATTGCTCTGACAAGGAAAGAAAAAAGGGTTATTTTATTCATAACGCAAAATCAGAAAAGACCAGGCATATTGCTTGCTCAAGGCACTGTTCCGCTCTTGTGTGAGATGTTTACTCAGGTAGTAGCAGAGCGGAAGCACAGAGGGGTTACTTTTGTGCCTTGTCAGGGCAGTCCAGGGTGGCTCAGAGCCCATAAGTGCCCAGGAGGTCTGAGGACTTCTGCAGCTGGCACTTGCTGCTGGTGCCCACACGTGGGAGGCCACACCTGCTCAGGAGGCGTCAGGAGTCAGTTTTCTCTGACCACACCGACCTTCTTGCTGAGCACAGTACCGACAGAGGTGAGATTTCTGTACCTTGCAGAAGAATACAAAGTTAAGTTCTTTTGATGTGTTCCTCTCATAAGTAAAATAGTTGTGGCGGTTCTTTTTCTTGTTGTTTTTTTTTTTTTCCCATATTGGGAATTTTAAAACTTTTTTCTTCAGTGTTTTTTGCTAGGCTGTACTTTATCGTAAGACTCAGAACACATATCTTGTTTGGAATGCCGTAGAAGATATATCTTTAATTTACTGTATGAAGTGAAGGCTACCTTCTCTGCCCCTAGAAAAGCAAATATATGTGAGCAGGAAGACCCTCCAGGAACAGTTGAGATGCAGGTGCCCAGGGAAGGGCTGTTGCTTGCTCTTAACATTCCAGTCTTTCACTGTAAAATGGGGATGTTTGCAACCAGATCCAGCGACTTAGGATGACCTTAATAACATCTAATGCTGGATATATGACAAATAGGTACTGGAGATTTATAATTTTGGGCTCAGAAAATGCCAGGTATGTCCTATGGATTTAAAAACATAGCCCTTGCAAAGATGGACTCAAGTGTTCAAGACTAAGAGAGGAATTAGTTGGCTTACTACTCAAGCGGGCTCTGAAGAGTCTTAGGATCTGTCAGTGTCAAGGTTTCCAGCCAATATAACTCATTTTCCTGGAGATAGTCCTGTCCCAAGTGACCAGAGCTGCTGTCTTCAACAACATGCTTTAGCTGAATGAAGATATTTCATACAGGTACACACGTCTACATAGATGTAGTTTGTGTTAAATGCATTTATTGAATATTTGAAACAAACATTTCCATAAATGGTTAACCAGTACTTTAAAAAGCACTGTGGTGGTTGTTCCATGCAGCTAGAACTCATGATAGCTGACAGGCTTGGGAAAGTTTTATTCCGTGAAGCATTTCAAAACAGAGTGAGGAGCCCACATTTCCTGTGCAATAGCTTTTCTGAAACATCTTCATACGGACCTTTCAGAGTATGCCACTTCATACATAAATGAAAATTAAAAACAAAAAGTTTTTATATGTTCCCATTAACTGTTTTGAAACGATCAGCCCTTGTTTAAAGTTTTGATTCTACCATAAAACCCGTCAGTAAAGATTTGGTCAGTTCTATCAGCTGTTTAAGCTTTAGTCATTGTCGTGGTAATAAATTCAGAATTCATATCAGTTCAAATATTTAAATAGTTTTCTTTGTATATAGCATTTACCATGGCTACAAGAAACAAAAAAGACACATACTTTAAATAGGAATTATTTCCCAGAGGTTCATTTTCCTGCGATTTATGAGTCTTCTCATCCTTTGTTTTGTATACCAAGCCTTCTGGTGTTCTGCAGCTGAAGCTGGAATGCACTTTATGTGTGAATAATCTTGGCTGCTTTATGAGGTAGGAGTTTGGCACTGAGATGAGTGTGATCAACTTAGTATAAATGTTTTATTCATCTGTCAAAAAGAATCACTTTTAACTCTAGACAAGAATACACAACACTCTAGGGCATGAACTTTATTTAAGGGGTCACTTTGTTTAAAGGGCCACTGAGCTCAAACTAAGCTCAGTAGAGGTCATGTGTCTTCTGGAAGGCAGGCAGGGGGATGGCTGGGAAGGGCCCTGTGTTTCCAGGCAGAGGCAAGAAGGGATTCTGTGCTGAATTGCTCTGAAGTAGTGACTGGGAGTGAATAAACACAGCTACCAGGTTTGTCCTTGGGGAAAATCAAATTGTCCCCGCCATTTTTCTAGTACTGGAAGCTGCAGTAGCTCCTATTCGCTTATCAGTGGATCTCTGGAGATGTCTGAGCAATTGGAGCAGCTGCTTTCCCAGCCAGAAGGAGGGAGCCAAGGGAGGTTCAAACTGTTTCTTAGGAACTTCAGCTCTGATTGCCAGAGGTGTTTGCGGATGACTAACCCCCTGATAATTACTATGGACATTACTGCTTGTCTCAGTTTTAGCTGCAGATGAAAGAGAGCAATTATTTTTGCAGAATGTTTACCCTGGAGGGCCCAAATACATCTAGTTGTTGCATTATTTTTTTTTTTTCATATGACTCGGAGAAACTGAGTTGGTAATAAAGTTATTTCCATATTTTTTAGTTACTTTATCATTACTGCATAAACCCACTCTACATTTTATGTAAAAAGACTAAATTTGCAGAGCGGAAATCTAATACTTTTTTATGATTTCAAATGAAGTAACCATGGAAACAAAGAATGCTATTTACCTTTATAATCAGGAGGTTAATGGACATATTAGAATCTGCTTCCCAGTTATCTCCTATAGATCTCCTGAGAGGTAAAGACAGGCTGCAATTTAGTTGTTCTGTAAAGACGGGACAAGAAGACAATCCTAGAGCTGAGCATACCTTCCCAACGCTTTCAGCTGCAGGATATTTTCCTATATACTGAATCTTGACTGAAGATGATATTCCCAACAGACATATGCAGCTGTTCATCCCTGACTGGTCTCTTGCTGTTGGGGAGGAGAGTCCTTCTGATGGCTGGAGAAATTAATTAAAATGTCTGCCTGGAACTCTCAAAAGTGAAAAAACAGGATTAAAACAGGGGAATGTGCTAAGGAAATAAGATGACTGCTTAACATTGGTGCATAAGACATACAGGGGAACTAAACCATATTGAAATAAGAATGATTACCTCTGTACTTGACTGATATACCTGAGGTAAGCGACTGCCCGCAGGGACCGTGCTCGTGTGTAATGTAAACCCAAGCAGGTGCAGAGTTACAGTGACTTTACACAATGACATTAATGTTTCCCAGTTGCTCCTAAACATATTTCAGCGAGACATCCTAGGATCACATTTCTTTTTCATGGCTGTTCAAGTCATGCAGCTTGTTCTCTAACTCCAGTGAGGAAGACCAGAACTTACAATGTGATTCATCCTTATGACCATGACTATATACTTTGTACTGTTACATTTTGCATCCTTTTTTTCCTCTAGCTGCCAAGGTCAACCAACTCTTCCAATATCAAGATTGCAGTCAGTGTGTTCATTATGCTTCATACTCCCCTTTCTAGACTAAACGACACCTGTAGGTAGTAGCCTCAGTCTGGTCTTTTTTGCTGCCATTCATCAAGATGCTTCAGAGTCAAGTGACCTGCCTGTGTCTTTGTTGACAGGTTTAAACATGACTTTTTGCTTCTGGGACAGGAACCGTGGCTTCCCCTCATCCCTTTAGTTATCCCTTTCTGGGCTTAGAGTTTCCCCCTCCCTCAGTGGTATTACAATTTCTTTATGGAAAACTCAGGCAAAATAAATATTCATTTAATTTGAATCGTAACTCGATCTTCTCTACAGAGGCTTTTTGTCCTTCAGAAATCAGTTATATGGAAAGATGTTACCTCTACTATGGGCTTAGATATACCTACCAGGTTACAGCTGGAGAAAGCTGTAACTGTTCCTAACTCCCAAATAATTCCTAGATTTCCATTGCCCATTTCCATTGATGGGATACTAGTGGCATTAAAACTTTTTTTTGTTTGGTATACAGTCTGGCGTCTTCTTCCAACAATGATGTTCCTCAGTGGCAAAATATATTCCTGTTTTGATAAAGTTTGAAAAATTTATTATCCAACAAGGGTGCTGTTTGGTCTCTGGAGTTAGAATCAGGGTTGTTTCTCATCTTGTTCTTGTCATTGCCACTTAGGCTAGAATTTGACTAAGATTTCAGCTGCACTGCCATCCTATCCAGGCCTGCCACCTTCTCTGTCATTCATTTTCATCTATGTCTGGGGGAAGAAAAAAGAAAAAGGAGATCATAGTTTCTGAAGATATTTGTGTTTTCTTGAAATGCCTCTTATCAAGTACGTTGCCTGTCATTGAGTAAATCATTCAGTCCTGCCCGCGGTCTACAACTCTTTGTCCCTAATTGCTGGTTTGCAGCTTGAAAATATGGTGGAACTGTAAGTTGATTTGGTTTTTTTAACTATTCTGCCTTTTACAAACGTCAAATTGTACAAAACTGAAATGAAGTATTTTCAAGGGAAAAAAAGATACTTAATAATCTTGTTACCCAATGGATTTTCCAGTTTCTTTTCTGTTTAAATAAACCTGTGTGTCTTACTCCAGAGAAATATGTATATGTAAAATGCATGTGTGTATATATATATACATATGACAGAGTGGGTACAGGTAATTTGTTGGAAAATTAAAGTCTTTTAGTTGACATACAGACAATTACTGTGGCCAATAACAAGGGTCTGGTAACCACAGTTCCAAACCTCAGTTTTTTCCATGGTCTTTCATCTAGCTCTCTTGCTTTTCATCAGACCCACATTTTAGATTATAATTACTGCCATACATCTACTGCTTTGTTACTTTAAACAAGTAGGAAGAACCATGTCTGAACTAGAGATGGTAGGAACCGGAGATGGTCCCTGCAGATACTCAGATGGTCATGACTGAGAGGAAGGTAAGTGGCTTGGTACTAACTTTAAGAGTACTTTGTTCAATGCCTATGTTTTTAATAATCTCAGAAAATTCATAGTAGATGGTATATATGCTGAGTTCTGCCTCCCTCCCATCTGTGCCATAATCTCACTGATGGTATTAATTACACAATTTATTATACACATATATCTATTTTCTAATGGGAATCCAACAGCAGGAGAGATGATCTTTCTTGGCAATCCACCTGTATATACTCTGACTCATTTATTAAAGTAATAAACTTTATTATCTGAAATTTAAACATACCTTAAAATCTAAAATAACTGAAAGTGGCACCTGAAGACATGTCAAAAGCAGCATCCAGTTAAATGCAAGAAAACCAAGCTACGTAAGTAGTAACGTCCTTTCCTATTCACTGCTTGATGTTCCCTGGCATTTAGTAGAAGTGGAAAAGGAAAGAAAGCATGTAGTTCCTCATCCTTCTGAATTACAATAGTGTTTCTTCATCAGACTTACATTTTTGGTAGCAACTAGATAGCAGAAAAGAAGAGAGAGCATTTCTTCCACGAGAAAGTAAGAGAAACAGTCTAGGAAATACTAGCATTTCAGACCAATAAAACTCAAGCAGAAGGGGGCTACAGGTATGAAAAAACAAATGAGAAAGTCCTCTCTCCTAAGCTGTAGCTGGATGTGCAGTTTGTGGTTAGAGGAACAGTTTGTTAATATCATTTCAGAGACTGACATTCCAAGTGACACTGGCATGATTTTCATTCTGTGCGCGATGACATCCTAATTTCGTGTTCTGTACATTTTTGCTTTGTTCTTTCTCACTGAAGAAGACTAAGACAGCTCCATTCCTGCTGTTATATTTCCTGACCTTTTTAACTGGAGGAAGGCCTGAAGTGTTCTCTCCTCTCCAGAGAATGCCATGACCAATGGCCTGAAGATTTGTACTTTATGAACAGATTAAAATATTTCCGCTAAAAAAAAAGGCGGAGAACAACCCCGGGCCCCAGGATACCCTTTGGTTACAGCACTCCTGAAGAAGCAGGGGCTACAGCTTTCAGTCCTTCCCAGGAGACGGGATGAGGTCTAACAGTGTCATAGGTCTAACAGAGAGTAGGGCAGGAAGAAGGGCCCTGCCCCGTGAGGTTTCACCTGCTCTGGTGTGCTGCAAGAGTCCCAGTGTGGCTACCACCGCAGACGGAAGGGCAACGGGCGGCTCTTCCTGCCTGCCCAGTGCTCAAACTGTCAGTGCCTTGAGTGCGTGCAAAAAGCTGAGTGTAAATGTTCAAACAACTTAACAGGTGAAGACTTCAGTGCTTCCAATGTTAAGCAGAAGGATGGAGCTTTGGGAAGTGCAGACTTAAGAACCCAGAAGGCAGCAGGCTAGGATTTAATTTCAGACCGAGCCATAAATGCTAAAATCTGACCTTTTAGGATAGTCTCTGTGGAATTTTTCTGCCACTTGCCTCCTGCATACCGGTTAGCAAACATTTCCTATCACTGTCTTATTAACAAGTGTGTTGGGTATTACATCAGGTAACCTGAGCAGATCAAACTAAAAAGTGCTTTAACGTGTTATTGTTCAAATTGGTTCGTGTTAGTGTAACAATAATACTCTGTTGTGTCAGGGTTGAATTTGGACAGCTAAAGTTGTTACGAAAACAGAACCAACCTGAAGTTTCTGACAGCAAAAAAAAGCAGGATTTTTGCAAATGAACTGGACAAAATCTACTTTTATCTTTCTTCCACTTTTTATTTTTTTCCAGATAAATGTTTTACAAATTTCTGTTCCAAGGAAAAGAAAAGAAAAAATCTGCTCTATTGACTCAGAAACTTTAAATGTCACCCAAATGTCACTTTTAAAGTAGAAGAGAACACTTTTCAAATGAAATGAGTGACTCTAATGATATAAATCCCTTTGAAAATATAAATGTCTTAGAATTCAATAACAAAGACGGTGAAACAAAATAAATGTGTTTAAACTTATTTTGTGATGAAAAAACCACATATTGGCATATCAAAAGGTAAAGGGTTAGCATTCTTTCTTCAGGGACCCTAGTTTTTTTATCTTAATTGTCACTCAGGTTGATATACCAGGTGTCTATCACTACAAATTGAGCTCTATGATAAAGGGTTGTTTGTGAAGGAATTGTTTGGTTCCTTTTCTCTATAAAATTTGATGAAAATGGAGCCAGTGAGAAACGGATGCTCCTTTAGGAGACCAAAAATCAAGCTTTTGTAAGGAGTAAGTAGGAAAGGTAAACAACCACTGTTAGCTAAGAAATAGGATAAGAAATCCTAGAAAGCAAAGGGTGTAGGGTGTACAAATAACAAACATAGGAAAGTACATAAATTAGTATTAATAATATATGTTGGCTGGCAAATGACTAGTTTTGTAATTAGGTCAGGTTAAGAACTCAGCATTGTCAATGATGGAGAAAGGACCCTTTTCAATGCTTTGAGACAATATTTGGGTAGATCAGAAAAGGAATAAAAGTATAAGGAAAATTTAGATGCTGTCACCAGAGGTGATGTGGCTTTTAATTTGAATATTGTATTTTAATTTAAGTCATACCACAAAGAAATAAAATATGTAAAATTAACAGTGGAAACAGGAAGCAGTACAGTATAATGATGCTGAACAAGACACCATCTATTCTGAAGTATTTGTTATATTTTTCTGCTCTCCTGGAAGTATATGTTCAAAATAATTTAATATGAATGGAGCAGGCCAAAGTGGGATGCGGAAAGCTTGACCAGAGGTTCAAAAACTCATTTTCTGACATAGTTCAATGTGCTGAAGTCTTTCATCAGCCTGCACTGGAACGAAACAAAGCCCTTTGCAATGTGTTCTCAAAAGCAGACTGTGTCAAAATATCTCTCTCCAGATCAAAGCATGCACTTTTGTCGAAGTGCACGCTGTGTACGTCCTTGTGGATGGAGAGCTGTGTGCTGCAGGAAAGGTCCCTGCTCGCTCTGCCCCAAAGTCCAGGTTGTCATCTCAGGCTGTTCTGAGCCAGGGAGGGCGGGAGGCTAAACCCGTTTCTCACATGCTCATGCAGAAGTAGGAGGACCATATTGAGTGACTGCCTGAGAAAACCTGTTTCACCAAGCCAAATGCAGTGAAGCTTTGACACAGTGTGCTTTGGGTTGATGGCCCCCACCATCCACAGGCCCAGTGCTGGCACTCTTGGTGTAACTAATAACTTGTTTCTGAAAGAACAGCTCTGCACTGAAGCTCTCCAATGAGTCTTTTAGGCAAATACACATTTTCATTAGCCATTCTTCCATGAAGAAAGTGATTCTTTTTCATGGTAGGCCATCAGAATTTTTTTTAATTTGTATCCACATAAATATAAGGTAAATAAAATGCCAGAACTGGTTTTCATCACAGAAATGTCAAAGCCTTAAGCCCATAGAGTACCAACAGAGAAAATTCCTACCCCCAGGTACCTGGAACAATTATGATTACATAGGAATATTTTAAATGACTGAAAATGTCAATCAGTGACACCATCTACTCCAGTGGTGTCCAGAGGTGGCATTCTCCAGTTTCTAGATTCACCAGAGGATTCAACACTTGACTTGAAATCTTATTTCAGTGATTATTCATCTTGGTTTATTTGAATTATTTGTTACCTATAAGGGAGAGAGGACACTAAACTGGTTCTTTTCAAATGGCCTTCCCTCCAATACTAGAGAGACAAAGCTTGCCTTTAGCAAGACATAAAATTAGGTTCTAGTTTTTGGACTATAAAAATCACTACAGAGCCAGGAAAACTAGAGATACAATCCTAAATTATGTTTGGCAACATCTTGTTTTAGTAATTCAGCCCTAAAATCCCCTTTTCTCTCTAAAAGCTAGATCAAGGATGCAGGGAGTCCCGCTTTCTGTATCCATAGTCATGAGTACTTCTCTTAAGTCCAAGCCTCAAAGAGACACCAGTCTCGCATCTTTCCTTCCATTATTGCAAGTAGAAATTTCAAGGCTTAGAAATTTGTGCAGGCTAGATCCCGTAATATTTCACAGAATCACACAGAATCAATCACAGAATGGTTTGGGTTGGAAGGGACCTTAAAGATCACCTAGTTCCAACCCCCTTGCCGTGGCCAGGGACACCTTCCACTAGACCAGGCTGCTCAAAGCCTTTTCCAGCCTGGCCTTGAACACTTCCAGGGATGGGCATCAACAACTTCCCTGGGCAACCTGTTCCAGTGCCTCACCACCCTCACAGTAAAGAATTTCTTCCTGATATCCAATCTAAATCTCCCCTCTTTCAGTTTGAAGCCGTTAACCTGTGTCCTATCATTACACTCCCTGACAAAGAGTCCCTCCCCATCCTTCCTGTAGACCCCCTTTAGGTACTGGGAGGCTGCTATAAGGTCCCCTCGTAGCCTCCTCTTCTCCAGGCTGAACAACCCCACTGACTTTCCTCTCTGATCTTGGTTACCATCAGGAAGTGTTTTGCTCTGCAGTTCCTCCTCTCTTCCTCCTACAAGTACTCCTCTGACAGCATAATAACCATTTTAAATCTCCTTTCTTCTCTTTGCAATTTTCACACATAAAATCTACCTAGTGGCATTCTTCCTCCCCACCACATAATGCAGAATATGTGGTTGACTGATTCTGATAGAGCCCACCTCTCATTTTTGGATTTAAACATTTGCTATCTTTTCCTCATTTGCTCTGATTTTGGTGGGTTAAGCCCTCTGGTCTTCAGGGGATGTATAGCAAAACTCATCTGTTTTGTCCAGATAGGTTGGTAAGCGAAAAGTTGACTACATGAACTGGCAGACTTTTATGTGAAGATTTTTTAATATAAACAAGAGTTTCATGGAAGTGCTCTACACAGTTTGAAAAATACAGGGATGAGGTATGGGTAAACAGTCTCTGTCCCTGAACACTAACACACTGGAATCTTCTGAAAAGATTACTGAGGTGCTGATGACTAGTATTCAGCCAATTTTCTGCTTGAGAAAAAAATGACCTTTTACAAGCAAATGTATATAGTAAAATATTTCTGGCTTCTAGGTATAATAGTTATATTACTAAACATTATTCTTAAGGGTAAATTAAAGTACCTCTACTCACATGGTCTCTGCTTAATGTATTACCAGTAAAATATTGAGATTTAAAAAAAAAACAATTTAATTAAAATGTGTGTATAGTCATACTTTAAAAGTAGAATAGCTACTCTCACAGGCTTGAGATCTAGAAAGGCAACTGTATGTGCGTACCTTTGAAAGATCAGGCCTCAACTTTTTAAATGCCCTCTATATATCCCACAAATGCATGCAAGAGGCATGCAAGGCACCAAATGCAGCCGTTGAATCTTCAGGATATCGTGTGGAGCAGTTTTCAAATCTCTAAGTAGGAGATATATTTCAAATCCTCATTGAATGTATTATTCGCAGTGTATAGTAGTAAATCCATTGCGTTCCTGTTAGAACTAATGAAAACAACACATTTTTTTTCTGATAAAAACTAAAATTCACTCCATAATTCTGAAGCTTGGCTCATTACAGCTCTTGAGCTTCCATTCTTCACAGAATGACATGAAATATCAGGCAGTGCTGTTGTAGACTATAAGGTTGCTATGTCATTCAATTATTGTCTTGTAAATCAACGGTCTAGGACAAACAATGTCTGTTGGATTCTGCCAGCTGGAAAAACAGCAAACATTTTTATTGCCAAAGAAGTTTTGCAGTCACAAGAAACATGAGACTGACTTTTCAACTTGGCCTTTGTAATATAACCAGCTGGTATCATTAAATCCTAGCCCTTATAACAGCAATCTTCTAACAGTAAGTTGGGGAACAATGAAAATGAGTAGACAACCTATAATATTGTCATGCTATACTCTTAAAAAACCCTTAGAATTTAATTTTTACACTGTTGCTGTAATCAAATCAATAAAAAAATTTAAGGAACACTTGACTATTTAGTTCAATTTAATAAAGATAGCCATTAATTACTTTCTTTACAGTATTGATATCTCATGAAATATCTAGATTTTTTGGTTTTATTTCTGCTGATGGGATATATTGATTCTTAGATATGATTACTTACGCTGGTTCCACTGAAATCGAAGCAGCTCATTAAAGGTCTAGGTGTTGTATATTGACAAGTAAAAATTTTGCAGTTCAGTCATAGAATCGTTCAGGTTGGAAAAGATCTTTAAGGTCATCAAGTCCAACTATTAACCTAACACTGACAAGTCCACCACTAAACCATATCCCTAAGTGCCACACCTATGTGTCTTTTAAATACCTCCGGGGATGGCCACTCAACCACTTCCCTGGGCAGCCTCTTCCGACACTTAACAACCCTTTTGGTGAAGAAATTTTTCCTAATATGCAATCTAAACCTCCCGTGGCACAACTTGAGGCTGTTTCTTCTTGTCCTGTCACTTGTTACTTGAGAGAAGAGACCGACCTCCTCCTCACTACAGGCTCCTTTCAAGTAGTTGTAGAGAGTGATAAGGTCTCCCCTCAGTCTCCTTTTCTACAGACTAAACAATCCCAGTTCCCTCAGCCACTCCTCATAAGACTTGTGCTCTAGACCCTTCACCAGCTTTGTTGCTCTTCTTTGGACACGCTCCAGCACCTTAATGTCTGTCTTGTAGTGAGTACTCGAGGTGAGGCCCCACAGTACTCGAGGTGGGGCCTCACCAGTGCCAAGTACAGGGGACAATCACTTCCCTGGTCCTGCTGGCCACACTATTTCTGATACAAGCCAGGATNCTTCTCGGCCACCTGGGCACGCTGACAGTTCATATTCAGCTAGCAGTCGACCAGCACTCCCAGGTCCTTTTCTCCCAGGCAGCTCTCCAGCCACTCTTCCCCAAGTCTGTAGTGTTGCACGGGGTTGTAGTGACCCAAGTGCAGGACCCAGCACTTGACTCTGTTGACCCTCATACAAGTGGCCTCAGCCCATTTATCCAGCCAGTACAGATCCCTCTGTAGAGCCTTTCTACCCTCAAGCTGATCAACAGTTCCACCCAACTTGATGTCATCTGCAAACTTACTGAGAGTGCATTCAATACACTCGTCAAGAACATTGATAAAGATATTTAACAGAATAGGCCCTAATACTGAGCCCTGGGGAACACCACTTGTGACCGGTCACCAACTGGATTTAACTCTGTTCACCACAATGCTTTGGGCCCAACCATTCAGCCAGCTTTTCACTCAGCAAAGAGTACGTGCAAGCCATGAGCAGCCAGTTTCTCCAGGAGAATGCTGTCAAAGGCTTTACTAAAGTCCATGTAGACAATATCCACACGGCCTTTCCCTCATTCACTAAGCAAGTCACCTTGTCATAGAAACAGATGAGGTTAGTCGGGCAGGACCTGCCTTTCATAAACCCATGCTGATCCGCCCTGATTGCCTTTTTCCTCTACATGCTGTGTGATGGCACTCAAAATGATCTTCTTCATAACCTTCCCTGGCATGGAGGTCAGAGTGACAGACCTGTAGTTCCCTGGATTCTTCTTCTGGCCCTTCTTGTAGATGGGCATCACATTTGCTAACTTCCAGTCAACTGGGACCTCCCCGGATAGCCAGGATTGCTGATAAATGACGGAAAGTGGCTTGGTGAGCACTTCCAGCAGCTCCCTCAGTACCCTTGGGTGGATCCCATCCCACCCCACAGACTTGTGTGTGTCTAAGTGGTGTAGCAGGTCACTAACGATTTCCCCTTGGGTTATGGGGCCTTCATTCTGCTTTCTGTCCCTGTTTTCCAGCTCAGGGGGCTGGGTACCCCAAAAACAACTGGTCTTACTATTAAAGACTGAGGCAGAGAAGGCATTAAGAACCTCATCCTTTGTCACTGTGTTTCACCTCGCATCCAACAAAGGATGGAGATTCTTCTTAGCCCTTCTTTTGTTGTTAATGTATTTATAGAAACATTTTTTATTGTCTTTTATGGCAGTAGCCAGATTAAGTTCTAATTGGGCTTTGGCCCTTCTAATTTTCTCTCTGCAAAACCTCATGACTTCCTTGTAGTCTTCCGTAGCTGCCTGCTCCTTCTTCCAAAGGTCATAAACTGTCTTTTTTTTCTCCTGAGTTCCAGCCAAAGCTCTCTGTTCAGCAGGCCAGTCTTCTTCCTCACCAGCTCATCTTTTGACACATGAGGATAGCCTCCTCCTTTACCTTTAAGATTTCCTTTTTGAAGAATGCCCAGTCTTTCTGGACTCCTTTGCCCTTCAGGACTGCCTCGCAAGGGACTCTGTCAACCAGTTTCCTAAACTGGGCAAAGTTTGCCTTCTGTAAGTCCAAAGTAACAGTTCTGCTGACCTCCCTCCTTACTTCTCCAAGAACTGAAAAATATCATTTTGCAATCGCCGTGCCCAAGACAGCCTCCAACCGTAACATTACGCACACATCCTTCTCTGTTCACAAACAGGTCCAGTGGGGTGCCTTCCCTAGTTGTCTCACTCACCAGCTGTGTCAGGAAGTTATCTTCCACGCACTCCAGGAATGTCCTAGACTGTTTCCTCTCTGCTGCCTTGTATTTCCAGCAAAAATCTGGTAAGTTGGAGTCCCCCATGAGAAAGAGTGGTAGCGATTGTGAATCTTCTCCCAGTGCTTATAGAATATTTTGTCTGCCTCTTCATCCCAGTTGGGTGGTCTATAAGAGACTCCCACCATGATATCTGCCTTGTTGGCCTTCCCCCGATTCTTACCCATAAACACTCAACCCTATTGTCACCATCATTAAGCTCTAGACAATCAAAACACTCCCTAACATACAGGGCTATCCTACTGCCTCTCCTTCCTTGCCTATTCCTTCTGAAGATTTTATAACCATCCATTGCATCACTCTGAAATTGCGTTCTGCTAATGAAGACAATTAACAGACACTCTTTATACTTGAAGTGAACCTTCTAGTAAAAATTATGCTGAAAATAATTAAGATGTCAGAGTTTATTTGATAAAAAATTCATCAGTTCATCTGTAGTCCATCATATGTTTGAAATCAAGTACACCCTTGAAATAAATTAATTGGGATTTTAAATTTATTCTTATCCTATTTTTGATGAGGAAATTTATGATGAACCTAAATACTTACCAGTACTAAAAGCT
This sequence comes from Stercorarius parasiticus, assembly GCA_013396915.1. Taxonomy (NCBI): domain Eukaryota; kingdom Metazoa; phylum Chordata; class Aves; order Charadriiformes; family Stercorariidae; genus Stercorarius; species Stercorarius parasiticus. The sequence goes on along the minus strand of VWZL01002558.1, from coordinate 1,473,000 downwards.
GTTCCATTAAAAATTTCTGAGTAATATCTAATTAAATATTTAAAAATTATTCCTACACTGTATTCCTACAGCTCATTTCCCTCCTAGAGAACTATCACCAAATCCAAGATGCTCCACAGACCACAATGAACTACACTTCGTGAATCATTAGTGTTACCTAGACCTTCATTCTAATTGAAGAACATCCTTCTAATCAAAGAAATAATCTTTTATTTTTCCTCCACGAGATGAAAAAATATAAGATTCAAACAGAATGCCTATTATGTCTTGAACAACTGACACCATGAAAGGCAAATCTCTCACGAGTGGAGTAGAGTTCACAGCTCATATTGCTGCCCTCAAAACCACAGTTTCCAATTTAGGAACCTTGTTCAGCTTGCTTAGGTTTCCTCGAAGAAAAGGTAAGAAAGACAATGACAGAAAAGTGAAACCAGGAAACTGAGTCCTCATTTTTCTCCTTTGTTTATGGCTGACTTGAAAAAAGCATGCAAGTTAACTTGCAGGACCTCTGTTTTTCCAACAATTCACATAAGATAGCACAAAGTAAAGGTATAATAAGAAGCAGTACAGTACAACTTGCAAAGACTGACGAATTTAGAAGTAAGTGTATTTATTTTCACATTCCCAGCGCTTCATGAAGACTGACACCTACTTGCCTGATGTGCAGGTTGTCTCAAAGAGTTATTAACCCTTCCTATACGTAGCTTTCAGTAACAGCTAATGTGTCTAGTTCCTCATTAAACAGAATTTACTCTGTACTGAAGTACTGTTGACAATAGACGTGTCAAAATTAGATTTATCTGAAGATTTAGTATTTTTTTTCAATTCAATTTCAATTTTCAGCACCTACTTTTCTATCTTTATTAAAGCATACTAAGTAGTCAAGTGTTCCGTAACATTTTTTATTGATTTGACTACAGCAACAGTGTAAAAATTAAAAACCTAAGGGGTTTTGACCCAGTAAGAAAATCTTATTTTCAAACCCAACACTGAGACTGAATGGAGGTTTCTGCTTCAGTGGACAATAAGGTTTCTTCCAGAAAAAAGTTTGTTTTAGCTCTTCAAATTCTGCCTTTGATCTTGCCCAGAACAACCTCCACCTAGACAAGGTAAGGCAGCTGGATACTTTCAGTCAGTCAGGACCTTTGAAGTATATGAATTTCTGCCATTCTCTCCTAGGAGTCCAGCATGCTCTAAACTGGGGGATGAAACCACTCATGGCAAAGGGGCTGAATTCAGTGAAAGCTCTGAAACCTGTCAACACCCTTAGCGAGTAGATCAGTCCCTCGTTACACATCACAAAACACGCAGTACACAGCAGTAGAAGATCTTAACACTGTTCTATCAACAAACAATGAAGAAATATTGGTAGAAATGGATAGAAGCCATGATCTTCCCTTCTTCTGAACCAGACAACCTCCTTAAAATGAATATGACAAGAGAGTGAATTTAAAGCTGTTTAAGCATGATGACTTGCCCTAATAAACTACTTTCACTTTGTCCAATTTAGAAGGAAAAGAACAGAAGGCAAAGTGGGGTGGTGGGTCAAAGATTGATGGGCTTCATCCAGGCCAGAAAAATAAACCGTACCAAGAAAAGTCTTCCAGTGCGGGAACTCAATTTCTTGCACAATGAAATTGATAGAATGACATTATTTTGGTTTATTTGAATTAGTATTTTTCTATGGAAACTAGAGCTACACAAGACCCATCCAAAAGGAAGACTGTGTGAAGTCACTCTGTTTTGAAGGATTTCTTAGATTAAATCATATGGATTTGATACATGCTTTGATCTCAATGACAGAGAGTGACATTGCTGGGGATGCTTATTGTATTAGTATAGACACAGCTAACAGACAGTTCCCTGATAACTGCCACCAAAAGTTCACCTTAAAAATTTAAGGCTGTAATTTTAGACATTTGTGAAGTCTTTTCTTTCTTTAAAAAAAAAAAAAACCAGAAAGATTCTTCAGTGCCTGAAACATGACTGAAAGAAAAAAGCTTGGAAAAATGATCAGAAAATTTCTACTAGGTAGCTGTCCAGTAAAAAAAAATAATATAAATAATATATAAATAGTAGAGTATGATGATCCTTCAATCATGGTACAATGATGCTTTGGGGAGTTGCAGAAATCATGACTGCAAATTAGTTTCTTAGTAATTTTGTTGATTTTGCTTATTTTTACGTTTAAATGTTGTTGGCTTTTCTAGCATAATCAGGCTACCATAGGGTTCTTTTCCTAAAGAGCAAAGCTCTCATCAATAACAGTTATCCTGCAGCCCTTTGCCCAGGAACATGCCTTTAGGCAAGGAACATTCTTTACTTGCAAATCTGCTGATGAGTTTTTTTTCTGTCATCCAGAATTAAACGGTAAGAACTTTTCGTTATATTTCTGCTTAATTTGTTTTTGCTTACAATCCACAAAAGCAACAATAACAAAAAAAAAGATTTTCAGACTGCTTCTATAGAGCTTGTGGAGTTTTTATGAACAAGAAAAAAAGAAGGCAAATTCCTCAAAAGTATAATGGCTAGATGCCTTTCAGTTTCAAAAATATTCACGTTCCTAAAAAATTCATAATTCATCAATGGTTGAGTGGTGACAGATGTTTTTACTGATTACCGTATTGCTTTATTTTCAGAAGATCAGCTCTTCATAAACACTGAATTGTACTATTACTCGTAAGAGCTTGTTTTCTTGAAAGAGGTTATTAATTCAGTAATCATTTTATGATCAAGGAAAATGTCTGTAATTATTGAAATAAAAAAAAAATCTGAAAGAGGTTACATCTTGGTGACTGCTGTTCTTAGCAAGACAGCTGAGGGATTTTTTTAAGCTGAGTCTCCAGATGGGTGCAAAAGTTTGGTCATTTACGGGTGTTGTGGACTATTTTGTTGTAAACTCCTTCTCCTCTTCCTCCCTGTCCCTACCCTAACCATCCTCTCTGAGACCATTGCTGCTGTGGTCTTTATAGCTGTTTTTACCAGGTTTACGTAACAGAAGAGCCGGGTAAGGGGTTTGTCGATATGATGGTTGTGGGGTTTTAAGGGAGAACTTAGATGTATTCTATCCAGCAAGCTCATATACACAGACTATCAGAAATGTTCCAATAATCTAAATGGTTTGTTTAAGAAAAGGCAACCTATACAGACTTTGTCTGGACTAAAAGATTATTGTCTTCTCGGCAGTTCCACTGGAGTTGGATTATTTCTCCTTAATTAACCACTCCTGTTTCTCAGCCTTTCTAAACCAAGAAGGATATTGTCCTCTTCCAGGGATGAGTAGCAATTTATGTGAGGTAGCTTTTTTCAACTGAGTATGAGCCACTTATTTATTTCCTGATAGTATTAAAGAATATACTAAAGATGAAACAATTTCTGTGGGTTTTTTTCTGGACTAGAAATTGCATTGCCTTTCTTTAAGGAGAAATAACTTTACTGAGTTTAACAGGCAAATTACTGAGGATTTTTTACAGCACTTGAAGGAAAAATACGCCAAAGCCTAATGCATATAAGATACAAAAGGACTTCCAGATACTTGAAGGATTTGTTTCTAATTGATAATATTTGACTTTCTATAGCATGAGTTATTCTGTTGTGTTGTTATGGCAACTTTAACTGGATTGCCTATAAAATTGTATTCTCTGATACAGCAGTGGGATGAATTTATCACATTGGAATTTCTATTTAAATGCTTACTGTAGTATTTTTTGCTCTTAATTTAAATAGCATTTGATATGCAGTTCCAGAAATTTGTATCAAAGGAAATATATACAAGAATATATTTCTTCTTTCACTGTGTTTGTTACTGGTTTCTGCAGGCACATTTTCCTGTAGAATAAATTGTCCCTATGATAGATAGAATTGTACATAGAATATGTCTACAAGATTTGCTTCAGTGACAGTTTTGAGTGAGGAAGGAAAATTAAACATAACAGCACTATGCCCTGTGTTTAATCGTTATGCCTTATACGGGAGACATTCAAGTAATGCTTTTTTTCTTTTAAATGAGGAGCCAGGATTACAGAATACAGTGTTGGCATCCAAAAGCCAAATAAGCATATTTTTCAATGTTTCATAAAGGGTTTGATCAAAAGGTCACTACCTTGAAAACACAAACAACTTTGTCCTTTTGACAGCTGTCTATATAAATCACAACGGATTTGCTAATAGTTAATACGGATGTCCTCGATATCACACTGCACAATTTTAACTCTACAGTAAAGCTAATTAGCTGGGAATGTGTAGTGTTGCTAGCAAAACATTATGAGCTGTTTATTTTTCCTCTGCCGTGAATCTTAAAACACATTTCTATTAAGATTTTTCTATTAAGAAAACATTGTGTTCTGAATACTTTTATAACTGTTTTAAAAGTGCACAAGCAAATATTTGAAATCTCACCCTTCACTGTTAGGTGGAAAGAAAATTAACCAGAAAATACTGGCAAGAACTGTAAATTATATCTCTTTCCCAGCCAGAGCATCTGGTCTTTTGGCACACACCCTTGGCAGATCTGTTATACTGGAGGCTCTAAGTTTCTTTTCCTCAGAATTTTGTTTGGCTTATTTTGCTAAGTGGGAAATGGACACTGATGTTCCTACTGCTTACGATATTTGGGAATCTAATTTTGCCTGAGACCTTCGAGGGGAGTCTCTGTAAGTAAGGCTAGGTAAAGAATTACATCATATTATTTCTTGGGAAATTGGTTTTGACCAGAGCATTGCATGTGGAAAGTATCTGCCGTGTAAGGAATATCCAAATTCTACTTAAACAAAACAAAACAGAACAAGCTACACATGGAATTTCTGTTTTGGAGGGATTTTTTTTAAAATGAAAAGCTAAAAAACATCTAGAAGGAAGGATAACACTGTTTACTGATTAGGCCTGTTTATAACAACTGTTCTTTAGCTGAAGACTGCTGTTTGGGTACTTTGCAATCTGGTTGGGAACAAATAATGCATTTGACCTGTAAATAGGTCGGGTTGTTCAGATCATAATCCGTTCATCTACTCGTAAAACATGACTGCACTGATACTGTCACTTGTATTAGTCATGTCTTACCCCCAAAGACATTGTCTTTGCTACCTGCAAACATTTTACTCTTCTGCTGCTCATTATTAATTAATTTATTTATTTATTTCTAACAATATTTCCCCTTTTTGAAATGTAATACTCCTTACAGGAATTATTTTCCCTATTTCATCTTTTATACAGTACAGCTAGGCTTCTGGTTATGCTGACCTTATTTTAATATAATTCAAATAAATAACACCAAAGGAACATATTGTATTACTGCCATTGTGAACCAACTGAACCATTTTCATATGGACAATAAACCACTACGATTTGCATCCTTTCAGTTATCTCAGATCAATAAGGATACACATGGATTTTCAAGTACTGTTCAAGCAGGATTTTCAAGGACTCCGAACTCTGCAAAGCCTAGTGGTTATTCTCAGCCTCTGTCAAAATCCTGCTTTCACTGACGTCTAAAATAGGACCACCTGCTGTGTTTCAGCATTATATTCTTCCGCAAGCAAATTACTTTTTGTTTGGAAATGAAAAGCAACTCGGCTCACTGAATGGCTCGTTGTCTAAGGAAGGTCTGCATTCTCTATTTTGGAACAAAGGGGATCATTTCTTCCAGTGTGAACAGCCTCTCTCAAGCATCTATTACCTGGGCAGAAAAATCACTTGGGGAACAGGCAGCTGTGGGTGGGTGGCGTGGTTTCTACTCCCAGGGGTAGTAAAACGGTATACAGTAGCAGCTAGCGTTCCTGCAATGAGGACAAGTAGCAGAAAGAAAACCTCCTGAACTCGGCTACCCCTCTCTTCCTTTGCCACAGCCTGACTGCTTTAGAAGGTGCAATTGTGGGAGACAGAAAACACTCCTGGTAAGAGAAGCTGTAATTGTGGTTAGGTGTTGTACTGAGTGGGTGAGGTGAATAAGGGTCCCAAGGCTGTGGGGGATCTTCTACCAGAAAAGCAGCAGAGGAAGAACAGATCTGGAGATGAATTTAGTATCAGGAGGTGGGAGATCAGACCATCGCAAACCTCTTTGAAGTCTTCCAGCTTTGTCCCACAGCCAGAACCTTATATCAAAACATCTCTAATTCTTTGCAGTCTTTAGTCGCTCCCCGGATGACAACCAGCATTCTTCTCCCTTTGCCACAGAGCTGCCGTTCCCTCTGCTGCAGTTTCAGTTTTGTTGACCCAGTCATCCTGGATGCAGCAACATTCACCTTCATTTGTGCAGGCAAACAGCAATGTGTAGCTGTTGTGGGGTCATGCAGTTAGGAGCTCATCCTTTCTTGTATTACGTGGGTGAGCAGTTCCACGAATGGTGAATTACAACTCACAGGCACTTGCTGTGCATTCATCTGAATGCAGACCTGACAAATATTTTCTTTCACCTGCTGGTCACAGTCTAGAGACAGCTGGGTAATATAAGGGTCAGTTATGAAAAATTATCCTGTTCTGTATCTTCCTCTAGGGTGGAATCTTTGCTTTTGCAAAGGAAGCATAAGATTTCAGTTAGAAGTTAGTTCGTCAAGGACGGGCTATGAACTAAGAAGTTGAACTCACTAGATCATAAATTAAAAAAAATACAGACAGCTAAACTGCCTACTTGAATAAATACTCACATTAAATATTCTTAATTAACATTTTCAGTGTCAGATAAGACCTTTCTTAGGTTTTGATGTTGGCTGCTCAGGTTGGAAAGAGGACGTGCCATATAGCAACTGTCAGTAAACCAGACTTAACAGGTGGCTTTCTATGTATCATTGGCATGCTCTTTTCTCTTTTTGCTTTTCCTCTTATCCTCTGTCATTATAGCAGGGGCATTATTCTCCACTAAATAATTTCTCATTGAATTTGCCTCAGTTGAAAAGCTTTTGGTGTGGATTCTCATACTGGGTATTGGAGTGAAGTGGTCATGTACAACAAAGGGTACGGAGTTCTTGGGAGCTACGATGAATGAGACTTTCTCAGACATTGTATATGAGAAAGGTTTATTCTCATGGCCTGAAACTGAGGGAAAATATGGTTTAGAAAACAAGCCTTGCTTTTAGAACATTTGCAACATGGAAACAGCAGAAGCATCAGGCTGTGTGATCAAACACTTATTAAAAGAAAAAAAAAAATTAATCTAGGATAGGCCTGTATGGGCAATACTTTTCTCATGTATTTGCTAGCAAGAGAAATGCCTGGAATTGCATGAGGGTAGCATACACATGTTTAATGGCAGCCAATTCAGATACCAACATTATAGAGGTAAAATAGGGCTTAGAGCACAGTGCGGAATTATCTGAGCAGCAGAATGACTGGTGGACAGTTTTGTCAGTCTGGTCCATGCTCCAGGACCAAGTGGTGACTGGCACAAATATATGAAAGCAGTCTCAGATATATAGGAAAGGCACTGCAGCTACAGCAATGCTGGGATTTTTCGGTATTTGGGTCAACAGCTTCTTGATTGTTCTTGGTGCTTGGGAATTATAAACAGCAGTTTCCTTGGTAGGTTGGTGGCATGAGTTCTGTCTAGAAAAGTATGACAATGGCATTGATATAAGCACTGTGCAAACTTTCTAAGTATAAGTGGCCTCTGTAAGGAGGTGGAGCTGATTAGTCAGAGTGTAAGATTAATGCATTGATGCAGGACCTTACTCCTATTGCCCAGCTGGACCAGCTAATCAGCTCCTGGTTTACATACCGTCTGTTTGCGAAAGAGGTGTTCGTAACTTACCTTCTACTTTGCCAGAGATCAGTCCTTGTTTAGGATCAGTTTATACCCTTTGCAACTCCCTTTCAAGAGTCTGGGTGATGCATTAGAGTTTGTGGCCCATTTCTCTCTCGCTGTCAGGAGACAATCTTGGATTCATTTACATTTCTCCACTAAAAGAATTAAAATGATAATATCTGTCCAGAGAATTTAACTTACTAGTGACACCTGGAAGCACAGAAATTGTTGATCTTATCAAAGGAGATGCTGGAACTTACTAAGAAGGTAGCCCAGAGAATTTTTTAAGTTCACTGTTAGAGGAGCTAGAAGATAATAGTGTCTTTACCCCCTTTTAATGTGCAAAAGGTTTGCACATTAAAAAAGCACATGCTGTATTCATCAACACATGGTCTATGCCACAGGGATTACCTTATCTGCTCACTAAACTGAAATTGGGTCATTCTTATTTATACAGTTAAGAAAAAGCAGTGTTGAAAATGATCAAGGTCTGCAACACAAGGGACATCCTTCATCTAAGACAATGGTGAGAGAAGAATCCTGACCCACCCCCCCAGAAAAGCTACTGTACTGATCTTACCGAGGAATAAGGGAATTTATTAATTGAAGTCACCAATTTGCCAGATAAGACTGGAGTTGCATAAAATGAATTGAAATGGGCTGGAGATATGCACTGGAGAATTGTCTTGCTATTGGGAGATCGGTTTAAGGCTTGCAGAGCTGAGATACCAACCATGGATTTGTCAGTGCCGGACCCCGCCAGAGGCAAGATCATGCGAGAAGTACGCATTCCAGCCAGTCCTGCTGTACCTGAGCTATCAGCAACGGCAGCCTTCAGGGTAAAGCCTCCCTGACCTAACCGTCATAATATCAGACAATCGGAGTCAGATTAAATTGGTTTAATTTCCTACCTTATGACAGGTATTTAACATCTGAAAATTGAGGTAACTAACCCACACCAGCCTTTAGCATACCTTTTTAAACACTTTGAGTAAGTGAAGACTAAATACTCCCTTTTCAAAGCATTTGATAGAGCTCAAAGGTTCTAGACGTCCCTTTCTGTCTGATCCACTTGCTTGGTAGAGTCACTGGTCATTTTTGTGATTATTCTTCTTTGTTTCTGTTCATGAAGGACAATGAATGAAAAAAAAAAAAGAGGAGGAAAACCCCCTGGAAAATCTCTTCATTCAAAATTACGACTTCTTACATGTAGCTGCTGATAACAGATCCAGCTACCCCAGCATAGAATTATCATTCTGGAAGACACTTCTAAGAAAATAAAATGTTTTGCTTGATCATAAGTCTATGTTCCTTTGATTTCCAAGTATTTTCAAAAGAACAAATCAAAACATAATAGGTAAAAAAACTGATTTCAAAATGAAAAGTCAACATGCTTTTATTGAAAAAATAATCAAAAGCAAATAAATACTTCCTAGGTTGGTTTTTTTTCTCCTTTTGTATGGCACTCAGTCTTGCACATTTTTATGAAAACAGAATTAACTCTAGAAACGTTTTGGTTTCACTCATTCTATATCACTGTCATCTGTATCATGTGTATCAGGTTTATCATGTATATCATGTAAATAATTTGTACCATCTGTATCTAAACCTCATTCTGGGTAGATAGTTAACACGCTGCTATCTATTTTCTGCTAGAAAGCAGAAATTTGTTTCTGTTTCTACTTCTGTTAACCACACGGATTACCAAATGTACTGCCTTTTTACATTGCTGCCATAAAGAGAGGCTCTTAGTAGCCTTAGCTCCAAACAGTTTAGCCACAAGTGCTAACATAAAAATCAGTTCTGCTAATGCTAATCAAGACATATCCTGAACAGAGCGATATTGGGATTTGCCACAAACACTTATAAAATTTTCATTTACCCTCTGTGATGCAGATAAAATTCTTGGTCTTGTCAGCCTTTCTGTCTGGTCATTATTAGATATGATTTATTTTTTTAAAATGCAGAACAAACACTTATTTGCTTAGCAATCATTTTGCAAATTTTCAGCACAGATCCCGTATTAAAAACTATGTGTATTTTCTTCCACTCTACTTATCACCAGGGAACATCAAGCTTCAGCAGTGCTGGGTGCCTTGAAAAGCGCTTCTGAGGTCAAAGATAGTACTGATCTCCATGTTCTAGGTAGGTTGTCTCAATTTGACCTAAAGCCCAAGCTTAAAGTACAGCAGTATTTTGAATGGGCTTTGAGCACCACAGTGACAGGACTACGCTTTTAGTATTTTTAAGATTGCTACACTTTGGAATTTCGTAACATTCATAAGTGAGTCTTTATGACCATTTAATGACCTTACAGTTGCTGTTTAATGGGACAAGAAGTATTGTATAAAAGAATTGGTGCTTAATTAAATGTACTTACCCTCAAAACACATCCCTTCCAGTTGATTTCAGACACTTGGTGACTTTTCAATAAACCAGCAGCACGTTTCAGATTAACGAGAGAGCATGCCCTGCACAAGCTACTGATAATGAGATGTCTAAAACCATTACATTCACTCAGAAACATGTGCATGAAACAGGATCCTACTTAAAATAGTAACCATTGCCTTTTCAAATTAGCATTTTCTTCCGTGGTCATGCTGATCACTGCATTACAAAATAGAGACGACCGATCCATTTTGGAAATCATCTGGGTACACAAAGCAATTTAGCAACAGATCTCAAGCTCTGGAAGGAAGACTGCATAGCTCCAAAATCAGACTAAATTAGCCTGGATTTACTTTGGTAGCTGGATGGCTTCTACTGCCCAGGTTTATTTGTTTCTCACTAGTTAAGGCGTGCCCATGAAGTGCTGTTGACAGCAGAAAAGACAAATGCAAATGTATCTTAGTAGTAAAATGAAGTTGATGATTAAACAGGAAGGCTAAGTAGTCACTTGTATCAAGGTAGAAACCTGAAAGCACACTTTCTTCTTTTCATCTGTGTCTCAGGAACAAAAGAACATGGCTTTAAGATTATAAAATCAACTGGACATCGTGGTGCAATAAGGCTTAACCAGCATTTACCCTCTACAATTTAGTCTGAAAAAATTAGGGTTCTTAAAATTGCTTTCACTGTGGTGAAGTCTCACCACCTCAGATGAACTGAAATTACACTGAGATTGTACAAAACGCCATAACTTTACTCTGAAATGCACAGATAAAATGAAATTAAATTTCAATCCTAAGCAAACCGTCCTCTTGTGGTTGATTTTTTTCCTAGAGGCCAAAGTTATTTTTCAGATATTTTGAAACCTTGGCACTTGTTTTTTGTGATAACTCATGAACACGAGGAACTGAAGAGGACTAGAGCCTTATTGGTAGCAATAAGCCCTAAACTTCCTATTTTCTAAGAAAACGTGTGAGTAACTCCATCAACATGCAGTTAATCTTGCACTGGTTTGAAAAATCAGGATGTGATCATTTCACTGGATTTCGTATGAGGAATGTAACTAGGAAACTTACTGCATTCATAAAGAAGTACATTTTTATATATTCCAGTTCTCACAGAAGTCTTCTAAAGTACCTGACAAATGGAGTGGGTGGTTTTTCACGTAATGTTCCACTTGAATCAAACAAAAAGCTGTGAACCCATAAGGAAAGCATGGGATGACAAGACAAGGTGAGAACTAGCCAAAAAAGATTTCAGAACGATTGTTATTGTTAATATTTTTACACGTATTAGATACCAAGTTTTAATCTTACTACCTGGAATACAAAAAGAAAATCTTCAAAACATCACAAATTTTTGTGAATCTGAGGTCTTTTGCCTTGTTTGTATTTTGCCTAATTTATTGATTCTTTTTTACAGGTAAATGCACTTTAGCTAATTGTACTTTTTATATTCCTCCACAAATACTATGTCTACCATTTTTATGCGCCTATTGTTTCAATTTCAAAACAAACAAAACAATGAAAATTTAGATTCAAATGAAAGCTTACTTTATGCCACGTGAGAATGTTCACAGATACCTTCATTTCCTAAATATGGACAAAAAAAAGCAGTGAAGATGAGGAGTCCAGTAAAGTGAGTGTTATTGAAGTATACATTCCTGAGACATAGATATTTAATACTTATTATAGTTTGGAGTGCAAGCACCATCTACCTGCTTTGCTATTCCAGATAGATTATAATCGGTTTAGCTCATTAATTTTTAAGGGACCCAAAGCCACTATGAACACACGGTTAAACTTTTTACTGCTCATGAACTTCATCAGAACACTTCTACAAAAATCTACAGGGCTGTGGGCTATTTTTTTTTCTTTTTGTTTTGGGGTTTTCAAGGAGCTATAAAATTTTTCAAAGAGATACATGTTTTAATCTACAGACTGGCTATAATGAGGAATGTACTTCATCCTTATAGGATATAAAGAGACTCACCCAAACACTCATATATATCACTATCTTTTCCAAATCTCTGCCCTTTTTATTTGTTAGTGCTCATCTGCTGGATTCAAGAATCTGCTGCCCTTCATAAACTTCTCTTATGCGGATGCATATAAACTCTAGGCAGCTACTCTCTTAAATTTTTCTTTGATTTGTTGCACAGATTGACTTTAAAATGTCTCGTTGGGCAATCTTCTGAGCATTTTGACAATATACAGAACTCTTTTATAAATCCATAGATATTAATCACCACTTTCCTTTAAGTGTCCACATTGGAAAGAACACAAACTTCTAATAATGATGTGATGAAAAATAGATACAATGATAATTAGAATTTTCCTATATATCCAAGGATTATATTCTTCCTCTTAATTATGGAACCTCAATAAGACCTTATATTCAGTTATTCATCTCTCATGACTCCTAAATAATATTTGGAGTTGTTCCATTTGAGGGCACAGTTTCCTATCTTGTACATACAAGCTATGTATTTTCCATTCTCAGATGTAGTGCCTTGCATTTTGCTGTTTCACATTGAATTTATATGATTACTAATACTTATTATATATTTATGGACATTTTACCTGTCCTTGATGTTCCATCAAGTGACATAATGTGCAATCTTACATGTCTTCTTTCAATTTATTTTACAGCTCTTTTAGGGAATTTAGGTCATAAATCTACCTGAAATCCTGTTAGATATCCTGCAGCAGATGAATATTTCTCCGTGTTTGATAAATGAACTTAATATTTACTACTTCCATTTTGTGTGGTATCATTTCTATTAGAATATGATATAGTGTTAAATCTAACAAATGCCTGCTAGGCTTATTTTTGCCAGCCCTGTTTATTATCGTGTACTGCTTGCCTCCCACATAATCACTTTTTTTCTGCTGTTTTGTTTGCGATCAGTGTCACTCTAATAGGACTCTATGCAAGAGGAATATGGAAAAGGTATGGTCCAATGTTTTCACAGCTGAACATATAGTAAGCCTGACTTCTTTCTGAGGCCAACACACTCTGAGGTTCTGCATTTACCAATTTCACAATATGGACTGGTGAAATAGTTATAAAAGAGTTTACCACAGAGTCACAGAATGGTTAGAGTTGGAAGGGACCTTAAAGATCATCTAGTTACAAGCCCCATGCGCTAGACTAGAACTTCATGAGGTTCACAGAGGCACAACTCTCAAGCTGGTCCAGGTCCCTCTGGATGGCATTCCTTCCCTCCAGCATGTCGACTGCACCACACAGCTTGGTGTTGTCTGCAAACTTGCTTAGGGTGCACTCAATTCCACTGTCCATCTTGCCAACAAAGGTTTCAAACAGCACCAGTCCTAATACCGACCCCTGAGGAACATTACTCGTCACTGGTCTCCACCTGGACATTGTTCCATTGGCCACAAGTCTTTGAGTGCGACTATCCAGCCAGTTCCTTATCCACCAAGTGGTTCATCTATCAAATCCGTGTCTCTCCAACTTAGAGATAAGGATATCATGCGGGACAGTGTCAAATGCCTTGCACAAGTCCAGGTAGATGATGTCAGTTGCTCTTCCCTTATCCACCAATGCTGTAATGCTACTGTAGAAAAACACCAAATTTGTCAGACACAATTTGCCCTTGGTGAACCCAGGTTGTCTGTTGCTGATTGCCTCCTTATTGTCCATGTGCCTTAGCAGAGAATCCAGGAGGATCTGCTCCATGATGTTGCCAGGCACAGAGGTGAGAGTGACTGGGCTGTAGTTCCTCAGGTCTTCCTTTTTTCCCTTTTTGAAAATGGGGGTTACGTTTCCCCTTTCCGGGTCAGTGGGAACTTCACCAGACTGCCACGACTTCTCAAATATGATGGATAGTGGCTTAGCAACTTCATCCATCAGTTCCCTCAGGATCCACAAGTGAATCTCACCAGGTCCCATGCGCTTGTGCACCTTCAGGTTCCTTAGATGGTCTCATACCTGGTATTCTCCTACAGTGGGCGGTTCCTTATTCTCCCAGCCTCTGCCTTTGCCTTCTGTGATTTGAGTGGTGTGGCGAGAGCCCTTGCCAGTGAAGACTGAGGCAAAAAAGCCATTGAACACCTCATTCTTCTCCATATCCTGGGTGAGCAGGTCTACCTTCTCCTTCCAGAGAGGGCCCACATTTTCCCTAGTGTTTCTTTTATCACTAACATACTTATAAAAGCTTTTCTGGTTGCAGACGTTGCAGCTGTATCATGTAATGTATCAGTGCACAAAAGCACAAAAAGCCAGAATGATGGCAGGTTCTCTTTGTGCTAATAAATTTTAGCAACCCCATCATAACATAATCTACTAATCTTTCTTGAAGTCTTGTCTTATTTAATAAATACTTTGATATTTGGTCTCAGCAAGTTATGACAGCAAGTTGTGTATTTGTTTCAAAGAATTTAATTATTATAGAGAGTATCTGTTTGAGGATACGTACAAGAATATAGAATCGTGCTTAGATTTTAAGCATCGTTTGCTTCCTCAGAAGCCAAAAATTGAGTAGAATATTGGCTGTTAACTACCTATAGTTTTATATGACACACACTGTTTTTTATCTGAAATTTAGATTAAGATTTAACCAGAGATAGGAAATAACTTTAAAGATACTTGGCTTAGAGTAGAAGTTTATCACATCTTTAGAATTGTCTTTGCCTAATTTGTTTATGTGGATTTCCACATAAATGGAGAAAAAATTTACAAAATCTTTCTCTCAGATTATGTTTTCTCCATGTTGCCTTTAAAATAATTTTAACAATATTCTTTTAGAAAAACTTGAGAGTTTAAACACTCTCTGTATCCATAAATTAAATGATGTTGATTTTTTCCTTATTTTTTCAGAAATTCCTTAAAATAACTGAAGAAATATTTGGGGGAAAAAGGAAGTTTTGGGTTGGTTTTTTTTTAAGATTAAAATATAAACTTCATGCAAAAAAGTAATCTTCATTTGGGGTCCTTCAGCAGAATTTACACCGTGTGACACTAAACACTGTAATTCATACTGGATTAGGAAACATATCCTTCATTGTAAACATGGAAATAAAGGTTATGGAAAAAATAAAATTAGATTAAAAACTGAGATGAATGAAACCTCTCTTAATTTTTGTCTGTACTTCCCTAGTTTATAAAATACATGGTCTCCCTTGGAAGGACCACCTGAACATGAGGACCCATGCAAAACTTCCATTCTACTAAACAAGTGAAAAAGCAGTCTCAGCAATAGAGAGGACTAGAAATACCCTAATATATGCCCACAGGGGGAGTATTTTCATTTGTATACTGAAAGATTTGCTCCTTTAAATACTTAGATCAATCTTGATGCATAAAATACATGAATCAGTAATTTTGGTCTACAAATTATCCATATTAACCTTACGTTTTCTCCATTTCATCAGCATTTCAATTACCTTATTTTCCATATATTTCTTTGCACGCATATATGGGACATAGAGAATTTAGAATTTTTTGGACATTTTCCATCTTTTAAAGATTTCTGGTACATTCTGTGGATTCCTCATTTGCTATCATTTGTTTGGATAAGAAGTAAGTAACAAATTTTTGATCAGCTTCTGTTGAGAAGCAGTAGAACGGCCACCTAATTTAACACATGATTTCTCAAGCTTTTAAGCACAGATTTCACTACCTTGATAGGTAACAGTCAGGGTTAGCTACAGGAATTTTCGGTGTAGGTAGTGTGGCTGCTCGACATGTACTATAACAGAAATATCAGCTTCCATACAGTTCCTTGCAGCATCTTTTCAAACATGGAACCTTTTAGAGAAAATTTTTTAGCAGAATTGGTATCAAGTGACAATAGTTAAAAAGTAACAAATGCATCATTTATATAATAAAATATGTTTGTTATGTGTGATACCGCGTATGAACAATGTGAAAACAAAAATTCAGATGAAAAGAAAGGTCACCTTACTTTCACAGTGCTATTTCATTTTTGCTATGTCATTGTGTTTTTCAGTCTTATCTTCCAGTTAAAGAAATTCAGGCCTCACTATTCAGAAAACTACTTATCTGTCGCTGAAGTCAGTGGGGCAAGTAATCACGTGGTATGACATATTGTTGCAGTTTTTTCCAGCTTCTGTATTTAAATCAATTTTCATCCTCTACTGCAATTATATTTGCTCTTTTTTCAGGACTATTTCCAGAATCTCAGATAATTTTTCCCAGCATTTATCCAAAAATTAGATAAACATCATACAAATGCATTTTTCATAGGAGGAGAAAGGCCCATGCACAAGAACTGTCATTCACAAACCCAACTGCAAGTATGTTAGGAACCCAACCAGGACAAACTTTCCGGAACAGCCAGCTTGTTCGGATGAGTGATGTGAGCAGGGAACTCTTGGCATAGTCTCTAGTTTGATGTGTGCTCTCACCAGGGCCCAGGAAAAAATTCTCCAAGGACCATTTGCATCTCCACTAAATTTTCCTTTAAAAAGAAAAAAAAAAAAGGAAAAAAAAGAAAAAAAGAAAAAAAAAAAAGAATAGGATTTTCAGAGCAATAGGAAATCCTGTCTTGACTGCACAAGGATTTCTTGTACCTTCAGTTTAATGCATCTGATGCTAGTTTAGATAGGCTCTGGGTCTCATCTGGAACGAATTTAAGTGTCAAGGAATTTTCCATCCTGACAGCCAAATGGATAATACGAAGGATGTAAAGGATCTGTGCAGTTGTTTATAGCTGAGAAAGGCAGAGTTTCTAAATAGGAAAGATTTAAGCAAAAAAAAAATTTTTTTTTTCAAGTAGAAATAACGTTTTCCAAGGAGATAGATAGAATTGTGAAATGCACCACTGAGAAATCAGCCTGTTTGAAAACATGTGAAACCCCTGCTAAATTTATGTCATGTCAGGCTATGGTTTGGCTTTGTCTTCCAAGAGCTTGCAAATGTTTTTTGCCTCTTTTCCCATAAGATCAAAGATTTTATAAAGAAATGAGTAGTGCATAAACCATTATTTGCTCCTCTCTGCTACTGAAGGAGAGAGAGATAACTGAGAAAGACAGGGAAGAAAAGACAGGGAAGGCATAACTGTATAGTCTCCATTATCCTTGCACAGTCCTGTAGGGTGGGAGCTGGCAAAAGAAAGAGCTTTCTGCACCAGCTTTATTGCTGATTTACATCACATCTCTCCATGCACAGAGAGCAGCGTGAAGACAGGTTTCTCAGGCACGGTCTCCTCCCTCCAGAGAAGTGCACCAGGAAGCACACCGTATTTAAGGCTTTCTGTTGAATTCCAAAGCTTCCTAGAATATGGGAAATTGTGTTTGGGGGCCCAGGAATGTTCCTCCATAAATCTGAGTTTGCTAGGATAAACATAGCCTGAGCATTTGAGAAATGCTGCTAAAGCTGAGGTTGTAAAGCTCTGTTGTAACTGGTCCTAAGCAGATTCAAAGTGGCATTAAGCAATTAGAAGGAATCATATTTAACAAGGAAATTGTTAACCAATGCATGGAACTATTATCCCACGCATTTTTTTTTTTAAATAAAAACCAGAAGTTTTTGGGTTGTCTGAACTTGTTTTGTCTAGTTCTTTGGCAATTCATGAGGTGAATATTTTAGGTGTGTGGGGGTTATAACATGAAGTTCTAAAAAGCTAATTGACTGGTTCAAATTTAGATGTGATAACAAATGTGGACATCAGGATCCTAAAACAAAATTTGCTTTTTGTCACTTGAAGCTGTCTACCTGCTTTCAGTCAGACAGCTTCTTCTAAGGAAGAAATTTTTATCATGAGGGTTGTGAGATACTTGAACAGGTTGCCCAGGAAATTTGTAGATGTCCCATCCCTGGAAATGTTCAAGGTCAGGTTGGATGGAGCTTTGAGCAACCTAATCCAGTGAAAGATGTCCTTGCCCACAGCAAGGGGGTTGGAACTAGATGATCTTTAAAGGTCCCTTCCAATCCAAATCATTCTGTGATTCTATGATAACCTTTGTGTTCTGGAGTACCCACCCTGGCAGCTCTTAAATATTGATTGATTCACTATCCTACATGTGTATGCGAATCGGAGAGACTGAGGCAGGAGTGGGCAAATAAAACAATGACAACCCAGCTATTTGTATGAGAGACCCGCGATATTAGTGATGGGCCAGCTTTCTGGTTCTGAATGCAGAAATTTGACTTGCCAGAAATTGTACTGGGGTACAATTTATTGCTCCGTGACTTTTAACACACTGAAAGAAAATTAATAGTCTAAACAATTTAGGGCTGCAGTTAGCGAGCTCTTCAAGGCTGTAAGAACTCACTAAGAGACAGACGGAGTCTTCGCAAAGCACGGGCACTTCAGAGGGAAAACAGCACTGAGACTGCCTGAATTAGTGGAAGGGACTTCTGGAGGCCTTTCATCTTATTACTGTTCAATTAATAGCTAGCCATAATCTAGACATTAATGAGGGATGAAACTGGAACTGCAAAGAAATAACATAATTAGTCCCTGAATTTAATTATTCACAAAATTACATGGAGACGCTGTACTCTTTTATTTTAAATAAAGCTAATTAGGTTTCTTTTCTAATTGGATTTTTTAATAGATTCTAAGATTTACCATGTGGAAATACATCTTAGAAAATTCCCTCTGTCTCTCACGTGTTCTTACAGGTGTCCATTAGAATTAAGAGTCACTGTGCTATAATGTGATTTCTTAAAACCCATTCTTTCCCTTCATGACAGATTTCTCTGGACTTGTTTAAAGTTCTATATGATGAAATTGCTCAACATGAACAGCTACCTTTAAGAAGCACGGCACCTCAGATTGTGTGCCAAAATTTCATCTGTCGACACTTACTAATGCTAATCGGCGACTGAATTTCTGGTTGGTTTGGTAATCGTTACTTAGTTTATCTGTATCAATGTCTAGTTATAATTGTGTGTTCATCCAGAGGGGCAGGCTGATGGATTATAACAACCACAGCGCAGAAAAACTTTAGACTTAACATGAAAAAATGGCAACCAACTTTCCTTTCTAATCAGCAAAAGCAAAAAAGCTGAAGGAAAATTTAGTCAGAAACCTTTAAAATAAAAATAATTAAATAGCTGAAAATGTTTACAGGAGGAAAGTGCTTTAACAAAAAGACATGTCATTATCTTAAAAAACCTTTCTGCTCAAGCATTGTTCTTATTTTGTTATTAATCATTCAGTTGCTCTTCCTGAAAAAAACCAACCAGCGCCCAAAAAATTGTTGACGGTGCCTATAATTTTGCTACAAAGATTTAACAGACTGTCAGCTATAAAAGACAAGCAAAGCTGAAGTCTGCTAATCTGCAAATGTTTGTTTCTTGAAAAGTGGTATTTTTTCCCGTATGTGCTTCTCACGCGTTACCTATTAAAATAGTTGATTAAAAATTAATTTCAAAAATGAAACATTCCGTAAACATCTGACAGTTGTAGTAACAGCACAATGTCTTATGTCATTAAAACAATACCTATAGTCATTATGTCATGACTTTGAGAACAGGACTGATACCAGAATGGCATTTTTAAGATTGCACCAGAGCATTTATCCCTGTCTGGAAAAGAATGGCTATTTTTACCATGCTGAACAGGTGGGTGTCATGGTTCAGCCCCAGCTGGCCACAAAGAACGATGCAGCCATTCGTTCACTCTCCCCTCCATCCTCCCGCAGTGGGATCAGGGGAGAATCAGAACAAAAAGGCAAAACTCATGGGTTGAGATAAAACGATTTTAGCAGAACAGCAAAGGAAAGGGGAAAACAACAACAATAATACTGATAAAGGAATATGCAAACATGGTTAACGTATAACCGCTCACCGATCAGAACCTGGAAAAAACCAAGGCCACTCCCAAGAGGCTCCCCCAGCTATATAGTAAGCGTGACGTCACACAGTATTGAATACCCCTTTGGCTAGTTTTGGTCAGCCACCCTGGCTGTGTCCCGTCCCAGCCCCCTGTGAAAACGAACACTATCCCCGCCGGAACCAGGACAGTAGGGAAATAAAACTCTTTGAAGTAGTGAAAATAAAAGCTGATGAGGAACTTTTCAAACTGATCGGTTTGTCGGGGTAGTGTTATTTTCTAATTGAATTTTGAAAAACATCTGTATACTTTTTAATTTAAAAAGGAATTTGACATTAAGGGAAACAAGTAATTAAAATGTATATTTTACCAAAAGTATTCAAAAACCTACAGAAAGATTTTAAAACGTACCTGTATAAATTATTTTAATTGATCTTATCTGAGTACTTACGAATATGATTTGGGAGGGCGGGGGATGTTAATAAATATAAACAGAAAAATAGCATCTTTTCTAAATTTCATAACAAGTCCCAGTCTCTTTTCTAAGGAGGCATGGACTTTTGTTGTTATTTTTGCAAGGCTAATAAGATTTGAACAAGTCAATTACACTTCTAGAATTTCGTGGTAAATCCTGGTCCCTTTGCAATGTAAAGGAGCTAAACCTTGTATTGATTTGCTTCATTTCAAAAGCAACAGGAATGAGGTCTGCTACCACAATTCTTCCAAATGATTATTAGAGTCCAGAGAGCACAGAGGGAAATAGGCCTAAGAAGATGTGACATCTCTTGTCTTTTAGGCATGTGTTCCCAGCAGCTGATTAAGCTTAGCATGTGCAGGTTGCAGATATAGACCAGGATGTACAATGAGACAGGAAGCCGTTGTTCTGCCAGGTTGATTCCAGTTAATTCCTCTCAGCAATGTGTTTGCTCAGAGACAATAAAATTCAAATCAGTTCGAATTTACTTACCACACTGGCAACTTTGCTACCAGCTCCCGGTATACTGAGAAGGCAGATGGTCTGAAATGAGCCTAATAATGCATAGAGTTAATGGTGAAATGGATTCCTGGCGATTTGTGATTTAGAATTGATAATCAGCACAGTGTGGGTTGATAGACACTCGGCTTGAGGACAGGATAGATGGGGAAAAAAATATGGCATTACCAGGGGCAGCCACGCACCCCTTCAGTCCCCAGGCTGCTGAAACCAGGCCCAGCAGCAGCAGAAGAAGGCAGGTTGGCAGAGCTCCCTCTCACACCGCCTCCGACACAGCTGGCTGTATCATGAGCTTGAAGAAAGAGTGTGGACTAATAGCCACAGGTGCTGCAATGTTTCCTTGCTGCTCTGACCTGCTGCCTTCCCTTCTGGAGAGTCCGGCACCCTGGCTGAGCCCAGAGCGATGGCTGGACAGAGCTGAGGAGAAGTGGTTCGTGCTGTTTCGAATGCAAATGGCCTATGAGGTAAGAGGGTTGTAAAGGACCCCCTCCCAAACTGCCTGTGTGTCACATTTTGGAAGGTTCACAAGAGCTAGGGTGAGAGCTTGTCTGTGTTGAGATTAAATGATTTGGTCACACTGGTGTAGAGGTCATAAAACTCAGCAGATAACAGAATGCATGTCCTGTGCTCCTGAATACTGTAAAAGTGCTGTGATTTATCTGAGTTCAATATATATATATCAGTGTCTTTTTTTGCTTATATCCAAAAGTATGACTTTACAGAAGCAAAGTACCAATATTCAAACATCGAGGGAAAAAATATGCGGAATAGTTCATCATCTAAAAATCCAGAGAATAGTGCATGGCCTTTCTTCTGTGAAAATTCCTGCTTTACCTCCTACGTGTAGTAGAAGAGAAACCTCTTTTGCCATGAAGGGATTTTCCAGACTTTATAACAGTTCTAGAAATTGCTGAAACGCACCTTGACCAGGACACATATTTTTACTATTGATTTAAAAAATGACTGGAACATATGAGAAAAAAAAAAATATGTGTGGTTTTTGATGTACACCTTTAATTGACTGTATCTGTTTTGGGGGGGAATCAAAAGCAAAAGAAAAAAAAGCACACCAATTTTGCCATTGTATTTAAGAAAATCAATTTAAAAGACTTTTAGCACAATGTGTTACTCCTCTTCCTTTTACAGTTGTAGCACTACACAGAACTGAATTACTCTATCTTGCAACGTGGATTGGCTAATCTTTCATGATATTTCATAGTTTTTTCCTGTTCATAAGTTGCTTTATTCAATCTGATTATGTCTGTACAGATATATCATCGAATGACTGAAGTCAATACATTGGAACTATCAAGCATTGTGAATTTGTGTTCGGACTTCATGTTTATTAAGTCTTAAGCCCATTCAGAGAGCACAAAATATTCTTCTGTTAGTAATCAATTTTTCATCCCTCTTCTATCTCTAAAGTAAATCTCTGTCAGATGGCGAGAATTCAGGTGGAGAATTTTCTGGATGCATCCTCCTGCTGGGTGCAATTTCATCAATGGTTTATTCTTTGCCTCTGATGATTCTAAGGTTTGGAAGGGGCCAAGTAGGGTGGAAATGGAAGATATTTTCCAGCTGTATAATTTATTGCCTATGAGAAAAGAGTGACAGTAGCTATTGGCCTGTCTGATTTTCACATGACTGAAGACAATCAAGAGAAGTTATTACTCGTGTCTTGAGCACTACCTGTATCTTACATTCAGATGCCTCTATGGGGATACCAGGGCTCTGGTATTAAGTTCTGGTTCACTATTTCCTGAGCAGAACTCAAAACTTAAGTTATGAGACTTTTACCTGTGAACAGAAGGTCATTTGAGGCACCCATTTAGACTTCCAGAAGTGGCTGAACTATTGGATAGACAGAGGTACAGGCTTTCTATACACTATTCCTACTCTCTTTGATTCAGCTCTGACTGTGTGCTATACAAATTATTCAGTCATATTCTGGTCCTATTTTCCAAGAAACCATTTGGCAATTCCTTTTTTAGGAACCTTTTTTTTTGTTGTAGTTTTCAGAAACAAATCAGTAGTTGCCTATTCTAGGAACTATTCACCCTCCAATGTACCAACTTCCTAAAATATTTCAGACCATGTACTTTGTGTAACTTTCATTTGCCTTTTTGTGTTTTGAAAATTTTTCAATGCCATTAATCAGGGCTTATTTGACCTCAAAAATAGAGATTATTTTCATGTATCTATGATGAAGGATAAAAACATTATATGGTTTTCTTTATTGTAGCACCAGGAATACCATCCAGGATATAAAATATTTCTTTTTAACAGAAGAGAATCATGGAATAAATGTGGTAGAAATGTAGGCAGAACAGAATGTTTTGGAAGTCTGGGGGCCATTTGATCCGAAGGAGGGAAAACCACAGGTTAGGGCCATCTTCAAGGTGTGAAAAAAATATATACAGAATTTCCATTGTGTCATCTTGTGAACATTGCCTCTTGTACTTTCACTCTTCATGTACAAAAAGTCTGTCTCTGTCTTGTCTGTAACCCAATTAGTAGTAGAAAACAGTAACAAGATCCCCTCTTAGAGAATCACAGTTGTCTCTGCGTCTGCTTGTACATTATGTGCCCCTCACCTAGGTGGCCCTCCATTGGAGTCGCTCTAGTACTAGGAAGGACAAAACTGGACACAAGGCTCCAGGTGAAGTTATACAAATGCTGAATGGAGCAGACTAATTGCTTCCCTTGACTTGCCGTCTGCGTTCTTTTTAATACAGCTCAATATGAAGTTAACTTTCTTCATTGCAAGAATATACTTCTGAGTCATCCTTAACTTGCTGTTCATCAGTATCTCCAGGTCCTTTTCTGTAAAATTGTTTTCCATTTCCCAGTGCCCAGCCTGTTCTGCTACAAGGGATTATTCTGCCCCAGGTGCCCAGTTCTGCATTTACCTTTGTTGAACTTCATAAAGTTCCTGTCATACCAATTCTACAACCTATTGAGATCTTTCTGAATGGTGGACCTCCCTTCCAGCATATCAGACTATACCCGTAAGCTTTCCAAGGACACAGTCCATCTTGTCTGTAAGTATTTTGGCTTTTTTGTGTGTGTGTATGCATGATTGTTGGCATCCACAAAGTATGTTTTAGCTCCTCTGATTAAGTCACTCATTTAATAACTCTTCAATAGACACCACCTCATTTTTTCAGAAGAGTTACTTGGAATGCTTGACCTCCCCTTCATATTCTGTCCCCCACTTCAAAACTCCTCTGATTTGTAGATGAAGTTATCTCTTCCTGCTTACTGTAAGAGCTCCAATTGTCTTGTCTTCTGCAGAAAAAGAAAAATAGAGGACAACACCTCTGAAGAGCCAACTAAGTCAAGGAACACAGTTTCTGGAAAACCGGAAGACTGATAGCAGATGAACCCAGGTAACCTTGTTACTTATAATAAATTAACAAGATCTCCCTATATCTATGGATTGAGTAATTAGCCCTAGAGTTTTTTGCTACATGTCAGGTCTCATGTTGAAAGTTCAGCCTTTTTTTTCCCCACATTTTACATGCTTTAGAATTGGTTGTTATTTTATTAAGTGCTCTGATTGCTGGAGTATAGGACTTGCTGCAAAGATGACATTTTAGGAACATGGACATTGCTCTGCTTTGTCTGATCTGACATCTCCCTGAAAACTGCTGTCTTGCTGTCAATGCTGTAGCTGTAGGAGAGACAAGGGCTTGTTGCTGCTCCCTAATTATTGTTTGCTTCCTGTAACCGGAGAGAATATAATAGAGGAAATATTTCCTGGACTGCTTCAGTTATTTTCAGGAGCACAGGCAGGTCAGAAGAGAGTGCATCTGAAGCTATGCCTCCATGACTACAGCTATTGTGTCTGAATCACTGTCATCAGGAGAATAAACAGTCAAAAATTAGACTTCAACAGGTCCAACAGTGTGAAAATATAACATTTTATATTCTTTGCCCCCGTAGAGTTATTTAATGTCAGAAGAGCAAAAACTGAATGTGGGTTCCATGGACATGAATATTGTTTTCATCCAAGCTTCTTTACTCCACTCTTACAGCATGCTGAAGAGGCACTGCTAAGGTTTACTCTGAGACACCTTAGGATGCTTTTTGACATTTGATACCACCATTCCAGACCTCAGCTTTCATGGCTCATTGAAAAGCACACGCCTTCACTTTGAAGGAACAGGTAGTTCATGTCATTGACTGAGCTTTCCTAAGGATAACCTCTGAGTAATTGTCACTCCCCAAAGCATGAACTCCTCTGTGTTCATCAGGTAATTCTGAGACTTTATCACTGAGCAAGATTTTAAAATATCTGTTTTATTCCACCCATGTATTGGAAGCTGATCCAATAAAATATTGACAAATGTTGCAGTTCTTTTGTGCTACAATTTGACACTGAAGTCTACTCTTGGGTGTCTCCCTGTGAGTGAGTGGAACTTCTGCTTTCTGTGGTTGGGCTTCCATAACATGCAAATAAAGGGGAAGTGCAGGAGGTTTCAGCCTTCTTCCTCTACTTTATATGTTTATTTTATTATATATTTAAACTAGAAGATACTTTTTTGGCCAACTTATTTGATTCGGTTGGTGATCTAAAGCTCTTGTATTTGTTCAGGATCAGGGTCTGTTTTCAATTTAAAAAACTGTCAACAGCAAACACAAAGTAAGAGATCTCTGAAAAAGGAATTGCTTCACAGTGAGCTGAGCACTTGAAAAAAATGAAAAGAAGAAGAAAAAGGAAGAATTTGCAAAAGAAATTGGCCCCAGTATTTCTTCAATACCTTCTTACCTTTTGCTCCATTGCATGTGGTTTATTTTGTGCGATGAGGCCACAGAAAGGGCACAGGTGACTGGAAACAGGGTGTAGCAGTTGCAATGTGAGCGTAATCAGAACTTACCACGCTAACTGGCTAAGCCAAACGCCTCTCCAATAAGATTTAATGGCTGCGTATCAACATGGCTGACCACACTGATGACTACAGCAAACATATCATTGGGCTGTTTTATGAAGTGGAGGGATAAATCCTCTCAGTAAATCCCTGAGCGATCAGGGATTTGCTAGTCTTCCATCCCCGGCTCTTTCCCTTAGTAGCTTCAACAGGACTCTCCTTCTCCTTTTAACCTTCTCTTTGGTAATATCTTCTGGTATAATAAGCTCAGATAGAAATAGAATGCCTGACCTTCAATCCCAAAACCCACCCGGTTTGACAGAATGAGCATCATCTTATTTTTTTTTTCATTAAACATTGTTCTTTCTCTGGTCTTCCAGCACTTGATTTCTCTGTGGTTCCCAGTTCTCCACTGTAATGAATTAAGAGTAGAAATAAGGACTTGAGAAAAAATTGAAGCTGAACCTAGAAGACATAAAGAGCAAAATAGAAGGCTTGTGTTCTTGCATTATAAAGAATAATTATCATAGCAGGCTGAAGAGAAGAATTTATATGAAATTGCTGCAGAAATATCATTATTAGTGACATGAAATTACCAGAGCAGGAAACGTGATTATGATGAGTCAGTTACACAGATCATTCTTGATAAGCTGTGCCCACTCAAAAAACTGTAACTGGTTTAGTTCCACAAAAATACAAAGTTATGCATTTAGGAATGAGAAGTATAAATGAGAACAATGAAAGAAAAGAGAAACTGGAAAATGGTGACTCTGATGAAGATTCTGGGATCATAGAAGACAGACCACTTACTAAACTTCAGATGCAAAAATAGTGTGATTCTTCTCCATACAAACAGGAAAGTTTTAATTAAAAATATGCGTGACCTGTGTTTATTGTGTTGATGAGACTAATTCTGCAATGATTCCTTCAGCATGGATGTCCACATTTTTAAAAGAAGAAGAGAAGAAATAACTTACAGTTCATTACAGAAAGAATTAATGAGTTCAGTATAATTTAAATTATCAAAGAGAAGATTAATGAGACACAATTACAGTTTATTTATTTCTTCACAGGGAGATATTATAAAGCCCTGAAAGGCAGTTTATTCTGGCAATGAACCAATAGTTGGAAGTTGAAGCTGAATGAATTTGAATAGAAATAAAAGTTCCCCATTCAAAAGAAGGATTCTCCATGGATCGCTGTCTGGGAAGCAAAGCATTTCTGTAATATGTCCTTTACATTTCGTTATCCATTTCAATCTCTTTTTCTAGGGCAATTGTCAGTATGCCTAGAATAGCTTTAACATACTTTTTGTCTTTTAATTTATTTATATATTTTTAGAGGGTGGGGGGAATTCCTATAATGCCCATAATCCAGCAACTGGGTGGTTGCTGCATGGAAATACGTACACTGTCTTTAAACATTTTAGGAACCAGTGAAAGATTGTGTGAGTTTATTGATCAATTCCATTTGTATTTTCCAAAAGAGCCTGGAACAGGTTTTTAAAGCATGTTTGGAAGGTGGCTTTGGAGACCTTGATAGACTTCTTCATTCCAAATTGATTAGGCACTGACTGGCAGAAACTGGGAGCTGAAAGGAGTCAATAGGAGTCAAGGGCAATAGACATGCCTTGCGACATGCTCTTGCTCAAAAGTATAGGCTTCTGCAGTTTTGTCCAACAGGAGTTAAACCTATGTAACTAACCCATGACAGGTGGTCTTATTCATTTCACTCAACATCCAAAACTTTTCCTTGCACTGCTGGCTCCCTTGCTGTTGAGAAGAATTGGTCCCACCAGTTTGACCTTGTCTCTCTGGTCCAGGATCTGTAGCTGACCGGAGATGAAATAGTCACAGCAACGATGACTTTAAGAAAGTCCTTGACTGTATCCTCTTTCTTAGACAAAAATATACCCAGTAACACTGCATTCAGTTCACCAGAGACATGTCATCCTACAGTAGCTTCTGCAGACATGGAATGAAATCTGCAATTCATGCTCTACAGTGCCTTTGTTAGGCCATAGAGATTGTGGGCAGCAGGCTGCATGGCATCCCATAGAAATGAGCAGGAATGGAAACCAAACTTCCCTGTATGCGTGAGCCCCTATATGGAAGATGGTGTCTGTGTCAGTGACGCACCATAGTCATCTGTGTGAAAGCAAAGAGCTTCCCTGAAATGTTCATACACATGAATACACACAATATGTTTCAACAGTAGCATGAAAACCTATTTTTTTTAGATTTAGAGATTAATAATAAATCCAATTTTCTTCGAGTTCCTGCATGATCTGGATGCCAGATCCCAGTAGCATCTTTCAGCCAACTAGTATGTAATTTAGAAATGCACAAAGGATAACAGTGATATTCATTCCCTCTCCACATTCTATCACACCTAAAGTCACAGTAATTATGTTTGCCAGTATCAGTGAATCATCTTCTTCCAGCTGATTGTGTTTGGGATTTTTTCTGTCTGACTAGAGCAGCTTTCCATAATATGCTAATTATTTTCTCATTTTTTGATCCTACTTATTCTTGAAGGCAAAGAATTTAAAATGATAAGAAGTCGTATTTCATTCTTTTGCCACATCTTGACAGAAAGACTAGAAATAAATCAGATCCTCATATATTTGCTGGCCCAACACTTCTGTTGTCAGTAGAACTGCACAACAGTTCACAGGTGTTTGATATGTTGTACCTTTATCCTGTGTTGCCTGCTTTCTGGGATAGATGTAAAACTGACTAAGTGATCAAGGAGAAGACACTCATGAGAAGACGACTTTTGCAGCTCATATCTCCTCCAGCCTTGACTACAGCCTCTGTTCTAACAGAGCTATTTGCTATTGGTTATGTTAAATCAAAAAAGCAGAGCTCAACAGAGAGGCAGCTATGTTGTCAGTCACCATGAGATACTACATTAAAAGAACCAAAACCGACCAAAAACCCCAAACCCACAAACCCCAACCTTTTTAGCCTTACTGATTTGTATTTGTAACACCAGAATGCCAAGCAATTTCATAATAGCTCAGAATTACTGTGGCAGATAATTCCTAGAGAATGTCAAGCAACGTTATTTGTTATGAGCCTGACAATAAAGGAGTATTTGTAAATGCAGTGACAGGTTACTCCTTCCCTCCAATAGCAGGTGAATTGCGTGTGTTCCAAAATTTGTCTGTAGCTATGAGTCTTTTTTTTTTTCCTCTTTGATTGGGAATGAATTAAGTTCCTCTCCATGGCTATTTTTAAAATACTGTGCAGTCCCTGATCTCCCACATTTTCACTTCTAAATACTTTATCGGGCTGGAAGAGATTAATCTCAGTCCCACAGGAACTCATCTGTCTTGCATGCCTGAAGTCAAAATAAAGAATCTTCACCAAGAAATAATTCAAACAATATTTCCATTGATTTCAGTAGGAATATTTTCCTCAGAATGGTATTGTAAATGTGTAAATTAGTAGAGACTGAGGGAATCCACCAGTTCTGTATGGTATTGCTAGTTCTGTATGTACTCATCTACATCTGCTAGCGTGATTTGATTGAAAAACTTTGTTCGTAGCAATCGCTTCAGCTTCCAGCTACATGCCTTAACTGTATTCTACATTCTTTCATGAACACATTGCTTCAAGAAACAACAGCTTTATGGGCATTTTCTACTTCATAACTGAACCAGACGCTATGTTGACAAGTCACAAGTTTTACTCAGTCAGGGATACGGCATCATGGAATTTTGTTGCTCTAACTTAAACACAAACTTTCTTCAGGAGTTTTAGTAAATTTAGAATTTTACTTATTTGGAAAGTAAGAAGTTTTACTTACTACAGTTACCAAGGACTCGTGAGGATTTTCACTTTTCACTATATTTATTTGTGTTAGCTTCTCCAAGGAAGTGATCACGTTCACTTCTCAATAAGGACAGGAAAAAAAGAGCAGGAAACAGCAGCCCAAGCTGCATTTTAAGCATGTGATACTCCCTGAGGATTCCCAGAGGCAGCTTCCCTGGTAGCAGTGTGAGACCAAACTACCCTCAGCGCTAGGCCTTCCATACCAGGAAAAAGTACAAGCTCATAAGTTCAGTGATCCGGCATTTGGTAACAGAGGTATCCTTGTCATACTGCAACGGCACAAGGCTTACAGGAAGAAGTAATATCTTCTATTTGGTGAAGTAAAATGAATTGGGAAAAAATATAAGCTTTTGGGAACCCAAGACTGCATCTCTTCGGGATTTGTTTGCTTTTGCTTTTATTTAGTTTTTCAATAAACTGTACAGACTAATATATTTTTTCCTGCTCTATAAACCGCATTCTGATATCCTTAAACTCATTGATAGTGTAATACTCTGCTCAGTAAACTGACTGCAAACACAGACCTGAAGTAATTCAACCCAGTTCTTCAACTGTTCTTTGTTAAAAGTGGAATTAAAATTAAATGACACATTGCCCAAACATTTCCTTCTCATTTCTGCTGAGGAACTGAAATGAAATACAAAAAATGCTTAGGTGAATTTGTGCTATGATTTGATTTTTTCTTAGTCTAGTGGATGGATAAGTAATTTTTCACATTATTAATTTTTAATTCCAAAATGCTGTGGCTGAACAAGCTATGTTCAAAAGGAAAATGTTTTTTAGTACTTATTTCATGAACTAATTTTTTGAAGAAAAGAAGGCTTTCGTTCTATAGCTACTATCCTATAGTACCAAACTTGTGGTTATCATTCGTGGCTGGACTAGCTTTAGAGTTGCATTTTAAAATTATTAGAAATATTGAAATGCTATTTCTACTTTAAGGTTTAGTTCAATGTCAGAATGAGTTTGAATGCTGTATCCATCTCTGAGAAGCTTCTCATTGCTCTGAGCATTTAGTAACAGTGCTGAAACTGCTCTTAAGAAGTGGGAGGCAGGATCAGTCCTAGAAATTGTTAAAATGGACAGCTTCCAAGGGAATCTCATTGTTGTACTATAGCAA
This sequence comes from Stercorarius parasiticus, assembly GCA_013396915.1. Classification (NCBI taxonomy): domain Eukaryota; kingdom Metazoa; phylum Chordata; class Aves; order Charadriiformes; family Stercorariidae; genus Stercorarius; species Stercorarius parasiticus. Next base: position 1,442,284 of record VWZL01002558.1, on the reverse strand, counting down.
AGTAGCTATTAACCACTGTGCACTTCAGCTGTAAGAGAGCCCAGCAAGCCTATCTGTCTGATACACTGGGAAGAGAAGCCACTACAGTTGCGGAAAGAGCAGCCGTTGTCCAGGGAGGGCTGGCCCTGCCTTGCAGCTCAAGACCTCGCCTGCAGTGGCAGAGCAAACCCACCGCTCCACGCATCCAAGCTCCGCTTCATCCCATGGTCTGCTGCCACTCTGGGATGGAGTTTGACTCTGAGCTGGGCATGACCTAACCCTGCCCCTATAACCTTAGGGCTACAGTGTTTTGCCCACACTGCTAGGAAAATCTGAGCTAGCTTTACTGGGAGAGTAGCCCCAACATTGTCGCTTAATTTACTTTGGGTGCCAATTTAGATGCCAGAGCTCAGAAATTATCCAAGTAGTTACTCAAGTGAAAGAAAACTATATCTAGATTTTGGCTGATAAAAGTAATAGCTGAAGAGCAAGACTGCAGAAAAGAAAATGCAAGAACTTCGGAGTTTTTCAGCCTGTGTGCAAAAACAGAAGGTGTAAACGCTCTTTAGAAAGAGCCAGGAGGGAAACAAAATACTAAACAAACAGTGTTTGTATTTAGAAATGCAATATTCTGACAAACACTTGTATAATGTTCTAACTTTTAAGAGGCAAGTATTTTCTTCCTGCATTACCTTTTGCAAAATGCATTTGAATGCATTAATACCAAATTACTCAATTATATACAATAACAGCAACTATATTTACTACGTATACTATATTTTCTTTCCAATGAAGATATTGCTTAAGAGAACAAATGCCTGAGATTTTTTTGCCTTTGATTTCAGTTTCTTTTTTTCTCCTCTTGCCTGCGTGCCTGCTTATCACCATACCTGGAAGCATGGAACTGCAAAGACGTTCATATGCATTCATTATTCCACCTGTAGCTATATATCTTTTCTGCGTTGATGTTTTTTTGAGAATTTTGAATGACTAATTCTAGCTGTTTTGCATGAAAATGGAATGTTCCCAGAAAACTATATTTTGAAATTGCAAATGTCATTTTTTTCATGGAAATATATTTTATGCTCATCCAAAAAATAGAAAGAAACAGATCACCTATTTATGACTTTCATTGAAATTAAACTTTGTTTGAAGTTCTAACACACGCAGTAAACTCCTGATACATGTTTATAGAAATAGGATTATGTACTAAACTTAAGACCTAATAGAAAATTAATAGTTCTGAATAAATCAACATTTTCTCAGGACTCAGCTGAATTCTGTGTCTGTGGATTGGTTTTGGCATCTTAAATGTTTAATATTTCTACTTGAAATTTATTAAAATTAAGGTATCATCAATGAGATAACTTTCATCTGTGCCTCAGAATAAGAGAATATATATTCCGTTTTCCTTGAATGGCTCTGCAGAAAAATAATTGTCATCATTCATTGATCTTTCAACATTTTTTCAGCACTGCCCTAGTTTTTAAGAAGCATTTTATGTTCCTTCCTCCCTGTTGATCCTGTCTTTGACAGAAATGGTCCAAATATTCACAGCAAAATGCTGGCTTACATAAAATGAAAGCTTACTTGTAGTTTCAGTGCTGTCAGAGAAAGTGAAAATTAGAATCACATTTTTTTTTAATATTTAATTGGGTGAGGAGAAGATTCATTAAGCAAGAGAAGTTTCACATCAAAAAAACCTCACAGAAATAGCATATAGCACAGGTTTTTTTTAATTTAAAAATTCTTGCTGTTTCCAGTATATATGACCTGATAAGAACTGTGGTGTTAAGCAAATATACAAAAATTAAAAAAAAAAAATAATGAAGAAATCAGTAGTGAAGTTTAGAATCGAGATCACAGCTAATCCTCATTTCTTACCTTGAGAGGTACTTACCTTCTTACACCTGCATTAATGTATGTCAGTTTCACCTAATAACTTCCTGGAAAATGCTGACTGGGAAGGAGATGTTCTTGTGAATATAGTCTGATTTGCCAACACTTGCACGTATCCTCAAACTGAATCATGAGAAGTTCTGCTTTCCTTAATGGACTATTCTATTCACTCCAAAGGAAGGGCATACAGATATTTGTTTCTGTCTTGGTTTTGTACAACCTAGTTGTAACCACTTAAATGAAGCATCTAGGAGAGACAAATAACCTCATACCCTTCCTAGTACGTCTGTTCTGGAGTGCTGCTTTGTCGTCTTATAGAACGTATTTTAGTACCTTTATTTGGAAGGCAAGAATCCTATCCCTGCCTTTTTTTGTTCCTTAATTTCTTTTTCCCAATAAATTATTTTCCATGATGGATATGTATGTAAAGTCTGGAAAGCTAATTATAGCTCTTTTTTTAGCTAATGTTGTGAACAGTAGTAGTATTGGCTTGTAAAGTATTATTTTATATAAATGCTACACTGATTGTATTTTAAATAATGTATCGTATTTGAATAGCAACTGTGAAAATAGTGTAGTGGTCTCATACATTGCCGAGGAAATGAGATGTTTGTCCCCAAGGCTTTTCTTTAAATCCATGTTTTAAGCCAATTTCAGATGATGAAATAACAGTCTTGAAAGGTAGTCTGGTGAGTGAATTTCGATTTTAATTAGAACACTAATGACAAGCCAAACTTTTCTATCTTTTAGAGGCAAAAGTTAGTAATACTGTAGCTGAAATTGAAAGTAATATTTTTATGCCTCCTGAACTCTAAAAAAAATACTAGATTTACAGTCTCATCCTTTCAATAATATGTCTAAATACTATTTTTCAATCTACTGCATCCTGAAATCTAAGTAGGATTCATTCTTTACCATTTGCGATAAGGAACAGTTTTTACTGGAAAAAAACACTTTTGGGTAAACATAATAAAAGATTCTTGATGTTATTTTGGCAATGGAAATGCTTCAAATAATTAATGCATAAACAGATATTACGTGTTTAAATTTAATGAAATTTTAAAGGTAAATTATTTGATGTTAAGACTGTATTTTGAAAAGTCAATCCATTTATTTGGAAATTACTTATTTTAGAATTTTAATTTTGTTGTATATGTCATATCTTTATTTGATGTCAAAACAAAAGGAAATTTGGAAATTATCTTCTTCCGTGGCATGAAAGTTTTATTTTCTACTTAGCTCTTGAAGAATGTTGTCTAAGAAAGTCAAAAGTGGTTTAGAATGAGCATGTACCGAGCACAATGTCTTTCCTACTCATGGAAAGAGAACCAAGTCTTAATATTTCAAGGAGGTATTAACTAATATTTATATTCCATTCCATTTTACTTCACTTACCCATATTTAACTTTTTTAACTACATTAATATAATACCTAATACATTATATCAACTACAGTAGTTTGAAAACGTACATGTCCAATGTACTTTTAAACATATCTCACCAGTTGCTCAGATGGCTCTAGACATGTTTAGTCAGCTGATTTGTAATTGAAATATCACCTTTCATAGAAGGACATATTTTAATGAGTGATAATGTCAGAGAACCTAAAGCACTGATACTCTGATCGTCATACGCACTGATTTCCAATGTCCTTAAATGAGGTAATTGTGTGAGTCCCAACCTAGAACTTAAAGACAGCCAGTTTAGTTTAGAAATATGTACACCAAACCTCATATTTCTGGTATTTCAGACCAGAATAATCCAATTACTTCTGCATTTTCTAACATAGATGCTCTTTCCATGGTGGATGGCCACTGCAGTGACAGGAAAACTCTAGGTCCCAATCACGATCATGTCTTTGAAGACTTTGCACATGCAGCAACACCACGCACTCTAAACTGCAGTCACAAGGTGAGTAATGGAAATACTTCTTCCCTAGCCAAACACCCTTGCAGTCTTTCTTTTCTGTATTGGGATAATGTGAGGATGGCCTTGTTCTTGCTCAGACAACGGAAGAAGGACAAGGAAGGGACTCAAGGAAGAAGCATGGTATAGACTGAATAGAGACCAGGGTGATCCTCTCCTCCCTCTACAGAAAGAGAAGAAATTAGAAGCATAAGAATCATCCCTGAAATAGTCTTAAGTTATCAAAGAATAACTTCAAAATGCTAGGGGTTTTCAAGACCTTCACAAAATAAAGAAGCTTTCTTACCAGCTCCAGTTTTCTATTCAATCACTATTTCTTCAGGTGTTCTTAGGATAAAATCTGTTACAAAATCACTACAGTTCCTGCTGTTTTCTCATTTTATGTTTTCCTAACATAACCAAAATTGTGATCAGAGTTCTTCTTAAAATCATTTCAGCAGTACACAACATGGGAACGTGGTTCCCAGAGCATCGCTTCCCCTCAGATGTCCTCTGTGGATAGGTTTTTACCCCTGCTATCTTTCTTTCAGAAGGAGGAAAATTCATGACTACTTGGTTTGCCAGAACAAACTGGCAAGACACCGCCAAGGCCAGTAGCTCCCCGAGGGCTCCCCATGGGGGTGGCCAGGCAGGGCCTGGCAGCCAGTGCCTGTCACCCCCCCAGACAGGATCAGGCAGCCGGGAGCACCGGGACAGCCCCAGCCCGGGCATTAGGCACCTCCATGGGGATGGGCCAAGGCCAGGCTGGGGATGTGGGCCCAACTCAGTGGGGCCCATGGCAGGGCAGGGCTCTTGGAAGCTGGAGACCAGTCATGCAGTGGTGTTGCTGGGTCAGGGGCTGACAGTCCTGGGGGGAGCCATGGGCCATGAGGGAGCACTGGGGGGCTGGGCAGTGACAGTTGGGGCTGGTGGTGTCCCCGGGGCCTTAAGCCCTGTCCTTGTCGTACTGGTCATTCAAATGCCTATTAAGAAGAACATGGATTTTCAGACTTAGGCTTTTAGATGATAAAAGAAAAACTTCCGAAGCATTTTGTGTAAATAAAGCCGTCCTTGCTTTCTACTTTTTCTGTCACACTCAGTAACAGTGTACTTTGACAGGTGGAAAGGTTTGACATCCGCAATTCTATTAATAGGAAGATTACTCTAGTCTGAACAACTAATAAAGGCTGATAGGTTATTTCAACTTATTCTTTAAAACAAACTGAATATACTTGTCTAAGGACCTGTAAGATTTAATGTGTTGAAAAACAATTAGGTATGCCTGCACACAAAATATTATGTTAGTCAGAGTTAGCATTACCTTTCTACTTGAACAAAGTAGTACAAGTAAGTTATCATCAGCTTCATTCTTGACAGTTTCTCTGTGGAGGAGCTGAATCTCAGACTAAAGGCTATTGTTATACAGACAGCTTTCCTAAGCTGTAAATTCTGCACTTTGACTTTGAAGAAGAGCACTGGTTCCTTTTAAATCAGTCGGTGTTGGTCTTGTATCATGCTCTTAACAGTAGACTCCTAGTATCTTTCTGTGTCACATTAAATGAAGTAATCAGCATCTTTCACATCACGCATACTTTACTGTAGTGGAAGAGATTTTCTCCTCTACATTCACATAAAAAGTTCCTGACTCCCCAAAATCTCAGACTGAATACGTTTAACCTATGACAAGCAGTGCCCTAGTTATATTTATGGATATCATATTAATTTGTTGTTGGAATATTGTCATTTCCAAGAGCCTGCACAGTGGTAGGCAAATTTTCATTCCATTAACCAAAACCTTCAGGTTCTTTTGTAACTTGATGCTGGTTCTAAAGTGTTGCCTACATCAGTCCAACCCCCTAGTTGCACTGTTTTTTTGCTAAATTTCCACCCAACACCCCAAATTTTCCTTGTTCTTTCCTTTCTTCCACATTTATTGCATTTTTGCCTTAATAACTTTTCTTGCCAACTCCTCAGCTTGCACTAATTCAGCCTCCCTCGCACTGCTCATCCTAACATGCATACACGATATTTCCCTCCCCACTGTCAACTCAGACTTTTTTTTTATGGAAGGCCCTATTTCCCTTGATTAAAATGAAGGAGAGCTGTCCACTCATAGAGGAATATATTGATTGTACACAGACTGAGTATTAAAGCTACGCACTATTTAGCAACACATCTCCACTGAGTGACAAAGAAAAAGATGGACACGAAGTGGAGCTACACTGAAAGTGAAACAGGCAACAGTGGCAGGAAAAGGACACACTGTTTTTTACAAGTCATTTGCTCTCTATAGTCATGTATCCACACAGCCAGGGAAAGAAGAGAAAACCAAAAATGTCTCTGTAAAAGTCTGACCTGTTTCCCTGACCTATCTCCATAGTAACCAGAAAGCCTGAGGCATCAGAAGAGATGCTTCAGGCTACTTCAACAGCAGTGTTTCTTGATTATGTCTCACTTATCCAAATGTGTCTATCCAAATGGTTGAAATACTTTCAACTGATTGCTTAGGCTGGATTCTATAGGGTAGGGCTCAAGATAATTTTATAATGCCTACCCCATTTCCATTGCAGACACTATAATCCTGAATAGAGAGAAAAAGTTTTGTCAGCATTTCAGATATATCGCCTCTCAATCTCTTCTTACAATGTTAATCATATGAACATATGTTCGTGTCATTCACTTTATCCTAGAACAAACATATGTTCCAGGCAAGGCAGCTGTAGATATCAATAAACTCTTTAGAAAGCTTCTTTCTGAGAATTTAGGATGACTCACTGTCCAATCTAGGTACCACTTCCTGCAGTAGTCGGCTGTTTCATTCCTTTTCTTTAACTCCTTGGTAACTGGCAGAATATTTCATAGCGCAGAATATTTCATAGCACAGAATATAAATTTTATGCAGTAGCAGTAGTATCAAATAGAATACCATTATGGTATTTCTCCGATATTGACAAATTAAACTGTATGTATAACATTGCCGAGAAATGCCCTCACAGCTTCTCTTTTATCAAGTTACTCAGCAAGCAGATTTGGATTCTTAAAACAGATGTTCCCTCAAGAAACATAAAGAAATATAGAAAATATACATAAATGTTTTGCTTACATCCTAAATGGATTTCTTTTCATACAGAGAACTCAGTCAAAGTGACTAAGGCCTTTACAGACAGATAAAAGGTGATATTTTCAGATATATTTATTTGAGGAGGGTAGAACAGCAGCCCTGAGTTTACCATTGGACAAGCATCCTCAGGGGGACTTGGAACAAGAGGGGATGGAATATCAATGACAGTGCTCTCCCTAAATACAAAATAAGTTGTAACCTTTCCCTCGGATCTGAACACATTTACGTCCAAGTTTCTCACATTTTCACTCTTAATACCTTCCCTTTCTGCAGTACGTGTCCAGAATTCTGTGAATGCTTTTTGTTGCTTGAGGGCTGTTCCAATAACACAGATAAAGTAAACATACATCAGGCAAAGATCAGTCTTCATAGCTCCACTGCAGAGCTTTCCTGAGATATTTCAAAGAAGTCACCTGTCCTGCTCTCTCAGGTTCTTTACGTTAGTTTCTGAGCTTAGCTAGGACTGCAGCTGTTCCATGACAGACCAGTTATCGTTACCCTATCAGCCTCTGCCTCTGACATATCAATATGCTTTAGATATCGTGATGATAAACAGCATAGAAAAAGCTGATATAGAAAAACAGGTGGAAACGAATTGTTTTCATCTTTCTCTTTGCTGTCACAGTAGTTCACAGGTGACCCACAAGTGCTCACACACAGGTCTGAAAACTATCTTGCTCATATCCTGCAAGATTGCTCATTACACAAAGTAGCTTTTTACCTTACCTTGACTTCTCAAAGCCCTTTTGAGTGCACTGTCTGTTAGTGGCTAAATCTGTCATTTGAGATAACGAGTCCCTCAGGGACAAACATCTGATAGTGTTTACTGTCAAGCAATGTAAATAGGTTGAACCTATTTCTTACCAAAAAACAGAAAGATGAAGTGATGACACGTTATTCAGGAAATACTTCTTTCCATCAGCCAGCTATAGCTATAATCAAACATTTATAAATCATGTCCACAGAGTACAAATACAATACTCAGAGTTACACAAGGGCATGTAGATAAATCTCTGTTTTAGTGTGGAAAAACATAGATCTATAACTGTCACACATTTTTCAGTGCCAAAGCAAATGAGGAAACCACTTTACTGCTAAACACAGTTCCACCCACAAACCATTCTAATACTGATTCTCTCTTTTATCTATAATGAGAGCAGACAGTTTCTTAGAAATATTCTAATATTCCATACACTGTCTTGTTCAATACCAGTAAATGTTGATTGGTTGTTTAGTGTTCCCCTCTGCTTCAAATTCCCTGTGTCTCAAGCTGCATGCCTCTATGAACTATGTCTCAAAATCTGATGCCAAAATTAATCACGGAATAATAGAATAATTTAGGTAGGAAGAAATCTCTGGGAATCACCAAGTCCAATCCCCAAGTCAAGGCAAGGCCAGCTTCAAAGTTAAAATCAATTCCAAAGTTAGATCAGGTTGCTCAGGTTCACAGGAAGTTGAGTATTGAGTACCTGGAAGTTGAGTGTTGAGTAGCTCCAAGGTTGGAGGTTCCACAACATCTCTGAGAAACCAGTTCCAATGTTTGATGACTCTCACTCTTTTATTAATGCCTAACCAGAACTTCCTGTGCTGCAATTGGTGTCTATTGTGCCTTGGCTTTTAACTTCCAAGAGAAGTCTTCTCTGCAATCCATAATTGGGCAGTTGTAGATAGCAATAGCATCTCTCCTCAGTCTTCTCTTCTTTGGGCTCAAAAAGCCCAGATTCCTCACCCTCTCCTCACATGCCATGTGTTCCAGCCCTTACTTAGCTTTGTTGGCCTCTCCTGGATTTGCTCTGCGGTGCCCAATCTGGACACAGTACTCCAGATGTAATTCCCCAAAGGCTTAATAAAGGAGAACTGCACCTGCTGGTTAATGCAAGGCAATGTGACATGAACTTACATTGCAGCAAGGCCTCACTGCTGACTCATGTTCAACTTCTTGCCCCCAGGTCCTCTTCCACAGAACTGCTTTCTAGCCAGTCTGTCCCCATCTTGTACTACTTCATAGCATTCTGTGCCAGATGCAGGACTCTGTATTTGTGTTCTTTGAACTTCACAAAGTTCCTATCAACCAGTTTCTCCAGCCTTCTCCAGAAGTCCTTCTGATTGGCTGTCCTACCCTCTAGCACATCTACCATTCCTCACAGTTTGGTATCCATCCTCAGACACGCTAAGGGTGCATTGGGTCCCAGCATTCAGATTGTTAATGACTGTATTAGATAACACTGGCCGTGCATAAACCTTTTCTCACCATATATGTGATCTTCTAATACTCTTCTAAAATCATTTGCCAAACATGATGAAATTCATAGAATCTTATACTGTATCTGTGTCAAATATATTAGTTTGAATTTGACCTTGACTTATTTGCTCTATTTAAATTACTGCTTTACAGATTTAAGTATCTGATGTTTAAATGATGTGTGTTTGAAAACTTTGATCACAAGCTGATTCCACACTGAAGGCGTTCAGAGCACTGGACTGAACTCTATCGCCATTTTTATTAGTACATCAGAGATAACTCACAGCAACAAACAATAGCTTGTTGAAACGTTATACAAACACGAATAAGTATTCTACTACTGTTGATATCCCAGGTATTATTTTTGTACTGCCACATCTTTAATCAGAATTAATTTAATTTATCATATGTAAATTTACAGCATTTATTAAATGTAGGATTATATTTAGAATCTGTAAAATGATTCAGCTAATTTGTAAGTATGTCGTAACTTTATCCTCAACCAGAAGAAACTCTCTTTTATCTGCAAAACAAATGTTAGAGCTTGGAAATATTAAAAAATGTTCCCCCAGAGAAAAAACAAACTTATGATTTCCTTCTTGAAATGAATTTAATTATACACAATGGAAAAAGGTGCTTCAAGGTTATTTCAAGTTTGTTGTATAGTACAGAAAAATCTTATGAGAGTTTTTTTTCTTAGATCCCTTAAAGGGCAGAAAAGTTCAGAGAAGCTACAAAGAAACTAGTTCTGAACATTTGCACTTTTGCCCATTGCTACTTTATTGAGATCCCAAAGGGATCATCAAGGGAACAGACAAAACCCTTTTCTTTTTTTTTTTAGTTGTATTTGGATTTCCTGTTTCATCATAACGTGCAATTACCGTCTTTTTCTCTTCAGAGTTATTTCTACTGTAGCAGCAAAACATAAACTTTATGAACATCAAATAGAAGATGTTTTCTTAAATATGTTACAGTTTAGAAAGGCTGTTTCTTCTCATTTTTGTGCAAGATAATGAAACAGATGCTTACCCAAGTTCATATGGCAAGCTTGCATTATTACTCAAAAGGTAAACCATAATTGTCTATACGGAGGAATATGCTGTAGAAGTAATTTTGTCCCTATGGCATAGCTATAGGGACAAAATATTTCTGCTGACAACGTTTCTGACTAAGTGACTTGTGAAGTGGAATAACTAAGCCGAAACAAAGAATCCACATGAAGAATTATGACTTTATAGTTACATGATTTTAGCCCTACAGCCTGCAAGCCAATTTCTCTATGCAATGAATGTATTCATTTTTGAATCCCCAGTTAAAAATCTGCTTCAAAGATGAATGTGACTGCATGGAAGAATACAGCACTTCTCAGAGCTTCCATGAGGTCTGTTGCACTGAACAAAATAGCGCAATATTGTGCTGTGTGAGGAGAATACAGGAGTCAGAGAAGCTATATTTTAAATGTCATGCAGGTCCATTCAAAACCCAGGTTTGCAGATATACATTTTACAATTACTCCTTTTTCCACATAGTTACACTTAATTACTGGATAGAAACAGGATGATCCCAAATCAGACACCTGTTTGCAAGAGCAAATGAGAATAGAATAGTGGGGCTTATCCAATTCTGGCTCTGAAATGCACAATTTGCCTATAATGGGTTGAATCAAAGTCTTAGCCTGTGAAATTCAAATTTGGAGTTTAAACCTCAGTTCTCTGATGCATCTTCACCATTTAGATTTGTGAGTTTCTATCAAAACATTCCTATCTCTTTTTACCAAGAGTGGACAAAGACATAACAAAACAGAAAAAAAAAAGTCATATACACTGTATAGATATATGATGTTGATAGTCATATAGATAGCTGTCACAACCTGAAGGGTTACCCAAGACTGGAGGTGTGTAGAGCACCTGTAATACACAAAGACACAGAGGCTTTTATCCTTTAAATTTCTCTACTTTATTACAGCCTAGCACAAATACCACACAAATCACCACCAGCAAGTTCACCTATGATTAACAAGGCAAATATATATATATATATATCTCACTCTCAAGCTACTACAAATTACTATCAGCAATCAATAATATAGTATCAATCAATAACATGGCAGCAATCAATAACAGCGGCAACAAATCGCGTGGCAACAATCAATATAATAGCAACACCAAGTAGGTATATTAAGGCTACTACAAGCTTACTAGTGAAGTAACTTATCAACAATGTAACAGCAGATATGCTTATTATAGATTGCTTACCTGGATATATAATACCGGTATCAAGTGAATTAGTCAGATTTCAGAAGGGGCCAAACCGTCTCCAAGGGGAGGATGAATCAGTCCCAGAGGGGAACCCAACACTCCTAGAGGTGGGAGGACAAACCGAACTGACCCCAACGTGGGCCCAATAAAACAACAGAGTCTCATTTCAAAGAGGGTCCATGTCACAGAGTCTGGAACCAGCCATGCATCCCCAGTGCGAGTCCACGATCTTGTAGAAAGTTCATGGGGAATTCAACCTATTTAGGAAATGAAAAGTACATGTAGCATGGGAAGTTCTCAGAGGAAGAAGCTCCATTTTGGATAAAAATTAAGTCCTTTTTATATCCTAGAGACATGAGAGGGTGTAGGACACCACCACTTCAAGCAGCCAAAAGATGCTGTTAATTTTGATATTTCACCTGTAACAGCCAATAAATAAACAATGATGTTTTTGGTTCTTTCAGACTAATCTTACTTTCCCAGACTGTTTCCACATTTTCAGATGATAAGTTGCCATTACAGTTTCTTGGGTTTGCCCTTCCTGATGGTACCTCAGGATGTTGCTGGATTCTCAGTACCCCAGCTGTACTTCAAAGAGGCCAGCTGCACTTTTCAAGGATGTTTCTGGTTCACAGGCCTAGTTTCCAGGCTCCCAGTTCCCATGTTGACAGGCAATTTCTCTGTCAGTATTTTCCATCAGACATTTTCTTCTGTTAAGTAATTTCCCCTTTCTAACCAGGCCGCATTTATGGCTGCTCACATCAATAGCGTATGGGAAAATACTTACTACCATGTAAGCTGTTGGGAAAATATTATCATAAATACTCTTTACATTGCTACTGAGCCATCTTGAGAGAAAAGAATTTGAATGGAAAATGGTGCAGAGAAGATCTACTAGGGCAGTCAGGGGACAGAGAACACTGAAATAGTGTGGCCTGTGTAACCTGGCAAAAAGGATGCTAAGAGTGACTCCAGAGGAAGACAAGATGTGAGAGACAACCCTGACACAAAAAAAACCCCAGTAGGTCCTGAAACAAACTTGCAGGAATGTTTCTAAACAACAAAAAAGGTTTCATAAAAGCCTCGCACTAACTGAACTGGAAGTTAAAAACAACCGAGCAGCCTTTAGGGCTGTCTCTGAGAGCTTAGAAAAGGAGGCTGTTCACAGAAGAAAGGATTTGGTCACTGAATTATAAGGAAAATTATTGAAAAATTATTTCCAATTGTATGGAAATAGCATTTATGTTATTAACGAGGTACCTTATTTCTGAAAAAGTTACAGCAGTGGAAATGAGGCAGAAGAGTTGTGTTCGACACAGATAAAGTTGGATGTAGAGGACAAAGCATTCATTACCTTCAGAAGAATGCTGTTAACTAAGCAGAGAACATTCCTGTCAACAACTTGTAATGTGCATTGAAAGAAATGTGTGTGTGTTACAGAGAAGCACCTCAGAAAAATCTGAGAATAAAGACTTTAGGTGTTATTTTCCTGCATTTTTAATGCTTGATATTATCTGCATTGTCCTTGTGTCCCTCTGTCTGGTTTAAAAAAAAGGTTGGCTCAGAAAAGTTAACATTGTAGTGTTAGTTGCTAAGATGATTCAGTGTCTAACAAGGTAATTACAAGTTACGTGTTTTTCAAACACCCATGGTTAAATGGGAAGTTTTACATCCCAATTGTTTTATTAGCCTTAAGAACTTTCTGAAGTATAACATAACTGGATATAGGCTAAAGGTACTGACTAAAAGTTGTTTCTTGTTTGGTTTTATTTTCAGTGGAAAGAAAATTTTCTGATGGTTCCAACCATAGTTGTGTAGTTCCAACACAATTCTGAAGAAGAATGTCTCTCTGTCTATTACAGAAAGGATGCAAGATTGCACTTGTTTTCCTTCTCTTGCACCCCTCTCCCTCCTGCTACTTACGGTGCCTTAACTAAATTTGTACTCTCTTTTCTGTTCTCCCACATCGCACTCGGCTAGGGTCACTTGTCTTCCCAATGTCAGTCCTGAGTCCTGTCAGCTGCAACTGCAAACACAGTCAAGCCCGGTAAGATGAGCTGAAGAAAACACTAGCTTAGGTGAGAGCAGCTTCACACTGCTGCCTCTGCCTCCTTGTACTTACCCTTTCCCTATTTCCACGCTGAAGCCCACTGTGCCTTGGAGAGTATGAGGAATCTATATAGCCTATTATGGACAATTAGACGAGATGAGCCCAAGTTAATAAAGTCACCTAGATTGCCATCCTTGGGACATTTATTGTCCCAATAAATAAATGGGACAGAATCTTTTTCTTTTCAAGCACGCAACAGGGCAGCGGCACCCATCTGTTCTATGCAGACACTGCAAGTTTTTCCTGTCTGTGCAGGTAGCATTTTGTTAATTATTGTTCACCTGTACCATAGCGATGATGGTAAAAGCTGATTAGAGGGAGCAGAGTAAAGTGTGTGACCACAGACCAAGGTAAATTTCTAATATGAGAGTTACTTCCCACTAGCATGATATTCTGATCTTAGCAGGTGAAAATTTATGGGCTTTCTCTGTATCTTCTTCTGCATTTCCTGACTTTTTGCTTCCTAGCTCATTTCTCTTTCTGTTCTGCATTAGCTGTAATCCATGGAGAGTGAACCTCCATCTTCTCAGCAAATCACCAAAACATTTTGTGTTATAGTATACTAAGCTTGAATAACATAAGCTTACAATTCCTGAAAGTAGCACGTTTTGTTATGTAGGGGCATCCTTCAACTCTGGATAACCCCATGATCAACTGTCTCTTATCTCTGCCTTTCTACTGTGACTTAGCCAGAATTCAGTATGGGCTGTGTACTCTGCAAAGCCTGAAAAAGAGAGATAAGAAGACAAAAAAAAGACTTAGGAGACAAAGGTTGTTTTCTTTTATTACAGTTATGCAATTTATGTTTTCACATGGTTTCTATCTCTGATCTGTAGATTTCTTCTGTTAATCCTGTCTAAATGACAAGAGCATTGTCTCCTAGGAAGAGGAAAAAATATAAGAATGAATGGGAAAAGGATGCAAAGTCTTTTCATGAAGAATTTTTGCAGTATGAAACGATAAAGAAGATGGAGATTTTTACTTTTTTTTATGTCCCTTTTAGTCTAACTTTTCTGCCTTTGTATAGGTCGTTTATTCTTGAACAAAGCTAGCTGCTTTGAAGCAATGATTCTTTCCAACTTGGTCAACACCAAGATTGGCTAGAGAGGTGCCCCAGGGCAACATAATATACCCTTGTCCTCCAGTGAGAGGAAGCAGAGCATTTGCAGAACATCTGCAGTTCACAGAATCACAGAGTAGCTGAGGTGAGAAGGCCCTTCTGGACATCACCTAATCCAATCCCACTGCGCAAAGTGCAGTATCCTATAGGAGGTTGCACAAAATCTGTGTCCAGTCAGATTTTTAATGTCTCCAAGAATAGAAACTCTACAGCTTCTCTGGGTAACCTGTGCTAGCATTTCACCACCCACAGAGTAGGAAAGTGATTTCTTATGTTTAAATGGAAGCGTTTAACGAAATATATATTCAGAGAGAATTTGCTTGTACAAGACAGTCTGAAGTTCACCAGAATAACAATCTAAAAATTGTATCAGATGGTAAATTCTTACATCAAGTTAGTTATTTGGCATAGAATAATTTCCATTCAATTGGTTACCCTGGCATTTTTTTATACCGATATTAATTATGGAACAGAAAACTCAACAAGTACAACTTCTAACGGCTCAGGAAACCCTGACTCATTTTTTCTCCTGAGGTTCCTCAGTAAAACTGACTACCCAACGTATTAGATTGCTGGTTGAGCTAGCCCGTGGATGAAAAACTGAAGAAGTGTGTTTTTCTTTCTGTTAAGGATTTTCAAGGAACCAAATTTCTTCTTGAAGGAGACAATGAAAATGAGTAAAGTGTCTCCGATGTGGACTTAGCATAAACAACACAGCAAACCAAAAATATATATGATGACAATATGATCTGTTATGCAAGACAAGAAGACACAGTCTTTCCAGAAGAAAAACCACAGATGAAATAAATTATCTGCAAAGGGTAAAAATGTAATGGGGTACAAATGGAAAATAGTATCTGCAAAATTGTTAGACTTTATGGTCAGGCTAACAACAAAGATAGAGTATCATGGTTACCATGGTATTTCAGTGCATATAAATTATTGGTAGCCTAGTTGGTATATTGTTCACAGACTCAAATAGCCTTAGTAAATAAAGGGCAACTATGGTAATTGAGTAATTGGCTTTGTGAAGATCCAGTGTTCCAACTTTCAGACGTGGATATTTCTATCATTATTAAAGGTGCATGCTAAAGTCTTTTCTCTGGTAAATTTACCAGGCTTATTCTAGCAGCTGAGAGAAAGGAGTGTGGATTAGGAGATCTGGAAATGTTCAAGCCACTTTAATCTGTCCATCATTGGACACAAAAGGTGGATACCATGTCCCTGGACTTTCAAGTTATCTGTTAACCATTTCTACAATTAATGAGTTTCCACTTTGAAATACAGCTTTTTCTCTCTCCATCAGTTCAAATATGTGGTTGAAGTGCATGGACAGATTAGAATGGTTCAATTTTTGCACATGCTGTAGGTCCAAGGATAACTGGTGAATCCACAATAATGCTCAGATGGGCATTTACAGTTACAACACAAACAAGAGGTACAAAGTCTTTTATTCCATTCTACTGACATGACAATTTTCTATAACTCTAAGCCTTTTTCAAACAACATTGATTACACATACCTTTTGGACAAAATTTGAGTTTGGAATGATGACATATAACTGCAGAGGATGCCATTATTCAGATCTTGAACTGCTGTTGTATGCTGGCGTGCTGGGTTTGTACAATCCCGGAAAAGTAACAGAGTCATATAGGAAGAAATGGTAAAACACCACACTTAAAAAGCAGGAAACGAGACTGAAAAGGCAACATCATCTTTCTTCTTCTCGACTGTAGTGGGTTTTTTTCCCATCTATTCTAAATTATCGCACTCCCAGGTTCCATAACCATAAAATGGGACCTGAGCAGTCACAGACAACTCTGTTGCAGAGCTAATGGGATGTAAAACAATTGTGGCCATGTGACCGCATTTGTGCATATTAAAGCACATGAATCAAAGGTTATGACGGTTTAATATAGCAGTAGGAAGACGTATGAGAGCTGATCTGATGAAGATTCATTGTTATGGACAGATGTTACTTGGCATTACAAAAAGCTTGATTGTATGAACTGATCTGCTGGCCCTTGAGTGACTTTGCACCAGCACCAGCTGCTGTGACTACAACATATTTGATCTGGTAGAAGGAGTCCCAAAGTCTGCTCTATTGTATTGCACTGCCGAACAGTGTCCTTTGTACAGAATGTGAAATGAGCTTATGCTGTATATTTTTACCTCTTAGAACTACTTGAAACCATATCTTAAACCACTTCAGCCCAATATATAACCTGCACCCATTTTTATACATCAATTCTGAATCATTCTGTGAACATTTTAGTTTACTAATAATTTTAATTTTAGTTAGTTAGTCACCTTCCTGAAAACATATTTAATATGAATCCAATTATATTATTAGTGCCACATTTGAGACAGAGAAGAAAGACAAAACAAAACCTCCCAGAAATAAGTGACACGAGTCTGGGCAATTTGGTGTTCTAATACTGAAAGAATGCAGGCTTTCTGGTTAGGTTGTTTGGGTTTTTTCTGTTTTTTTGTTTTTTTTTTTTTTTTATTTGAACTCTTTTTCAATGCATCAGTAATAAAATAATACAAAAGAGGTCCGTCTTGCTTATAGTGTATCCTATGCCATATAATCTGAGGGTTTTGGGTTTTTTTAACAAATGCTGTGGACACGTGCCAAATGGCATTTGTGAAGTGCTGTACAAGTGGAGAACTTGTATAATGCTCTACAAAGATCAATGTTGACATACTCCATACAGGTTTGAAAAGGTTGTTTCAAAATAGTCCTGGTTTTTTGAGACTCCTTAGGAGCAATATGAACATGCTTTTCCATGAAGTCAGTTCTCTTACGAACTTCAAGTGACAACCCCTCCTCAAGACGGCCAAAAAGAAAAAGAAATACCACCCAGCACCTATTTCAGTACTTGTTAAATTGTATGCAGTACTCCCATGTTTACAATATTTCTGCCAAAGCATGAGCGTACTTGCGTAGAGCTGTGAGGTCTATGTTTCTTCCTCTCAGCATGGCCCTCTAATAGCTGCAACTATGAACGACAAGCAGAACCATGCTTTGCCATCACCTATTGTTTTCCAGAAGTAGAAGTGGAACGAGTTAATTTCTTTTACTTTTCCAAGTTCTTTCCTCCATTCTTATTCTTGGTTTTAATATTGTTCTTTGCATATAGTCCTTCAATTTCTATTTGGTTCCAGAGACGGTAGGCGTTACCTCTTTGCGCTCATTTATGCAGATACGTTTTTCTTGTGGGTGGTGGGTTTTTATTTTGTTTCATTCTCAGAACGTTGGAATTGATTAGACCTTAGTAAACAATAGAGCTCAGGTTACCATATTAGGGTAATCATTTGATAACTACTATAATAATTGCTAATGATTATAAAGATTACTAATGATTAATGATCTTCCTAAGGGGAATTTGGGTAAGGTCTGAACTCCAGTGTGACAGTAAGCCTAGCTTCTGTGGAGGCAGCTTTGACTAACTGACTCTTGCAGTTCCTCATGTTCTATGCAGAGGTGGTTCTGGGTACTTCAGCCAAATTTTTCTCCCTTGTGTCTTTCTGGAGAAGCTAATACTTTCAAACAGTATTACAAGGGAAATAATCCTCAATATCTCATTTCTAAACTGAAAAGAAAGTCTGAATATGTGTCGTGTAGTACCTGTAGGAAGTCCAAGACACAAACAATCTTTTGATCACTGCTTCACTTCTTGATCTAGGTCCCTTTTAAACGTACACCTAACCAGCTTTTGAAAAAGTTGCACGTTATCTAGTCTAGGCACTAGACTAGATTTTTATTCTCCTGGGTGGTTATTCTGATACTTTTCAATAACATGCAAGTTCATACTTGAGAACTATACTGAAAGAATTAAGATCTTTGAATATGAATGAGAAGAAACAAGTCAGGAAGAAAATTTCCCTCTGAGGTGAACCCTGTAGAGTATCTAAGCCAGCAGACAATGAAAAAAGGCTGCTTGACTGTGTGCTGAACAAGATGAAAATGACCTTCTCCTTCTTCTCCCACACTGAATATCTGCTCAGAATGTCAGACATAGTAAATGAGCGATATAAATTTTTGTAAATTTTGTATTTATTTTATATTTTCTAAACAAGCAAAAGATATCTACCATTATCCTATTAACTGTGTTAACTACGCAGGACATTCGACATTTATAATTCTAGACTAGAAGCCAAGCATTGGAGAATAGAAGCGCCAGGCCTGTCCTTATCTTACCCTATGGCCTTAGGAAGCCTCTTCAACTTTTCAGTTTCTCCATCTGAAAAATAGAGATAACATTTTCCTACCTAGATAGCAAGAGTTCTTTGAATTAATTTAAGTCTTATCAATGTTATGCAAAAGCTAAGCACTGAATAGAAGTCAGTCAGTTTTGCAAAAATTGATTTAGCAAAATGGGGTTTAGTCTGTGGAGAGATCAGTTTAAGACCACCAAGGGCTAATATTTTCAAGTCACGATCAGTTTTACAGACTGCTGGGGAGTTTTCACCAGCAGTGGATGAATAAACCAAGAGTTTATTTACTGAGATAAAGAGCATATCAGCTAGCAGAAAAAGTGATAGGCTGAATATAACACAAAGAAACAAAATGACAATGAGAAATGTAGATGAGTATGTATAACTGTAAACTAACTGTAAACCCTCTTTCAAATTAAGCAGGTGTAATTTCAGAGTAATTTCAGACTCCTCTGTAGAAACAAACTTGTAGTGAATATTTGGGAGAGAAAAGCAGCCAGGCAGGCTTGTTTAGTCAGTTAAGGCTTCAAAGGGAGAGTGGTGATAAAAATTAAAATGAGTTTGTTTTAGGAAACTTCAGACTGAAAATTTAAATTTCCCTTTTTTTTTTCTGTCTTTTTTTTTTTTTAAATGAGTAAGCAAATGAGGAAACAGATTTTTGTTCTTTAGCTGTTGAGATCCTTTTTTGTCACTCTTTCCAGAGGAGTTTTCCAGTAAAAAAACAGTGTAGCAGTGGAAACCTATTTATCATGGTTCCTTCTAAAATTGAATCCATACCAAGTGACAGATACATTATGGCTTTGACTGCACTGAACTGCAGGATAAAGAGTCTGAGAAAGGATCTCTTACCACTTCTCGAAGTCATGTCTTTCTTAGCTTATTCTTTATTTTTCTTTCCTTCGCCATTATTAGCCTGTCTATTAAATTAGTCTCTGTTGTTGACTAAGGATCCATCAGGGATATATGCTTGGGGGAGGGTGGGTTGTTCAGCTTCTTCCTCACTTACCTGGGGAAGGGAGAGCACAATGAAAGGTCCACCTTTTTCAGATGGTGCTAAACCATATTTGGTGGCTGATTGCTGCAATGTTGGAGAAGAAATTCAGAAGAATCTCAGAAAGCTAAGTGGGCAAAAGGTGAAAAAACAGTTTCTGTATAGATAACTTAAAATCAATGTACCTAAGGAAAAATAACACAAATCATTCTTGTGTAATGCTTAACTTGGAACTGGTAACTACAACTTAGGAAGTAGGTCTTTGAACCAGTGACATTTTTCAGAAATCAACAGGTCAACATGTAGTAGAATCAAAAAAGCCAATGACAATGCTGCCCGTCATCAGGAAGAGTACTGAAAACCAGAAGGAACATGCCTTTTTGTTGATATATCAAATTTTCATGCATCAACATCTTGGTGTCATGAGCAGTTCTGGTCTATGCATTTACGGAAACATATTTTGGAGTTAGAGAAGTTGCAGGGAAGCGTAATTAGAATGATGAAAGGAACTGTACATTCCTTTCATGAGGAACGTACTTTGCTTCATGAGCACAAGTACGTACCTCATGATGACAGAGCCTGAGGCTGTTTAATTTGGAGAGGAAAACCCTGAAGAGATATATAGTAAGAGATTTACAGACCCATGAAGGCATTGTATAAGGTAACAGTGGAACTGTTACTCACCAGTTCTTCCAGTTCTGGAACTCGGGGACAATCGGTAAAACCGATAGGTGATCATTCCAATACAAGTGAAAGAAAATAAGATTTTACAGAGCAAGCCATGAAGATCTGAAGCTTGCTACCACAGGAGTTTATGGGAAGAGACAGTATTTTCAGGTTCAAAATGGAGCTAGGCAAATTTATGGACGGCGAAGAATCTAGTCATTAGATCATCTGTTTTTCTGAGCCCATGCTTCTTCGCTTTTTGTTTTAATGGAGATAAGCTCTGGTATTTATGGAGACCTGTCGAGACCTTTTGTTAAAGAAAACCAAATGAAAAGTATTTCAGAAGGTCTTGAGTTCAAAACCTTCGAACTCTTGCCATGGGGAAAACTCGCTTTCTAACTCATTACAGACTTATAAAAGTTTCTTCATGCTTCTAATTTTCTTTGGACATCCACTAGCAAAAATGTTTTAGAAGTTGTAGGCTTTTGGTACATTTTTGATCTAACACTTTTACAAAATCTGACTTAATGCATTTGTTTCAATAAAATAGCTCTACCAACCTGAATCAAGTTACTTTTAACTTACTCTCTGTGTTCATAGTATTTAATTTAAAGGTTTTAAATTTCCAGCAACTGACAGTCCTTATAGTTAATTTTTCTGCCTCCTAAATCCAAAAAAGAAAGATATTTCCCCTGGCTCTGAAAGAAGACTTCTTCAATAAACCAGAAAATACTGTGAATCTCTGAATAAATGAATTTATTTTTTTTTTATTAGATGAACTTGAACTAAATTGTGGGGAACGAAGTGCCAAAACATCTTTATATCTACAATCAAAATATTAACTTGTTGGGCTTATATTTATAAAAAGGCGGCTTATGTAGTACAAAACCAATGAAATTGTCATTAGACAGTTTAAAATATAAATCTTCTATTTTCAGACCACTAAGGCACTGCATGGGGATGGAGGTTTTATGAAGTGTTGATTTATCGTTTGTGAAATGACACTTTTTTTATCAAAATGAAGGCTGACTTTATATTCATAGCAACTATTTACATTACTTTAAAAGTACTTGAGGATTCATGACAGATTTTTTTTTTCCTTTTCTACACCAGGATTTTTTCAAATTAAAATGAAAGGCTATTTATGCTTCCTCATCTGTATCAGTGCGTGCTTTCCAAGCAGAATCTCATCTGTTAACAAATTTAATTGTAAAATATTTTTCTCCAAGGCTCATTATCAGATTTGTGCTCCCCCTAGTTCTCAGACCACGCAAGTTCTTACGACCTTTTAGTGATATTTAATTTCTTTTTCCAGCTAATCATGAAGGGGTTTCAATGCTGTCAAGAAAAACTATTTGCTTTCAATCTTTTTATTTTTCAGAGGAGGTAAATGTCAAGCTTTCTTCTTTGAATAGAGCTATTCGCTCATTACAGCTTAGAGTTGTGCAGATACATAACCGTCTGTCTCCCAATGCTTTTACAAAAAACATTTTTAATCATAGAGCATTCTGCCGTGCGAATATTTATGGCGATTTATGACGAATATCATAGTGACCGTCTCACAACATGAATGGGGTTATTCTGCATTTTTATTAACTAGTGACAGGACAATCTCTCCTCAGAAAAACACTTCAACATGTGCTTACCAATAGACATAGACTTTTTTCAACTCTCTTTCAGCAGCACATAGGAAATATTGATCCTCTTCTATCTCTGGCCTATTTCAATCCACTCCATTCTGTTCGCTGTTCTTTTCTACTCCCCTGTCTTCCATATAAAGCTGAATCTCCTTCCCACATCTTTCCCCTTCATCCCCAGTATTTTTTTATTTTTTTATTTTTTGTTATAAACCCAACTTGCCAAACCTGACGAGGTGTGGATTCACTTGCTGGTTCTGGCACAGACCAGCTTCCCAGTGTTCGCCACAGACCTTATAGACTGTTTGCAAGCTAAATAAGACTGGTAAACCTAGACACTGGAAATGACCACATTAGAAAACGTTATTGTGTTCAGATTATTCCAAAAAAATAATTTCAGAATGAATGTTGATTTTTTGTTAGCCTATACATGAAGAGAGAGAGATTAGTCAAGAGCATCAAGATTATTCAAGATAATTTTGCCTAGCAAAGCAAAATGTAATTTTTTGTCATTTTTTCTTATGGACCTTTTCATTATTTATTTAATACCTAATGTAGAGCTTGATGGCTAATGGTGAATGTATTCTTAGTTGCTCAGAGAACTCTTATTGCATATAGAAGCATTTTTGACATACATAATCCTTAAATCAAGGCAAAGCGGACAGATTGTAGGAGGCTAAACATCCAGAGGTTTGTTCAAAAAATTATCATGATCTCTGAAAATTTATAAAGCTTTGAATGCTCCAACTAAGGAAACATATCTTAAATTGATTAAGTCCATTCATCATTTTAACTGCAAGCCTTGAACCTTCTTCATGATAAAATCCTTTACTGCATATGGCCAAAAGAGCCCCTTGATGTCAAAGAGAAGTTTTCTTTAATCTTAGCTGTAATTTTTTTGATTACTAATCATAACACCCTTAGAAACTCTTCATTTCACCTCTGATCTTAAACTTGGAATCACAGAATGGTTGAAGCGGGAAAGGACCTCTGGAAATCATCTAGTACAACCCCCCTGCACAAACCAAGGTCCCCCTGAATGGCTGCACAACCACCTGGTGTATCAACCACCCCTCGCACTTGTGCATCTTCACTTGTATGATTCACGTCAAACAGCAAATAATGTTAATAATTGGCATATATATTCATTCCCTTGCAAAAGACAAAGAAAGAGTAAGAACAATAATTCTACTCTTGCATTTACCAGCGGGCATTCAGGTATATATGCCAATTATTTCTGGTACATGGCAAGGCTAATATATGCAGCAAGTATAAAATCTAAATAACAAAAAGTTCATCGATGTTTACTATGGGAATTGTTGAACGCAAAATGGGAGAAAAAACACAGCCAAAATACAAATTCAATGCCTGAAGATTGCATACTTTGGAATATTACAATAAATTATAATAAACCAGAATAAGATTATACATATTTTTTAGTTCTACATCAAAATTCTGCCTCTAAATCATCTTGTTTTGCAATGTAAAATTATCTGTGTAAATGTATAATGTAATATGAATTCTCTTCAGTCAACACAGCTTACTTTGGGTGTCTTGATTTTTTCATAGGCAAAAGGCATTTTAGATAATGTAGGTGTTTTATATTAAAAACACAGCAACTGAAACTAGTATTGATCAACTGTTACCAGCAACAAAATTTTGATTTGCAGGCAGGCTATCAAAATATAAAGCCACATTGAGAATTATCAGAGTTTTAGTACTAGTCTGTACAATACTGACATAGTACATATACGCAGACAGTATTTATTTCAGGTTTCCCATAGCTTCATCCCTGGACCTAGCAGAGAAATGCAATGAAGATGGCTATAACTGTTTTCATATACACCCTGTTTGTTGTCGATATAAACACAAACTACTCTTAGTACTTATACTAATCCCAAAGTCCCAAAGCCTTTAAAATAAATAGGTGCATTTACAGTTTTGTCCTAGCTGCTGTTCATCAAGATAAATAAAAAGAAAGTGGAACTACACATAGCTCTCTGGGTGCTGCTTCTCTAAGTTACAGAAGGAGTGAGACTGTTCCTGGTTTTTCTGCTCTGTCTAGAACTGATTATCAAAAATGAAATCCTGAATGAAGATTACAATATTCAGAGTAGTAACCATATATGCTTTAAATTTAGAAGAGAAAGAAGGTATTGATGAAGGGAAGTGAAGATGTAAATTTCCAGTAGTTGATACTCTAGCAAACGCTTTGTGATTGAGATGTGGATATCATCTATCTGGACTTCTGCAAGGCCTTTGACGTGGTCCCCCACAGCATCCTTCTCTCTAAGTTGGAGAGAGACGGATTTGATGGGTGGACTGTTTGGTGGATAAGGAACTGGCTGGATGGTCACATCCAGAGGGTAGTGGTCAATGGCTTGATGTCCAGATGGAGAGGGGTGACAAGTGGTGTCCCTCAGGGATCCTTACTGGGACCGGTGCTGTTTGATATCTTCATCAATGATTTAGACAGTGGGATCAAGTGCACCCTCAGCAAGTTTGCAGATGACATCAAGCTGAGTGGTGTGTTGACATGCCAGAAGGACGGGATGTCATCCAGAGGGNTCAGCACAAGAAGGACACGGACCTGTTGGAGCGGGTCCAGAGGAGGGCCACGAAGATGATGAGAGGGCTGGAGCACCTCTCCTATGAGGACAGGCTGAGAGAGCTGGGGTTGTTCAGCCTGGAGAAGAGAAGGTTCCGGGGAGACCTTCTAGCAGCCTTCCAGTACCTGAAGGGGGCCTATAAGAAAGCTGGGGAGGGGCTGTTTGCAAGGGCATGTAGCAACAGGACAAGGGGCAATGGTTTTAAACTAGAGCAGGGCAGGTTTAGATTAGACATTTGGAAGAAGTTCTTTACACTGAGGGTGGCGAGGCACTGGAACAGGTTGCCCAGAGAGGTGGTGGAGGCCCCATCCTTGGAGACATTCAAGGCCTGGCTTGATGAGGCTCTGAGCAATCTGATCTAGTTAAAGATGTCCCTGCTGACTGCAGGGGGATTGGGCTAGATGACCTTTAGAGGTCCCTTCCAACCCAACACGTTCTATGATTCTGTGTTTCTATGTGTATTCTTCCTACAGGGACGTGAGAAATCCCAAGGATTCAACACTGAGAAAAGTTTTCAGGGAAGGTGAGTTGCTGCAGTCATAGATTGCCTGTACACTTTTGCTTAATCAACTCTTGCAGTTACCAGAAATCATTTAGAAATCATTACCAGAAGACATTTAGAACTTGGATTAATTCCTCAAGGGAACTTCAATGCTCTGTATCTCCACAATATGCTGTTTAGGTCGCGAAGAATACTATATTTTGTAATACTGAAATATTCTTCTGATGTTTTTAAAGATCAGGTAATAGCTTCTTCTTTTTAAGCCAAGAATTTGGCTTTCAATACAGTTTAGTTTAGTTTTGTTTAACAAGTTTTAGTTTCTCCATTTGTCTGCAACCTAAAATTGCTGTGGATTTAAAATAAATAAAAACTTTCCTCTGACATCTCTTCCTGTCCTGTGTCTCAGGTACAAATTTTACAACCTCTGCCCAGTCCATGATCACCTCATAAATCTGTCCCTAATCTGATCCTATTGTTCCACTAACATGCCAAAAAAATCCTAACATTATCTCCCAGGCCATCCTAATACACTCCCAGTGTAAATAGTCTGGCTCACTAACTTGCCAGTCTCCATGCTTGGCACTAAATCAAAGGCTAAGGTGAGTAGGAAGAGGAAGAGTGTGCTTATGCCAGTGAGACATAAAACTGACGGTTTGTTTGAGATCTTTGTTCTGAAATACCTGTGTGAGCTTGTCTTGGTTTGGGGTGTGCTACAATAAAGGGCTGTATAGGCAATCTGGACATGAAAGAAAAAAAACTTGCAACAGGAAAGAGTGCAAGTTCTGTGTATATGAAAGATATCCAGGAAGCTGAAAAGTTGTTTGATCAAATGTAGAGTGGGACTAGACGTGTGTAGATGTGGATGGCGGGAGGAAAAGGGAACTACCGAGTTACCATTAAAGTCATCAAGTTATTGCACTTGACAAGTTATCTGGATGCAAATAATCAAAATACATTTAACATAATAAAAAAATTTGAGCTTTATTATTTGGTCTGATTTCTCATGATATATTCATATATATATATATATCATGATATATGTATCTCATATATGTATCTCATGATATATGTATATTAATGTCTTACATGTAACATCTGGGGGGTTTTGCCTCATGTGTCTCTTTTGGAAGATATTGGAATCATAGAATCACAAATCATTTAGATTGGAAAAGACCTTTAAGATCACCGAGTCCAACCGTTAACCTAGCACTGCGAAGTCCACCACTAAACCATGTCCCTAAGCACCACATCTACAGGTCTTTCAAATACCTCTAGGGATGGTGACTCAACCACTTGCCTGGGCAGCCTGTTACATTATTTATTTGTATTTTGATCATATTTAAAATGTTGGACTTGCTTTTATCATTTATTAATGGGGCTGTCTATTAATGACTGTTTTTTCATAACGTGCATCTTAACTTTACAATGCAGTTTAAAAATAATTTTTCTGTTCTGAATTGGCAAATCTAACAATTTCTTTCATGCTCTCAGTGGAGAAAAACTTAAATTTGGTGAAGAATTTAAAGTGGGATTGCCTAACATGCCTATCAGTCTAAGATAGTCTACATTACTGTCTTGATGTTCTCTAGCTACAGAAGAGGTTGGAAGCAGCTGTCAGGCAGAGATGATGGTGGCGGTGTAAATTGAACGTCGCTCATTCAGTTCTCTTATGATTTCCTCACTGAGCAGAGAAATTTTTCTAAGCGACCATATTGCCCAGAGGAAAGCTTTACTCATAAGTTACACGAGCATGTGGACATCTGTGAAAAAAGGTACATGGTTTGAAATTACGGCCTGAAAACAGTTAGAAAAGAGTCTGTCTGCAATGCATGTTTATTGGTTCACATTGAGACATATCCACCAAACACATAGTTAGATTTAGGTATAGTTCAAGCTGAGTTATGACATATAGGATATGTCCCCACATGGAAGGGAAGAAAAAAAGAAGTCATAGAGTGATCCTAAACCTTTTGAAATCAGATGTAATATTTCTATTGAATTCAGTGGTCCTCAAAAAGGCTTTGAACTACTACATATTTTTGCATTATTTACAGGTGTATGCTATCTCGAGGAGTTTAAGGAAATTACAACATTATAGGCTTCTAAAAATTATGATATGATGTTGTTGACTGTCTATAATTTTTTCCAAGTGTTTGTCACATTTAACTCTATGGAATTGCTTAATTACTTGAATTGAAAATAATGAAAGTCAAACTTCCCCATTTACCACTGTTTTATTTGCAGAATGAGTCACATGGCTGTTTACAAAATGGGAAGATCTTCTTTCAAAGTGATTTACATTCAGTCTATTACTTTTATAAAGAAAGTAATAAAAACCCATTAAAAGTTTTGAAGTGAAATTTGTTTGACAAGGTCTATTTTCAAATATAGATTATCAAAATAATTGCTTGTGGCACATGGGACTTTGAATAGAGATGCTAGGAGTGGTTGGAAAACTTTTTGTATGCTCTGTGGAGGTGAATTTAATTTGATGCTGAAAGTGAGCATGAAACACTCTTTTGCCAACAGCAAGGATTTTTTGTGTGATTCTCATGTGGAATGTTTAATCTTTATTTCAGCATCTTTACAATAATGGCTTCTTTCCATACCAGAGCTTTGCCTCATCACCACATAAAATCTGTTCTAAACTGAGAGAAATTACATGCTTCCATTTCACCTTTGGGGCTAATGAGCAAAACTGAACTTCTTCCACCAAAGTCTTGGCAGTTTAGAATAGTACAAGTAGATCTGCATGTTTGCAATTTAGGTACCATGTATTTAGTTGATCAACCTTTCAGTAAAGTGTTCTGTTCTTTCATGAGAGTGAAAATATTAATGTTCTTCGTTAACATTACCCTTCCCAAAAGCTCAGCAAAATATACCGACAAAATCTTCTTTTGTATATATGAAAATAAATAGTACATTTTCTTCCATCGATTACTTTGTTTTTACTTTAAAGTACGAAGACTTTCTCTTAGCTAGCCTGATGACCTTTTTGAATCTGTCATAAAGTGATTTTTACGTTGCCTCGACTTGCTATTGTCATTTTTGTACAACAATATTGAGCATTTTTTTATGATGGAAATTGAACAGGACAATTACTAGCATGATCAAACCCTTTTGATCTCAGACATTTTGTACTTCCTGCATGTGTGCAGGACCATTGCCTCCCACTTCAGACTTATTAGTTTTGAGTCTGCCTGTGGTTACAAGGTAGTTCACAAGCAATTTGATGAAATCTGCTGAAGAGAATTCTGACTGATGCATTGGGTGGAAAGAAAATTCACTCTTCCTCAATACTTTTTTTTTTTTTAATGAAAAATAAAGACAAAGTAATTCCTGTTAAGGTTTCCAGATGTATTTTGATTTAATTATTCTATACTGAGATAATGATTTGATTAGCTATATCTAACAATTCAATCCAAAATGTAAGTATAACATGAACTTTCCACTGGTCAATTCTTTTCTTAGTGAGGCATACTACATTTTCTCAGTGTATATATATGTTTATTTTTCTGCTTTTCTTATTATTTTCTTAAATTGACTAAGAATGGTGACACAGTCATTCTAACAAATCTAAGAAGTTTGCAGGGTGGTTCTTTCCATTTAATAGCTAAATCCCTCATATATTACATTAGTTGAGGATGGATTAGGTAAAAATAAATTGCTAGGAAAAAAACTGAGAGAGAAATTGCTATACTGAATCTTCATCATTTGAGTATGGTTTTACTGAGTTCGTGTATCTGGAAAATTTACTTGTATTAACGTCTGTGAACCATGCTGTACTGCAGAGCAGAATAACCACGGATTAAATTCTCTATCTTAAACAGTCTGGGACCAGGTTTGACACCAAATCTGCATATTTGTTTTTTAAAATTTGCATATTCTTACGAATCTGCATAGTGTCTCGTGAATTCCCTTTTCCTGTTTCATATAAATAATAAACCTCTTCTTTGGCTTTAATTTATTGCAACTCTTCTATCGCGCATATTTCTTGTGTTTTATCTAGCAGTGGTTTATTTGCAATAATCTGCAAGTGGTAAACAGCATATGACAATCCATATTCTAATGATGGTGTACACCCTCATCGGGGCTCAGATGAGCTAAAATCAATTGATTTTCCGTATGTTTGAAAGTACACATGTAAGTATTTTCCTGGAAGGGTGGTGGATATATGTGCTTTTGAGTATTTTGTGGATTAAGAATTTACACTCCTAATGTCTGCCTTTCTCTTTTGTTCTGAAATGGTAAGAAATGCATTTAAAGATAATCAAGGACTGAATGTAGTTTTTAGGTTGGCATTGCATGTATGTGTCTGTAACCTCAAAAAGTATCATTAATTGCTTAACTATGTATTTGATGATTGAGTACAACTTGGCTAGAAGAAACTGAGAACACCTTATTTTATTAGATGTAGCAGTTACTCTATGTGAAATAGATATTTCCATGATAATCTCAACCCATTGGCAAGAAAGTACAACAGGTTTTTTTATGAAAGGACATCGCATTTTAGAATACTTAAGGGGGTTCTGTAGTTAAAAGATTAGAGGCTATGGTTTAATGTGAAATTGCTCTAAAGCAGAATTTATGTGGATCTTATAGCTTAAATCACCTAAATGGTAGTAGGAAAATTTTAGAGGAGTATTGTTTTGCTTCACCAGCATCTCAACAGATTACGCTGTTGAAGTTGCTCTAAATATTAAATATCTCATTTGACTAGACGATGATAAATAGAGCAGCAGTTGCTGCCACAGCTACGTTTTGCTAAATGATCCTTTTCCAACTCTCAAGCATTCTGCTGTCAATAAAACATCAATTGTTTGTAACAGGAGAAGCTCTGTTATCTATATTAACATTTTAAAAAAACCTACACAAACAAACGACAAAACCAACCAAACGAAATCCCACAAAAAAACAAACAGCAACAAAACCCCAGGACTTTACAGAGCTCTGCACGTTTCAAGAAAGTCAGATCTGTGGGCTACGTAACGGAGGTTGATGGAAAAGTCATTTAATGGGGCGTGAGCAGTGCACATGCATCAAGATGTCAAACCTAGAGTGGTGCGTACGGAAGTAACTGCACTGGTTTCCAAGCATCATGGTAAAATATCGCTATCCCTCTGTAGTAGAGACTATGCCTCTGGTGTATTAATTTCATAACCTGGATAGCAGCAGTAATAACTTCGTGTATCTGATACAAGAGGCTATGTTGCACTTAACTGTCAGCTTGAAGTTTTGCGAGATGATACCTTCTAAGATGGAAACTACTTGCTAAGGGATCACCACTGAAATGTCCATGAGATGATGCTCGTGACTATTATTTTACTGACAACGGTTTAATGCTGACAACTAAAAAGGAACTGTGACTGTGTGGTTATACTGAATTTAATTCTGTTTTTGAGACCTGAATAAAAGACAAAGTTTTTGCAATTCTACTTCTCCCACATGCCAGAAGAGCTATGTTTACTGCAGGCGTTCAGGATCTTTGCTACTTTGCTTTATAGTGGTGGAGACAGAAGCAGTGTCGGAAAATACCAAAGCATAAATGGGAGGTGATAGATCTGAGTGACACTCTGATGCCATGCTAGAGAGAGCACCCAAGCTGGACTGTTACTATACAAAGGGGGATGGAGAAGGGATGTCCCTTTAGCTCTTCCAGCATATACACACTGGTCCATGGCAGCACCTGCTTTTAGTTGCACAGGTTTAAATATTCCTGGGCAAGTCCGAATTTTCTTTATCTCTGATGTTAAGGACTGGATATTACCCTGAAATGTTAGCAATGCTAAGCCTAAGAAATGCAATTCCTGTGTTGTGGGTCAACCCCAATAGGCAGTCAGCCCCACAAAGCCTCACTTCCCTCCAGCGGGATGAGGCGCAGGATGAGAAATGTGAAAGTGAGAAAATTGCATAAAGACAGTATAATAGGCAACGCAAAAGCTGCACGCACAAGTAAAGCAAAATAAGGCGGGGTCCATCAGACTTAATGGTTACCTAGGAAGACAAATACCGTAACTCTGAATGCCCCCCTTTCCTCCTCCTTCCTTCAAGCTTTTATTGCTGAGTGCAAAGTCATATGTTATGGAATATCCCCTAGGACAGTTGGGGTCACCTGGCCTGGCTATGTCCCCTCCCAACCTCTTGTGCACCCACAGCCTTCTCGCTGGTGGGACAGAGTGAGGAACAGAAAAGACCTTGGCACTGTGCAAGTACTGTTTATCAATAACTAAAATATCCCTGTGTTATCAACACTTTTTTGGTCAGAAATACAAAACAAAGCCCCATATCAGCTACTGTGAAGAAATTTATCCCTGCCAAAATCAGTACATCCAGTCAAGGGTAAGAATGTGCTTGTGGCTAATCCTCAATGTAATGAAAGTGAAAAGCTATTTCTTGAACCTCTCCTTTAACAGGGATGACACCTACATGTTTAGCTTGAGAGACCTTCTGGGTTGATATCCCTTAAAGGCTTTGGCATAATTGTAAAGGTTTTAAAGAGTGCAGCAACTGCTGGTAGTAGCACAGTTTTGTTCTCCAGCACATGAAACGGTCTGAAGTTCTCAGTTTGCAAAACAGAGCCACTGGCTGGTAATGAAGAAGGGAAGGCGGCAACACCAGACTTCTACAGCAGCCTGTGCTTGACTTGACAAGTCAGTCTACCTGGCTTGCATTACTTTATTTTCCCACTTTCATCACTGTGTTGGTGAAAAGGAAACTTAACGCTGGGCAGTGCTCAGAATACTGTACTTAAGAGTATAAGAAAAAGTAATAAAAATGTAATATTGGTATAGAAATACAAAGCCTTTTTTTGTCTGGTTTCCATTGACATTTTTCACAGCCGTTGACATGCTTCCATGAAGTATTCACTGGATAAACATTTTCTGACTGTAGTGTGGATATCTAGAAACGTTTTCATTTGTTAATAAAATAAAAAACAATTCATGTAAGAAGACTAGAAATATCTTTAGACTCACATTGTTGATGCCCCATCCCTGGAAGTGTTCAAGGCCAGGCTGGATGGTATTTTGAGCAACTGGTTTAGTGGAAGGTGTCCCTGCCAGCGGCAGGGGTGTTGGAACTAGATGATCTTTAAGGTCCCTTCCAACCTAAGCCATTCTATGATTCTGTGATTCTATCTACAGTTCCCACAAGTAAGCTTAAATGCTCTTTCAGATTTGAAATGTTACAGATTTCTCCTTCTTATTATTAACCCCCCCTTTTTTTTGGAATTTAATTTTTGACTAGGAACCAAAGCTTTTATGCAAGCATCTGATATCACTTTCATTCTTTCTTTCATTACGTTGCAAGGAAAACACTCTAATTTTTGTCTGAAGAAAGAAATCAGTTCCTTTTTTCAAATATTTCTTAATGTCTTCGTCCCAAATGTTAGGGTTGTAGCACTGTAAAAGGTTTAAGAATGTGTTTACAGAGTGCTTGCAGGTATGCTGATAACTTTAAAGATATCCTGTCAGAGAGAATCAAACATGATAGGTGGGGGGTGTTGCATATGTAAGAGCCACGTTAAAAAAACCCAACATGATGAACAAGGCAAAGAGCACTAAGAAACTTGATTTTTCATTAATGGGGACCTAGACAATGGCCGTTGAGATGTTTGCAATGATTCGGTGAAACGAGGTCAAAGAGAGAAGCATACAGCTTCACCTGCTGTACTGAATGACTTCCACGTGAATGTTTCCTCATACGTTTCGTGTCTGTGTGTGTGTGTGTGTAACTTCTTCCTTGCACTTACAAATAAACAATCAGTCTTGGAGAAAATGTTCCATGGATTTACCTTCAGCTGTCTGAAATGACCACAGCCAGCACTTGTATGAATATATAGCCACCGCTCTCACTTAAACTGCAATTCAAGGACTGTCTGTTGCCTTTCATGCATAGATGGCCCCATCATCTGATTATGTCTCCCCCTCATAGACTCTGCATATGGCTTTTATTAGAAATACTAATGACAAAGGAACTAACGGGATGGTCACACCTGGAGGGAAGTGTTCAGACAAGCTTGGAAACCTCATGACTGCCAGCTGGTTCATCTGGAAATATAGAAACATGTCCAGTGGAAGAAGGATTATCTCCTGGTCTAGCTCTTTTCTTTAAAGGAGTTTTTAAAAATAGTTTTGTCCCCATCTTTCTTTCAAATTAAGAATCCAAGAACTATGTTGCACAACACTAACAGACTTTATTGATGTGCTGAACGTGATCTGGCGTATAAGAAAGCAAAAGTAATAGGAAATAAACATTTAAATTAAATAAATGTTATTTTTCTTTTTCTTCTCTGCCTTAAAAGTAGCTGGAAGACTAGTGCATTTGTATAACTTTCAAGATATTAGCAACCAAGTCTGAAACGGTTCTATGCCTTTTCAGGCTTAGTTGATTGTATCTTGGAAAAATTGCATTTTTCACTTTTTTTTGTTGTCGTAATATTGACTCTAATGTAGCAATAACAGAAATGGTGATATTTAATATTTTATGCATTATCAGAATTATGAATTAGGCTTCACTTTGCCCAAGTTTGCATATTCAGGGCTTCAGGCTGTGAATGACTAAGTATCTTTTCATCGTTCTGCTTTATACTCATTCATCAGCTTACATTCCTGTGCTTTATTTACTACAGCAATTTCAAACTCTTCTTTTGTTCGAATTCTCTTTCTCCCTCTATATTTTTTTTCTTTAAATTGGACTGACCATGAAAACAGAACTGAAAAATGCTTCATATTTCACCTCAAGGAGAAGGAGTTTTGGTATTATCCTTATTTTCAAGAAAGGTAATTGGTTACAGTATCAATGAAAAATTTTAAAGCTAACAATTAATTATAACGTCTCAGCTGAGACACTTAAAACTTAATGGTGTTTAGGGAGTTCCTATATCACTGTAAATTGATGTAGTCAGAATTCTTTAACAAAATAATTTTTGCAAAATATAAAGCAGTTTCACTGTCAACATCTAAGTATGAAATAACAAATTCTTAGAGAATCAAAAGCATGGACTCGTGAGGAGTTGCTAAAAACTGCTCTGGTCCCAAAATCTACAATTCTGTGGTAGCTATACCGCTATAAGAGGCCTATAATCTAGGGCAGCATTGAATTATTTTATCCTGAGATCATACTTAATGTCTCTACATATTTTTCTTAATTTCCTAAACGCTTCTCTGCTAACAGTAGCATTTTAGGTGAGGACATCACAAGCAACACCTTTCCTACGGATATGCAGTTCATCTGCAGGTGTGCTCTGCCACATGTCTGGGAAGTCAGTTTATCATCCTGCTGCTACTGAACCACTTATCTGAGGTGTGCCCAAAGGGTTGAACTAAACGTTTTACAGGCATTATTTGTCATTTGGCATCTTAAATTTTGCAATCTTAATTCTCTTTCAAACAGCTACTTGTCTGAAGTTTACTGTACTATTTTAATATGAAACAACATATTTGATACAGCAACAATCTGTTATTCTATAAAAAGTTAAGATTAATGGCATTATACTGATTTCTGCAAAGGCGGTGAACCAAAGAATCATTCTTTTTACTGAGTCTCCAAAAATAATTTATGCTCAGAATTTGACAGGAAAAATACAGCTTTTTTTCTCTTTTTTTATAACTCAGGTGTGGTGGTGAAATTATCTGAATCAATTTTATTGCTGGATATTGAAGATGTATTTTTTTCTTTTTTGCACTAAGTAGAAATGACCTCTATTAAATCAATGTTACACCACAGCTAATCTCTGCATTCAGAGATTTGAAAAGTAAATCAAGAAGGAACAAGTCACAGGCCCTGTACTGCACTGTTCTGAAGGGAAACCACTCTCAAGAAGTGTGCTGCACTGATTGTGGTCCTATGCTTCATATATTATTTGGATTAAAAGGCATTTTATGCTCCAGACAACTTTCAGTATGAAAAAACACAAGACAAAGGAAAAGGAAAAAGGACTTTCTCAAGCTTGTTCCAGTCCAGAATCTTATTTGGTAGTTACAGTGTCCCAGTAAATTCAAAAGCTTCTTTCCAGCTCTTCAGCATTTCATCTTTTCAACTCTCTCAGCATTTGTTAAAAAGGATTTCTTGACTGAAGCATCATGAGCACGCAGCAGTCTCTACTAACCTTTATGGCCCTGTGTTTTAAAACTATGTTTCTAAAAATTAATATAGCAGACCAACTGCACTTCCCCAACCACCTCACCAAGGACAAGCAAAGACCATGACGTTGTGGGTGCGCATAAAGATTTAACAGCTTAAAGTATCGAACTCTCACATTTCCTGACAGCAAAGGGACTGACAAATGATTTTCAAAAATCTTCAGAGCAGACGATGATAAATAGGGTAGGCGAACCCACTCTGCACCTTTCCTACCTGGTAGCATAGAGAAGCCAAAGCTACATTCTGAACCATACCTGCAGCATCAGGGTGAAACTTGCAAAAAAGAAATGAATGCACAGCTTTTTATGTGCGCTCCTTTATTAGGTTGCCTTGGCATTGGGAGTGGGAACATGACTGAGAAACATCTTCTCTCTGTCAGTGATTCACCAGTTCTTACGACAACTCCAGCTATTATTGGTATTTGCTAGGGCTTTTGTAGGAGGCCACAGGTACGTTGCCTGACGTCCCTGAGCACAGCGGTGAAAAGGAGCTTCGTGAATGTGGTTATTTGTCCAAACTGAGTTATTGATTGTTCTTGCCTGAATTAGCTTTCTGTGGGCAATGGGGTTAAGCTTTGCTGCAGGACATCCAGAACTTCTGCATAGGTATCTTTTTAACTTCAAATCAATGGCTTCATCACCTGAAGGAAATGTCAGACTAACTGTTAATGCCTGCTAGTAATTTATGTAGCAAAACCTAGACGGATCATTCCCTTCGATTTTGTTACAAAAATAAGCATGGGAAATACAGCTGCTGTGGGTAGATTGATGGAACACAAACAATCAATATACACAGTTATTTTTCTCAGAACACTCTGTGAAAAATGGGTGTCACTATTTTGAAAGTACACTGCAATTATTGTATAGACAGACCTTACCTGGACCTCACCATAGAATTATTTTATTATTTTCCAGAAATAACAAGTAATAGGAAAACTTTTTTCTTTTTTTTTTTAAATAAGCACAATCCTTAGAGCTCTTTGAATGTAGTAGTAGCTCTTGTATGGAAAAAAGACTAGCTTGTATTGGAATGATTTTACTCAGCACTGGTGACACCATACCTGGAAAGCTGTTTCCAGTCCTGGGTTCCACAGTACAAGAGAGACATGGACATACTGGAGACAGTCCAACAAAGGGCCACAAATATGATGAAGGGACTGGAGCATCTCTCCTATGAGGAAAAGCTGAGACAATGGGACTGCCAGACTGGAGAAGAGCAGACTCAGGGGAGATGTCATCAATGTGTGGGAGGGAATGAAGAAAAGGGATCCAGAGCCTTCTCAGTAGTTCCCAGTGAAAGGACAAAAGGCAGTGGTCTCAAATTAAAAACCAGGAAATTCAGTCTAAACACAAGAAAATACTTTTTTACTGTGAGGGTAGTTGAACACTGGAGGAGGCTGCCCGGAGAGGTGGTGGAGTCTCCATCCTTGGAGGTATTAAAACTTGGATTGGGCATGGCCCTGATCAACCTGCTGCAGGTGACCTTTGCTGAGCAGGAGGCTGGACCAGATGTTCTCCAGAGGGGCCTTCCCACTCAGCCACTGTGTGATATCCATAACTCAGTATCCAAAAGGAAAAGCAAGGAGAAGGATGGATCAGGATCCTTTTCCATTTGGTCATTGCTATCTCCTGTAGTCTTATAGGGTTACTAACAGATTAGCAACAAATCCTTTGTCATTGTTTCATGTATTTAAGCCCCTTTTTTGGAGAGTTTCCCCCGAAGTATGAATATAAAAACCAAGCAGACAAGTCATGGCTGACTAAGGATTTTGAAGGCTCACAGGGACTGATCGCTGTTTTGACACTGCATTGGGATATCCAGACTGCATTAAGACATTTCTTGAAGGAAGACAATGCTATTTTGCCACTACTTTTGGACTAATATGACTTATACTTTTACAAGCTTGTGATTATCCTTGGTTATCCCTCTTCTGAAGACAGTTAAAAGGCTATTAGGTAGACTCTCGGTTCCTAATCGTTTTGATATGAACTTAGCACTGTAGGTGTCTGATTGACTGCTGGTATGTCTCCCCATATGTCACAGTGCATTTTCCTGGCTAAATTGTTTCAAAAGATGACTGTCAGTTGTCATTAAAATCCACGTGGCACATTTTGAACAACAGACTGGCCAAAGGCTGACAAAAGATTTATGTCATCAGTGAGATTAACAGCAGGAAGAACGTATATATCTCTGGTTGGGGTTTTCAAAAAATACATAATCTCCCATTATTATAAATATTGGCACAAATATTACTCAAAGGAGAGTGGTAAAAGAAGAACACAATTTTCTGAAAAATACATTTAAGAGAAAAAAGGGGGAACACTGCATTCTGTTTATATCTAGCCCCCATTAGACATGGTTCTTCTGAACATTCATTAATCCAATAGTAAATAGCCTTGAAACACATGAAAAACATCCTCTGCCAGGATGCCTAAAAAACTCTTGACAATAGATAAACAGTTGTCTCTGCACACTGAACTGCATGAGCAATAATTTAACTGTCTCAGTTATTCATCTGCTGTTGCCTGTTTCTTGTCTGATGACAGGACTGCAAACTTTCTGGAGCAGGACGAATTTATATGTTGTGCCTCAATATAACGCTAACAATTCCTGGTGCTGATCCAGACCTGGTGTCTCTAGTTTACTACACTAACATAAATAATAAACACCTAATTAATAATTGCCTAGAGGAAAATCTTCCCCTTCCTGTGCCAGTTGGAGAGATGCATCTAAATAGAACTAACAAAAGAATAGGTCAGGAGCAGAGTCACAGACAAGTAGCAACAGTGTTAAGGTAACAATAAAAGCCAGAATTAAATGGACAAGTCTGCTTTGAAATATCAAGGATTTCAAACTTCATACTCAAGTATATAACATATTTTCTGAATATACCTCTTCCCTTCCCTCCCTCAGTCACTCTATCCCCATTCCCAATTAAAAGCAAAAAAAGCACCAGAAATACTCATTTAATACGCATTGAGTGCCTATCTCTTTTTCCATCTCCAGAAAGACATGCATTTTAAAATCAGAACTTTAAAGCAAGGCCACATTTTGGCCAGAGAGTTATTCTTTAACCTCACTTTAGGGGGGCATTCTTCTGCCTGGATCCAAAAACATGTGGGCACTGAGTCATTCTGTTTCCTTTTTCATGCACTGAGCCCAAATAGAGCAGGATAAATTTCATTGCCCTCAGTATGCCCTCATAACACTTCCAGCTTTGCATTAGGACTGTGATTATAATCAGATCTCATTCTTCAGGGCTTCAGCTGATCAGCTGTAAGAGTCAGGGCCATAATTTGACTTGTAAATTCTCTCCTTCCTCTTCACATGCATCTTTTCTTTTGAAGCACTGGCAATTGACTGCAGCTGGCTATTAAGTAAGGGGTACCCGTACTTCGAGGTGGCACAGTGCTTGAAGGTGCTTGACTGATGTCTCTGATTAGGCACTCAAAGTCATTCTGATAACACAGTTTAGGATCAGGAAGGAATTATTAAAAAAAAAACCCGCAAGACCTCCAGGGGAGTTATTTATTCAAGGTTGATCAAATAGAATTCTTTGGCAGATTAAAATTTGACAAGATGGACACTTACATAACCGATGTCATGCCAAGGCAGTTGTGGAAAGAGTGGTTTTGGGGATTTCTGGTATAGCTTTGAACTCTTTTCCTGAAGCGTTCCATTTTTTTTATGTTAAGTAACCTTGAAGCAGGCAACATCTGAACATTTTATTTTGGTAAACGTTTGCTTTGGTACTCAGGTTTCCCGAGCATTGTGTGACCAGACTACCTATCACAGATGACTATGTTGTGCTTCACGAAGTATGCCTATACGTCAGCCTGATGAGGTACTCCGCTATGCTCCCCTGCGGGTACTCTGAAATGCTGAAACTATTCTCGGGCTGGAGTTAAAAGCTCTCTTTTCAACAGTAGATACAGATAGATTTTTGAGTCGTGGACAGACTGATCACATAAATGAAGTATTTTTTAGTAATCTGTTCTATGATGCTGAGGGAATGGTAATGGATATTTCACATGGTTTGTGATATGTTTCCAATGCTGTGATCTCAGAAACAGCTATGCAACAACTGGTCGAGTTTTCTGAGATTGCGGCTGGTGATAACAGCTCCTCCACCGCAGTTACTCTAAAAACTGGCTAATACTCTAAAACTAGCTAAAAGCTACACTAATATTTTTGGTGAAGGAATCTTTTTCATCCCTTTGCCCTACTTCAAATTCCCAAAAGAGAGTTTTCTGCTTTGAAAGCCCCAAACATAATTTCTTCCTATTTACATCCATTAGTACTCCATCAAAGTGTACCAGAAACCCTACAGAACTTGTTGCCTTTCAGTGGAAGAAGAAAAAAAAAGGGCGGAGGGGAGAATACAAATTTCCTATAATTATTAGGTTTCCACAAGTATAGATACTTATAAAATAGATGTTAAAACAGAGATCCCAAAACCACAGACTTCTGCTGTGAGTTTTTGCCTGGTCGTTTACTTAGATTACTAATACAAATATTTATCTGTGCAACTGCAAACTAAGATGAAGGGAAGGCAGTTGTGCTTAATGGAGGAACCAGACTTGAAAAAGAAAGAAGCTTCTGGGCTTGCTAAAGCCTTCAGAGCATGCAGAAAGGGCAGTGAGGATTTTGGATCTTGTTGGTAATTAGAAAGTCACAAATGGATGCTGAAACTGGAGCAGCATTTGAAGTTAAAGTAAACAAATCTGGTCATAGGAAAGGCCAAGTTCCATAGAAATGCTGGGAGATAGAGCAGATGAAGAGGTGACATGGCTTTACAGAGGAGCCCCACAAATATTTGAAAACCGTAGAAATTGAGAGAAAACTGATGCATGCACTGCTGTTATGTACAGGATGGAGCCTAATCCTGTATAATAATCCCAGTAAGGTGCCTAGATTTCTTTGAAGGCCTCTTTGTCTGTCAGGCGTAGTTAGCTCATAGATCGCGTGCAAAGGCAGAAGGAATTCTCAACTAGATTAGAGCACAACAAAATAAAAATCTTTCAGCAGCATAAATGGTAGCATCCTTATCGAATATGACACTTGGCAGATTGGTCCTTTTCTCATCACCAAATAAAAAACTCTAGTGAAATCTGTGGAGGAGAAACACAAGCAGCTGTTCCCAGTTAAGAAAACAGAAAATTGCTCCAAATAATTAGGTTGAAAGAACATTGCTGATGATTCATTGCGTCACCAGTAGAAATCTAACTAAATAGATCTTTTCCACCAGAAGAAAGTTCCTATACTGACTACAGTACTCAGGCAGGTTTATAATAATGTTGACAGTTAATGCAAAAGCATTGACAAGTTTAAATAGGATAAAGAAAATACAGTGTGATTTCTAATAAAAATGGACTTCTTAAAGTTCTTAAGTTTGGGGTTTTTTTTTCCCCATGGGATTTTTTACTGATACAAAAAGTGCAGTTAGAGCAGTTTTATTGTGCTGGCAACACTGACAACTCTATATGATGTAAACTTCAGAATTTTAAAATAGCTGTTCTACGCTGAAGGGTAATTACATTACAATATGTCTTCTAATCTGGAGTTATGCTCTTTTTATAGAAATAGTTGCATCTGTTTAGTTATCCAAAAGCTATTATGTTGATCTTTTTCTAATTATTTCTTATTCTTTATATCTGTCTCCTAAGTTTTCAGTTTAAGTGAACCCCAAATCTCAACGAAAACTTCAAGTCATTGTTCATACATGCAGCAGGCAATTCCCTCAAGAGTCTCCACTGAGCACTACACAGAGCCTGCACCCCTCAGTTAAGACCCCGAGACAGTAGACTGGGCTTGTGAAACTTTGCTACCAGTCTAGTAGGCAGTAATAAGACTGTCTTATCAAGTTTGTCCTCCATATTGATTATTTAACGGTGCTATATGTTACATTTGCTTTTGTAAATTCCTGTCCGATTCTGACTGCTTCTGCTATAATATGCAAACTGGGGGCGATGCCTTAAAATTTCCTACTGTAAAGGTTAAATGGAAAAAAAATACCATGTTTGGCACTGGCTTTACCTAAGTGAAATCTGCGAGGAGCTATACTTAGGAAAGCCTCTTTGGATTTATTACACCATGCGCTATTTTCATAAATAAATGAATGGCTGAGAAGAATATGTGCGGGTTTCTGAGGTATGAGCCAGGCCCTCATGAACACGCTCCAGAGAACTGCGGCCTCTGTACCCCTGAAATCACTTTTATTGAAGTTTCCTGCTGCATTTCCCAAGCTCGTATTTGTGTCTTAAATGGTAGATTTGGTTTCTCTACTCATCACAGAATTCGTTACGACTTACAGAGAGAGATTTGGAGATGACTTTCCTTATAGGTTTTCTTATTAATTTTGCTAAGAATAGATTCAGGTAAATAGAGATCTGGGCTTTCCTTGCTTCCTGTTGTTTACTCCCGCTCAGTGCTCAGTGGGTGGGTGCATCTGGCTGATTAAACTGTGGATGCTCCCACCTCAATGGTCCTATCCTATCTGTAGCTTTTACCGTTCTACAACTCCTTTGCAGCAGTTGAAGCCCAGGTTGCAGAGGTGCATCACGCCAGACCAGGGCATTGGAGAGGGAGAAGTTTATAACAGGATTTAAAGGCAGAAAGCGTTACATGTTGGATAGCAGCTGGGATATCCCAGAGCACGCAAAAGGTACCAGATACACGGCATGAGCAACTGATTCAAATGCCAGCTGTTCCTTTATAAAGCTAAAATACTTTCAAACCAACAGATATTTGGGAAGAATGAAGCAAGTCTCAAGTTGTTCTCCTTAAGTACAAAATTCTTCTTTTTCTTTCTACAGAAAAAAAACAACTTCTCACTCATCGAATATATATATTTTTAATAAAATTTGGTTTAACTTTATGTCTTTTATGTATTTTGTTGCAATGCAACATATTTGAATGAAGCTCTTACACTGAAGTGATTTATTTCTTTCTTTTAGACATAAAGTTTCACAGCTTTCCTGTGAGCTTTTTTTCTGAAGCTGCACATCTTAGATGAATTAGAATTTTCCAAGTTTAATTCTAAGTTTCCAAGATGAATTTTCCAAGTTTATTAACTAAGTTCCCACCATTCACTAAGTTGTCCTGTTCATCTCTTTTTCCCTAATTCAGAAAGTCCTGTCAAAATCGATTACCGGAATGATGAGCAGTGTCTGTACAACAAACTACTATCAGAATTCACAAGTTATCTCCAAGAAAATTTTATTCCAGAAAGCAGAAGTTTTATGTTTCTTTTTCTAAAGAAGTGTGAATAATGGATGTTACATTTAGCATGTAGATCAAGGAAATGTCTTTTCCTTCCTGGGTAACAGTCACAAACAGCGTCAATCTCATAATGCAGTCAGGCATTGCATTCACATTGCCCTGAAGGCACTGGAAAACTCTACATCTCCTCTACACGAAGAGAAAGTAAGTGAAATCAGTGTCCTTATTGGTGCTTACAAAATACTGTTATCAGGAATTAGAAAAAAATGTATCTGATTGTACGCACAGAATTACGAAGATTTGATAATACAAGGTTGTTGCCCTCATTATCATTAATATCTGCCTAGGTTTAGTGACCTTTAAATTTGTTCTGTATAAAATGCTTAACCATAATGATAAGCCAAATATAAGCCATTTGACTAAGTACAAGCCATATGGTATTGCTTAGGAAGTCCATAGCAATTGAACATTTCCATTTCTTCAGCAGATGTGCTATTGGATCACCTAATGGTCGTGAACATCAGTAACCAACAGGGAGAAGTGCAAAATTTGCTACTCATCTTAATAACCTTCAGCTGGGAAATGACAAAATGGAAACTTTCATATATTTTCCTATTGTTTGAACGTCTGGTTATGCAAATTCTGTGCTCAATGCTTCAGGTAGAGCCTA
The DNA here is from genome assembly GCA_013396915.1 of Stercorarius parasiticus. Classification (NCBI taxonomy): domain Eukaryota; kingdom Metazoa; phylum Chordata; class Aves; order Charadriiformes; family Stercorariidae; genus Stercorarius; species Stercorarius parasiticus. The sequence continues at coordinate 1,398,991 of VWZL01002558.1, read as the reverse complement.
GGAACTATTAGTTTTAAATATTGTTTTGACAATCACATGGACTCTGTAAAAATATCCTTAAAATGAGCAAAGGCTTATCTAAATGACTCTGGTTGCAGTGGTCTCCCAGGGAATGCCTGGGGCACTGTATTACCTGAGGAAAGAGGTTGTGATCAGTCCCAGGCTTCCACACTGCCTACATGCTCTTCTCATCTTGGTTTGTCTGAAATGCCCCAGTTGCCTTGTCCGCTAAGGACACTTAAACATAGGAGGTGGCCTACATCAAATTCATACCCTCTTCTTAAAGGCAGCATTGCTGCAATGGCACTGGATTAGCTCAGGATGACATGAACCCAATCCTCAAAAGTGTCTCAGGAGCTGTGAGACTCCCCCAGCCCTCTCCCCTGCTCTTTCCCGCATGCCCATTTCCAACAGTGAGCAGCCTCGGTCCCTGCTTGTGCCAGCTTGGCCAGCCGTAAGCCAGGCATCCTGCATCAGTGGGATCTCCCCAGGTCCTGTGCCTGCTCAGAAGGGGCTCCACAAGCCAGCTTGCTCTTATCTGAGTGCTTTGGAAAGTCCTCCTTTAGGTAGGAAGCTCCTCTGGACATCTTTAAGGTGCACAGCACACACCACACTGGAGACTTGGACTGGAGACTTCTCCTACCAGACCCAGGAAGGAAGGACTCTTCCTGGCCAAAAAACAACAAACTTTTTACAGTCTCCTGAACCCTTTCCCTCTCATCTGTTGAACTGCCACAGCTGCCTGGATTTTTCCTATTGCCCAGGAGCAGACCTCTGATGACGATGGTTGCTAAATTGATCAGCAAAGGAAAACGGGACAACACATCTTGCAAGATGGCCTTTTGTTATGGCTCACAAGCATGTAATGAACCCTGCCTGACCTCAGCCTCTGAGGTTTATACCTATGTTGTTTTTATAGCAATCTGACTCCAGGCAGCCAAGAAATTTACTGTACAGAAAAGGCAGAAGGAAGCCCTTGGAGCTCCAGCTCGGATTTTGCATTCACTACTGAGAAGTGTTAGCGTATGTGTTTGCTCATAAATACGATAACGTTTTTGGGTGAAAGTCATGCACAGGTGTTTTATAGATAGCAAGATGTCCACTGGCATGAAAAATAACAATGATAGTAATCTTCCTGAACAAACTTCATTTGAGTTCCTCCTTAAATTATGCTGAAACTCTTACGTTATGCAATATTCCTGAGAACCGCACCAAGCTGGGATTAGGCAGGCTCGTCCCCACTATCTGCCGCTAGCTCTTCAGCTCCTTTGTGCTCTGAAGCGAGTTTAGATGTTTTAACCGGGATGAATGCTGATCCTGTTGAAGTCAGCAGGAGTTTTTCCATCGATTTCAGCCACAATTATGCAGGTCTGCCAATGAAGAAAAGGAGATGAGGAATCCTGGACTCCCAGTCAGCTGCTGCTTCATAAAGCCTGAGACAGCAGCACTGGGATGTGGTGGTGTGAAATGACCACTATGAGCATGCCACAGGAAGGGGTGCGGGAAGTTACTGACTTGCGTTTCTCTGTGAAACAGTGAATAATTTAAATCAGCAAATACCTTCTGTTCTTCTGGTCATGAGCTGCAGAAAAACTGACCACATTCAGCTATAGGGTACTCAGGAGAGTCTGGTTGGAAGGAAGTTATCTGACTCATGTCAAATGTCCAATAGCAGGCAGTAAACCTGAACAGAAATGGGACTACTTTAAATTAAGGCAGTAGAGCAATTTTTGTCCTTGATCTGTTTTTCCTGGCTCCAGCATTTTCCTCAAAAGGGTAGCTATTTTAAAGCTATTTTAATCCAAATGCTTTCTTGATCCCTTTTTGTTGGAGGAAGCAACTACAACGTGGTCTGAGAAACATTACAAGGTACCATTGCAATATATCAACAGAATTGCACGTTTATGTAATTTACCTCAGTAAAGCGAATCCACTTTTCTAAAGTTCTTTTAGTTGTAATACTCTTAATCATATTATTGGCAGGGCTGCTAGCACTGCCTATTCTCATTACTCACCAAGATCGTGTTTTCAAAGGGATAGGTCTTTTCTAAAATTGGACCATTTGGGCTGAAATATTCTATGCCAGAAGACTGCCTCAGCGTGAGTTGGTGATCATCGTAAAGTAGTGCTGATGACCATAATTTCAACCAATATCCTTCAGGCATTTCCAAGAAGGAAGATGGGGAAAAAAATGTACCTCCATCTTAAAATCTCTGCTGATACTTTTTTCTTTTTNTCTTTTTTTTTTTTTTTTTTCTTTTTTTCCCTATTTGAAAGGCCCACTCTTTGGGGCAGGAATTGAAATTAGGCAGAAAAACCTCTGGAATTATATGACTTGTGCAGACTTAATGGAAATTTGCCTGCATTTGACCTAACCTAAGCCCCCTAATAAACGGCATTTGATTAGGAGCTGTGAACTGTTCTATGTTACTGTGTTGTTTTGGGGGAGGGTGTTGATTTTTGGGGGGGTGGTGTGTTGTTGGTTTTTTTAAATAATAATAGCCTCTCTCCTCCAGGTCCTTATTTCTCACATCATATAGCAACGTTTAGGTATACATCTGCTGCCAGCTATGGAAATTTATCTGCTCTACCTGTTCTGCTGCTCCTTTCCTCTACTGGTTTTGCAATTTTCCTGAAGGCTTGAAAACTGATGTATGGACATACAATGTTTGAAACTCAGTGTATTTTAATTTCCATTGCTACTTGCATTCAGAGTAATTAACCTATCTTTCGATTAATTAGACGTCTGTTCATAATTTCAAGGCAAACTTTGTGAAGAAACAGAACTATTTTATCCAGAAAATACTGTCTCTCAAGTGTGTGTCTTCTCCTGAAATATAAACATGCAAAAGAAAAAAACCTGATTGTCCAAGACTGTAGGTGAATATTTCAAAGGTTACTTTGCTTTAATTTGTCTCTTTTTCACAAACATGAGCCATGAATTACGTGTACAAGAATGGTAATATAATACAATTGCTCTCAAAAAATTTAGGACAGCCAGGAGTAGTACATCTCATGTCTTTCACACATTAGTGTTTAAAAAAAAAACCCAGTGTGCTTTTAAAAGAAAAGAACATGTGGGAGAGGATGGAAACTGGGGAAAACAAATCTACCTACGCATTTCTTTTTAATTTAAAGCATCAGTTGAAAGCTTTCATGGGATTTGAGGAACTATTATCCCAAAATTACTGTCACAAATTTATACTTAATTTCATTATATCATTTACCATCTGTGGACCTCAAAGCAATTCAAAGACATTAATCAAGCGTACCTTACATATAACACTTTGTTTTGTAAAACTGATTACATCTATATTCTAGATGATGAAATGGAGGAGGTTAGGTATACCCATAGCGACACATAAAATGCATTGAACACTTGCAGCTCTTCTCTGCGAGCAAATGCTTTCGTGGTCAAGCCCAAACAAACTACACTGAAGAGGAGAGATACAATGGGACAGTGGAGACATAATGGGGCAGTGGAAGGGAGCGGTTGCCTTGCGTGCTTGTTTGGGAGATGACCGCAACACTGACTTGGAGAGTCAAACGCGGGGGCCACTCTGTGGACAGGTTTAGAGGTCACCGTGGCCTCGTACAGTGCAGGATTAATGTCTTGCCACTAGATAGCAGTACTGCTTATCGCTCAAGTTTACTCCAAGAACCCTGTCTTCTCTAGGTCCTTCCTCTGGCAAAGTAAATTCATTTGGCTCCCTGACCGTTGTACGGCTTTAGGTTGTCTGTTTAACTTACACAGAAGATGGATGAAGGGTAGACAGTCACCAAAGTGACCTAGAGTGATTTTTTCGTAGGTGTTCTTCTGCGTAGTAGCTCCTGAATATTGAATAAGAAGGCATGCAACTGTGCGTTCAAAATTATACAGATGCCAATATAAACAGAGACATGTAGTGTCAATTGTCAAATCTTTCTATAAATTCTTTTAAAGAACTTATTCGCTCTCTATGTTTATACAGGTCTGTATGCACACATATAGATTTAAAGCTGAATCCCTAATTTTAGGAAGCTTTAAGGCCCATGCTTATTTAGGCTCTAATCTTCACACAAATGTTTTATTTTTGATAAATGGTGTCTACCATTTGAGCTTCAACAGTAGAAATCTTAGTAAGAGATTTGAGAAGAAGATAATGAATATAAATATTTGCCAGTTGCTTTTTATGACTACCTTTGGTAAAATCAGTAAAGACGATGTATTTCACTGGCAGTTGGACTTCTAGTAATCTGATAATCATGTGGATTCCTTTTTCCAGAAGATACCGGTTGAATCGTTCTGAAGATGCTGCATTTTCTTCTAAAAAATTCCCACCTATAGACTAAGCATAGATTTTGATTTTCTTAGTTGCTAAAATTAATATTTATTTCAGTTCGTTTCATAAAAAAGATTCTCAGTCTCTTAGATAGTTTTACTATATCTACCAAACGTAACGTGACAATATCTGGAGTCTGTAATAGTGACTAGGCAGTATTTTAAAGGCCTCAAAAATACATGGTACTTTTTTTAAGATGATACAGCATAGCTCCCTTTTTCTTTTATACATTTCTGCATACATGTTTTCCACTGTATTGCCAGCTATTAGGTTTTGATTGAGTCCAGCTGATAGGATAGATGTTGTTGAACATCATCTCTAAAACATCATTAAATCAGTCAGTACTCGATATCTCATAGAGAACAAAAATGAGCTGAAATAAAGAAGAGGAGCCTCTCTCTTAAAGGCAAAGTATTGTATATGGCAATATTACATGTGCAGGTAGAAATTAATCTTAAAATATTCAATAAGATTTCCTATTCTCTCTCAAGAATGGTTTTGCTGATTTGGACAGTTTTACATCCTAAGGTTCAAACGCACTTGTAGTATTTTGAATGAACGTGAATAACTTTGTATGTACAGAGACCAGCTCCAAACATGAAGCTCTTCAAATTCATGAACAGATATTTGAATGGTCTTGAGAAACACACAATAGGTATTTCCTAGATAATTCTTTCATTATTTTTATATAGTTAGGAAGTACCTTTGTAAATTGAATGTTTAAAGTTAGAAACGGCAGACAGAATTTATAAAGCTGGGAAGTCATAATGCAGAAGGAAAATTCCAAAAGTCAAGTGTCATTTAACACCAAAATTACATGTGACATTTTCAAGGGATCTTTTCAGAGAAAAAAAAAAAAAAGGATGAGTTTTCTGCTCTCTGAAGAGTTATCATAGGTAAATATGAATCTTTATCTTTTTTTCTGAGAAATCTTATGGTGCTTTTACTCATTATAAACCCATTTAGTATAATGCTAAAGATTACAATGATTTTATTTTTTTTTATCTCATCTCTTCCACTGGATGCCTCAGAGGTTTTTCAATCAACAAGTCAATTACTTTAATAAAAACAAAGTGAGTTAATACCCATGTAATAGGAGGGCTTGGAACAGCATATTTTGAAATGAAGTAGATTCATGTAAGAAAATGGCATTACAATAAATTTAATTAGAAATTCTATTAATGTTTTATTTTATTATTGAATGTAAGGCTCTGTATCCATATGCTGTGAAAGAGGAGTACTGCATTGTGCAAAAAACGTGCTTCAAAAACATTTCCAATGCAAAACTTTTCTCAGAGCTGAAAATATCCATTACACCATTCTCCTCATTGCTGCCTGCTTCTGGCTGTGGGGTAAAAGGGTTAAAAACAGACATCAGGATCATTTGCAGTAGAATATTGTATGTCTTTGACTGCCCCAAAATGAAAAAAGTCAATACTAGTGTCTTCCCTTTATAAGAAGTATCTGATCAATGAACAGCGGAGCTTTCTTCCGTTATTATGTTTCAATAGGTATTTTTATTTCACTTTGACAGAGAAAATATTCTTAACCTGAAGAATTGAGTCAAGTTTTAATTTTCAGTTCAGAATCCCGACTCCATCTTTTTCGCTCTTTTTCATTACACGTGCATTTTATCAATGACAGACCCTACCAGGCTTCGTGATAACTGTGAGGTTGGCCTATTTGATCTTGACGCTTACTGTGTTTTAACTCACTTTGTTTCTACTGAAGACTGACAGTGTCATCTGATGACTCAATGGGAATGATGTGCCACTTCAGACAGGCATATGCACCCTGCAGTATTTCAACAGAACGAGAGCTAGACTGTGGTGTATGTTTCAGTACCTCTCTTCTTCAATTCCCTTGAGGAGCGTGGGTAAAAAGCATCTCAGCACTCTTTTAAAGTACTCTTTTTCTGTCAGGTGACTGAAAAATAAGTTAGAGAACATAAGGCTGAGCCATTCCCAGAGTACCAGAGAAGCTGAAAGATGCAGAAACTTTATTTCTGATTTACATCATTTCCTGCAAGTAGGGTTTGGGCTATCCCACAGTTCATGCCCAAAGATGCATCTGAGAGTGAGGAAGTCAAAACAAAAAAGTTTAAATTGCCTACAGAAATTGGTCTAACCACTATGTTCTCAGCAAGAGTCATGTGAAAACTTTTGGGCTGATGGGAAATATCACTGCCTTCTAACCTCACAGCATGCTGTAACATGGTGGATGTATTTCGAGTGAGCCCCTGAAGGGGGTGCAGTTCCCCATAGCATGCCCTCTTGGTGTTTAGCCGTTGGAACTAGGAAGGCAATGGTCATCTTCTGACAGCTGTGTGGCTAATTGTGACAGCACTTACCACACTCTGCAATACCCCTAACCTGTGGATGAGCACTCTGCACTGCCTCATGGCTTCTGTCTCTTGATACGCACTCTGCTGTGTGAAAAGTGATGATACGCTTGTACCAGCCGTAGCTCTGGTACACCGCCGTGCTCTGCAGAGACAGCGACTCACCAGTGGATACGAAGATTTTGCCAGGGTTGTCCGTGGATCTACAAGCCTCACAAATGATAGTCCTTCTCTGTCCTTTATTTCTTCTCTTCCTTCAACCACGTGAGGTGAACCCTATTGCAAGGCATACCAGAGCATTCAGAGCTCAGGTACATCCCTAACTCAGGATGGTGCCAGGAGAGTGAACCACCAGGTTTATCTGTTGCCTTTAAGTGCACAGGAATACAGATCACTTTGTAGATCGCTGCATTTTGGGGCGTAGCGTGATCTGTGCCCTTCGTGTATCTCTCATTTTTTCTTGAGGAGTTTACATTTCTATGAAAACAACAAAATAGAGCCTTCTGCAAAATACAGTCCCAAAGATTCAATCAACTTACACAAATTGAGGGAGCAAATTTAGAAATTAACGGTAACGTTATAGGAAATTGTCACAAGGACCAGCTGCCCACATCCTTTGGTCGCATAATCTCACTGACTTCAGCAAATACTGTCTTAAGCAACGATGTCTTGATTGTTTTTCCACTCAGTCAGAGAGAGCAAATGACTCACAGCAGTCAGCTTGACAAACAAAATCACGTTTTCCAGTCATGAATAATTAGTGATTAAGCTTTGATGATACATTTGTTTATCATCTGTTATTCAAGGTATGGTTTGTGCCTGTAGAGCTTAGCCTGGGATTTGTCCACATGGTACCTCTCGCATACATCACTTTGTAAATATGTACATAGTAATTTGCTATTTATGCTATGTGGTACTTAATTCACATTGTGTTATTTCTCTCTCTGCTTGGAACACTCTTTACCTTTGGAAAAGACTAAGACTAGACACACAAACACCAATGCAAACTGAAGCTCGACCAAACATTTGTGACATTTTAGATACTCTCGCGATCAAAAAATCGTGATTCATGTTACGTGAGTAAAGTTAGTCCTAAAGAATATTAGAAAAAACCTTGTTTTACTCAAACAGATGTTCACTAGCAGTTTCTCTCTATTCTCTTTTAACTGACTTTTGACTAAAAAAATATTCTTTGAAGATGAAAACATTTGATTTTTTACGGAACGTGTGACTTGTACTTCCAGACAATTTCAAGAGGTGAATGCAGATTTTCTTTATTTTAATAATTTTCTTTATAGAGCCCAATCTCTTCTACTTCTTACTCATCACTATTTTCAGGACATACAAATAAAATTTGAATATTTATGTATTGTCACTTGAAATTAGCTTTTCTCAGCTATTACTTCACAGTCATAATGAGATGATAATGTGTCTTTGTATAATTCAAGAGCCAGCTGGATGCTTCTCGTCCTTGCTGCAGTAGCCTGATGTTAATTCAGCCATTTCTTTTGATGTGAGGAGAGCTGTATTTGATATTTGCTAATTTATTCTATGATGTGACTTGTCTGTTGTGACATAGCAAGTTTGGATGACTGCTCCTTCAAAATGAATGTGGTGTACTCTCATATCATTTGCCCCTTTTAAATTACCTCTTACTAAATCCCGTTTAAGTGATCATAGTGATTTATCTTCCATTATACATATAATACATATTTGTATATATTAACTATGTGCCTTCTCTTTTTTCCTCCATTTTTCAAAATTCCAAACTATTGAAGACAGAAGACAGGAAGGTATGCAAACAAGGTTTTTAAAAACTGTAATTGTGATTAAAGGAAATAATGAAGTGTACCAGAGGTAGAAGATTTAAAATACAAGAGGGAAAGGAGGAAAATAATGCTTCCTGACATCAGGGTAATTAAGCATATCGTAGGCTGAAGAGATGAAGATTGGAGTTAATAACATGCCATGGCTGTTCCTTCATCTTTATGTCTTTTCTAGCAGCCTCATTTTACCTTCTTGCTTCATAGTGAGTGAGGTTTTAATCTGCTGGTAATTCAATGTATTACTGACGGTGTCCCTGAAATCAAGAAATTTTCAATACAATGAAAAGTAGCATAATCAGGTATTTAGTGAGGAGATAACAGAATAAATCTAAGTCTCTAAGTCTTGTCTGATACATATGCTTGAGTTGGGTTTAGAGAGGGGATTTCTGAAATTTGCTTTTGCGAATGAAGGAGAATGACACAAAAGAATGATATATCAAAAATATTTTAATTGCTTTTTTGGTAGTTTATAATAAAAAAGCAAACGTTTCAAAATTGTTAATGCATTTTTTAGTGTTCATTTACAAAAAATACTTCCACTTTCCTTTTATTCTTCTACACGATCTTTGTGGACTCTGCAGTGGTCCTTATCCACAGCTGTCAATTCATTAGTGCCCCAATATCCACTTTCCCGAAATCATCCTCACAAGTCACATTAGCTTTCAGATGACGTGTGACAGGTGAAGTGGTGGAGCAGGACTGCAAGAAACCTGGTAGCGGAAGTCTTAATATGAAGCTCAGTAAGTATGGAAACACAGAGCCTTTGGGTACAATATTTTACCAGAATTCGTAACGTCTTAGGTGCAGTAAGATTATCAAGTTGACATCTTTACCTTCCATTTTCTCTTCTGTGCAAGATGAGTAAAAAGGTGAGGGTTTTAGCAGTGGTTCTGGACTGAAGAAGATATCAGATATACAAACCTTTGAGAAGGAAAATAAGTATGACTGCATCTATTTTACTAAATTTTACTAAATAAAATAGTTCCAAGGACCACTCTTTGGCCAAGTAGCACAAACTGACCAACAATGAATCTCCCATGGGTTCTACATATCATACATTTAGTCCCAATATACTATAGTTTTTGAGGGCGTTTTTGTCAATTCAGAGTTTCTGAGATAATGCGAGTAGCTTGTCTTGATTTTCTAACATAAACCTGGGAGTATCTGCTGCGTGCCTTGGTGTTTGGCATATAGACAAATCTGGGTATTAGTGGGTATAAAGTTTAATGTTGGAAGACTGTGAAAAGACACCATTTGGATTTTGTCTTGTCAGTACATACCTATATAGGGTATTGGCCCATGCACCTGTATAGGCCCATGCACCATCTGAGAGTGATAGCTTACATGGTCAAAACAGTGTTAGAGAGTATGGATAATCAGCAGACAGTGCTTGAGTGTTCGTGTTTTATTCAGCAGTACTTAAGTAACCTGTAAGACTATCTAAAAAAGACCTTTCTCCCAAGATCTATGCGAAGGTGCTGGGGTAAAAGTTTGACATGTCCGATAGCACAAAACACAGTGCTAAATGTAGTAGTGATCTACAGGGCAGCCCCAGGAGAATGCTTTTTACTCAAAAATCCACTTTCTCATCTTCTGGGGCTGCTTAGCTTGCATGACTGGATATGGTTGTACCCCAAACTACCTATGGCTGGTAGGGAATACTGCATAGCTCAGACAGTGGGCTCTCAGGTACTGTGTTCCATTTGCAGGACCGCGCACCGTGCAGTGCCTTTAGATGGAATTTGAACCTTTGCTTATTTGATACTGAGTACTTTCTGAATTGTTTTAACTGAAGAGCTGTGGACTCGTGAAGGGAAAATAAACCTTTTTCTTGTAGTTTACTCGTATGATAATTTTAATACATTTTGGTAATTTGCTTTAAGATTTAAAACAACTCAAAATTTTTTTTGTTTTACATTCTTTTGGGGGTTATTACAAGTATATTTCAGCTCTGTCCCAATGTATTTTTTTACCCAACAGGTTATTTTTTTCCCCAAATTACCAACCACCATGTGCCTCTGAGATGCATTTTTTCATCAAAAGGGTTTCATTCTCTTAGCGTGGCAATTAGGTTGATTATTTCTAAGTGTAGGCTAATGGAGTTAATTACTTCTGTCGCATTAAAATGGTTGGGAGGGATTTGCCTAGGCATTAGCTGTGCCGTTTGCCACAGCTGTCTGTGGGTTGAGAAGTGTTGGACAGCCTGATTTGTATAATGATTAATGTCTAGAGGAACTCTGCCAGGCACCCAAAAGCCTTTGTATATTTTTTTGAGATATTTGGAGAAAATTATGAATGCTGGCATACTTTTAGAAAGCAACAATTCAAGGCCTCTCCAAGATGTCTTGAAAACAGGTGAGCACCCAACAGGGGACATCCCAATCTATTTGCCAGAAGCTTGCTGTGTGCCTTGGAGTGGTGAAAAAAGCTGCTAAGGAAACTGCAGAATGTGCTAGATTTAATAATGTTTTGACCAAAAAAAACGGGTAAATAAGAGATTTAGAGAAAAACTGAGAAGTTCTGCAAAATCAATAACGACAAACAAAGATTGTTCTGTGGACTGAAAATCTTGATGGCAGTGTAGTGGGTTGACCCCAGCTGGATGCCAGGTGCCCACCAAAGCTGCTCTGTCTTTCCTGGAGACGGCTGAACACCTGCCTACCAATGGGAAGCAGTGAATTAATTCCTTGTTTTGCTTTGCTTGTGTGCGCGGCTTTTGCTCTACCTATTGAACTGTCTTTATCTCAATTCATGAGTTTTTTCTCAATTTTTCTCTTCTGATTCTCTTTCCCTTCCAAACGAGGGGGAGTGAGCGAGCAGCTGCATGATCCTAGTTACCGGCTAGGATTAAACAACAACATGGGGTAAATCTTTTCAGGAGGAGGCAGCTCCAAATCCAGGTGTAAGGTTGGTGGAACCCAAGAGGGAACCTGCTCCAAACTACCCTGGGGAAAAAATGTGCAGATAGTTAAAAGGAACAGTCTCTAGTGGTTGCAGACACCAAAAATCTAAAACTGGTTTTAAATAGTTCAGAAAACAAAACGCTCTTTTGGATTAGCACCACAGTTATTCAAATGACAGTTCAGGCAGAGTATATGAAAGAGTGGAAGATTTGGGACAAATAATTCATTTAACAGAGAAATAAATTGGGAGGGAAATCTTTGAAGGGGGCTTATTTTTGTGTGTGAAGTTCATAGTTTGGAGATTTCGCATTAAAATGTACACATAGTGTAACAGAAAGGACATTATCTGAAAATGTATCTTGAGTGGCTCATGAGATATCAAGATATCAGCCTTTTGTCTTCCTTACAAAGATTAAGTATAGTAGAGTTGCCTCATCCCATTTCTGAGCAGTGACACAAAAAGCAAAAAACAAACCCCCCAGAAAACCAAGTTAAAATGGATGTCAGGAAGAACCGTGACAGTTTAGAAGAATGTCACGAATGAGCTGACAATCTAGGAAACACGTGTCCAGAAAGAACAAGAGGTATAGCATAAAAATGAGAGTCTACAGCAATGTTTGGAATCAATCAATGTGCTTTCCCCTCAAGGAAAAAAGAAAGATATTCACAAAAATAACATAGGAAAAAGGACAAAGAAACATACTCACATATTCACATTGTCACAAAGGACCAGTATGGTTATCCGCCGGTATCCTTCATATTTTAAATGCAATTCCTTGTTTTATAAATAATAACTTTCTACTTTACTAGCAGATTCTTTCCAATAACAAATTTTAAAGAACTTCAATTTTTGCAATTTTACCAAAATGATTCACTTATATCTGGGAAAATTCAATAAATACTACAGTTCTTATAAAAACTTGTGTTCTCACCCAGTGGATGATCTTTCCAAGTGCTCTCCAACCTAGGAGGAATGCCAAGACTGATGGATCTCCCTAAGCATCATAATCCTCAAAAATTAAGTGAAACTGGCAAATTCAGGAGAAAAGAACCTGGTCTGTGATCCTTACTGTTATTGGAGAAAATATTATAATATTCTAAAATACTGTACTGCAGGAAAGGGTATTCTTGGAGACTTTGGGTAGGTGCGCCAGTTCATAGTCCCAGAAACGTCTACAAGGTGGTGAGACAGTGCCATCCGTAGGAAAAAGAATGACCTGTAAGGCAATTCATTGTCTTTAAGAGGACTTGCAAACATGTATCATCTTCTAAAGCTGTCAGAGGAAGAACAAATCCCACTTTATGTGCTGCAGAGTCTGTCCAGGAGCACCACAGCTGTGAGCAGAGAGATGTTACCCTGTGTACAAGAACCATCAGGAGCAGAGCATGAGGCAGAGGTCTTCTGCCCTTTACCACCTGCTGTGGCTACTCCTAGAATGAGTCCTGCTTCTTCTCACCTTGGCACATCTCAGTCACTCCACATTCTTTCAAAGTCTTGATGGACATTTGTTAAAATGATTGGTACCAAAATTACTACAAAGCGTAGTTTGTGAAGACTCAGAATTCAGTAGGCTCAAACCTGGTTCTTTTTTCTCCAAAGCTTTCTTTTCATTGAGAGAACTCCTTTTGTTATCAGTCTTTCGTCATTTCCTTTTTACATTGCTTAAATTGAAGATTTTTTTTATTTATATAATCTATCAAGAGTAATGTCTTTCCTCCATATGAAACTGCCAAGCAATATTCATCTCTCTGTCTCTCACTCTCGGTTTTTAATCACTCTGAGATTTCTACTGTACCTGACATGAACATTAGTGTTGTTCTGCATCCACTCTGAATTTTATGCAGCACAATTTAATTTTGTACATTTCTTGATGAATGTTCAAATGGAACATTTCTCTTCTTCCTTAACTGACACTTTTTTCTTTGCTGCTTCTGTGAGAGACAGATTCTGTAGTGACTAACTCCCTTTCAATGAAATTTGGAACACCCACAGATTGCCTTAAATCCAATGAGTGTTATGTGTTCAATGTCTTGTTTTTAAAGACTAGAATATTAGGACTTTTTTTTCCTTAAATGCAACTTTAAGGGTGAAATACCACATTAAAATTAAAATATCTTAAAATAATCGGTACCATGTGACTAAATTCATGAAAATGACAGCATGAAATGTTTCACCATTAGGTTAATTCCTCTTCCTTTACTTTCACAAAACAGTTTCGATTTCTTTTGTTTTAGGAGAAAATTTTCAAGTATAGAGCTGTGTATAAAGGTAAATGAAAACAGAATTATTCTTTCACTTGTCTGACATCTTTCACTATCTAAATTCAGGGCATTAAAACAAAGCAAAACTAAAAATTGGCTCATCATTTCTAGAGATGTCAAAAAAGCTGTGAAAAGCAAGGTGCTTAAAAGTAGTAGCAATTTGTTGGTCTGAAAGTTTTTTTTTTCCGGGAAATACTTACAAAACTGAGCAAGGACCTAGACTTGCTGAAAGTGGGAGGAGTGAAATGACCAAAGATATTCAGTATATAATAGGTGAGGTGGATGGAAACAGAAGGAAACATCTCTGGTGTCTAGAGACAACGGTATCCTGCCAGAAAGTTGCAGAGACCAGAATGTGTTGGAGAGTTTGGAGGAAAAGACATGGTTTGGTCTATCTCAAGACAAGCTGTCCAGCACAAAAAAATGAAAATTCCCTTTATCCTTTTCGATTTGGAAAAAACTAATTGCCATTATCTTAACTGTTTTCCCCGTGTGAGTACTTTAGGATTTCTCTGGCTGTAAATACAATTGGAACAGCATAATGAAACATTGACTTGTGACTCCCAGATAAGACTTTTCCTAAATTATGTAATCCCATTATTGCCTTTGGCTTTTTGACAATTCCTTAAATTACTCCTGGAAAAAAATCTTGTAACTGACCAAAAAATAAAATAATTCCATTGAAAAAAGTTCCTTGTTTAAACATGAATAACGATGGCATTATCCAGCCCCTGCAGTCTAGATCCAGTCAAACAAAATGAAATAATAAAAGAGATTTTACAATAATTCTCACCAAAAAATGTCCTCTATTTTATGGAAATTTTTCCAAATTAGAAACATTTTGACTGTCTCTATTTCTATTTTGATGAAATACTTCAATTTTATAGGGTGAAAATGAAACAACTGCTACAGCTCATTCTGTGCTTCTGTTAGCACCCAGCTGTTTCCCAACAGCAGGGAATCTGACTTAGGGCATCTGATTATGACCATGTGATATTTTTCAAACTGAAATCTTTTTCCCCATAAAAGCAAACAGAGGTGGTAGCTGGACTCATGGGGTGAATATTGGTACATGCTGACATGCTTTATCACTTCGTAATTTTTGTGTCAATTTTCAAAGACTTCCAGCTATAGTTCATGTTAGTTTGTATTTTTCAGTCTTCAAATCACAGAAACTACTTGATCACGAGTGACCATTCAACAGTGATCATGAGGAGACCATTCTGTTCATTCTGTACCTCTGAAGAGAAATTAATGTGCTCTGGAGAAAATTCTTTGCTTTAAGAGTAAGCTCAAAATTTTGTGACTAAGATCAAGATAACACCAGCACAATTTTTTCATCATGTGGAATTTGTCAAGGTCTGCCCCCTCCAGTTATGTTATTTGCTAGATATTTTACTCAGAAATAATCTGTAAATTACTGAAAAAGCACAAGTAAAAGCTGTTTTGATAGGAAGCTTTCCACAGTAGAGAAGTTTGTCACCAAAACAGGAGGTGTCTCTGGAACCGACAAAAGCAGTCTTAATGCCTTTAGCTGTTGTCCTAAGAACTCATGGGAGATAGGTGAAGTTCCGTAAAAAAATGCCTGCCTTTAAAGACGGAGTTCATTCAGTCTGCCTTCACAGATTATAGTTTCTAGACGATGATCTCTTTCTCTCTCCTGCGCTATCTCCAGTCAATGTCCTTCCTGGAAAGACTTCCTGGCACTGTTCCAGACTGCACACTACCCCAGACAAACCTCTGTTGTTGCCAACAAAGTGGAGAGATTTCTTCCCCAAAGTAACACAAGAGTATTGTCAAAGTATTCCAGCATTGTGTTTGCACTGGAAGAGTAGCACCTTTTTGGTTCATCTTGAGCTTGTAATTCATGTCGCCAGAAGATACTATTGTGAAGAAGAGCTGTCCAATCAGCTGCTCTCCAGTTCACGCGGGGGCATGCTTTCTTACCTAAGAAACTTCATATTTTTCCTTTCTGAATATCCTGTGTTTTTCAGAGCACTTCTGAATTTGCTAACGTGACTTTGAATTCCAACATTGCCCTGGCAGTTTCTCCCAGCTTGGCATCTTTTGAAAATGTAATGAAGTTCCAGTAACTAATCACTAAGTCAGTAGGGAAAATACTGAATAGTACTCTCCTGATGATAAATATATACAGAATCTCAATAAACTCAATTCAACAAAAACCCATTAATAATTACACAGTTCTCCAATAACAATAATTATGGCACAGGTCCCCAATAACATTTTTACTCCTTTTTCTCTACTCAGTTCCCATACTTCAATAGTTCTTCAGTTTCGACTATATCACTCTCCTTTTCTTGTGAGAATACCACATAAGGCAGGGTACTATTCATCTTGTTTCAAATTAAATGCCTTCAGTGTAGATGTCTTTTCACTCCATGCTGCCTTTATAGTTAGCAGAGAGCAGGCACTTCAAGTGAACAACTCCTCTGCCCTGTTCTAACTAACTTTCTTAAGATGATGTGAGTTGCTTTCTAGAAATTCTTATTTTTCTCCATCGACTCTGAAAAGGATGATTAACCTGAATGTGGGTGACTACATATAGTCATATTCACTTTACCCACAGTTTCACGAGTGTTACTGAAGTCAGGTTACATTTGTCGCCTGCCGTGTTTACAGAGCCTGTCACAAAGATAACTTTGGTTGGATGGATTCAATTTACATAAAAACACAGACCTTCAAAAACCTGTTACAGCTGAAGTAATGGACTAAAAACTGCTTATGATCTCAAAAATTATCTTTGGGATGTTCCTGCAAATGTTTAGGTAACTAATGGCATAAGCATGTATTAAGGACTCTCTATGGACATGGTTTTGTTCTTAAAAAAATAATTAGATTTCAGATTATTTTTTTAGTTTAGCATATAGAACTAAATAGAAAAAAATGAAGGAATCAAGCAAAATTTTAAAATTTCAAAATTACTTGTCCCCTTCAGCAATGAAGAAAACCAAATCCAACATAAATATTTGTTTCTCCTTAGTTACTCTGTCCCTTTCCGACTACTTGTTTCCATAGTTAGATTATGAAGGGGATTCATACCAGTAGTCTTAAAGAACAGAGAGAGGAGTTGGAGTAGCTTTCATTAGGAAAGTAGAACATAGCCCTCTGATGTTCTTGTGCACATAAAAAAGAATTATGCCCTGAATATTAATTCCTGCTCCTGCCCTGTTCCAGTCTCTTAAAAAAAATGAGCAGGGTACTTCTTGCTGCCAAAACATATTTTCTTTTTATAAGGAATAGGGCAGAGGGAGGAAGAATAGCGAGGGCTTCATCCAATAATCAATCCATACCACGGTGTTTTTCTCATAAAACTGGTATTAAACATATATAAAAATATGATTTTATTATATAGCTTGCATTTGTACTTCAAAATAAATAAAAATATTTACTGTTAAAAAATACAAAACCTTTATACAGTCGAAGTTCTGTGTACACTTTAGCTGTAGCAATTAATGTTTGAGAACGTTCCATATTAGCCCTGTGATGTGATGACCTAAATATACAAGAAAAGCAAAGCTTGTATCAGAAGGAACATGATTTATTAGCCCAGACTGTTTCTCTGGACAAAACAGACAAGCTTTTTGGAAGTTTTCATTCACACAGGTTATTATTATTATCCTTAATGTTTCCTGTATAAGCAAAAGGCACATTCGTACGTGGTCCTGAAAAATATAGCTTTGAAAACTGTGCACTCTTCAAAAGAGAATAGTTCTATAAACCTATAATTTGTTATAGTGAATAGTACATAATGCATAGTACACAGAATTTTGGTGATAAATAAGCAATTGCTAACATAATTTGTATTATAATCCAATTACAGAAAGCTATATTCTATTCTTGGAGAGTGGAAAGTGTCTGAAAACTGCTATGAAAACTTTATTTCCATGTAACATAATCTGCCACTAATTATAAATGCATCCTAATCCAAGAAATACCAAAAGCTTTCCTTTCTGTTTCAACAAATTCTAGTGGGATTTTTCAATCAATTGTTGCAGTCCTAGAAAAGATTGTGATTTTTTTTTCAGAGTGCTGTTAGTAGAAACGATTAATCTGCCTATAATTAGACCTCATAGATCTTCTTGCAGCTCTCTGAACATACAATTTCCATCGATTTGAATGAGAGTCCAGCACAATGAGCATCTTCAAGATTGCTTGCCTAAACTGAAATATTTCCTTAAATTTAGTAGGCTTTTTACATTAATATGTTTTTCTAAATCCTGTCATTTGTACCTTTTAGCATATGCATAAGAACAAAGAGAAGAAAAAAAACTACATGAAAAAATAGCAAAACAATCAGAGTAAAAAGATAGTAAATCACTGAAAGTCAGATTCATCGTGTAGTCACCTTCTATGAGTAATGAGACTTCTATATTGAGGCAAGGCCTCCCTTCACTATTTCATCACTGAGAATAACAGAAGCCTTGAAAATCAGCTTAGCTTAGATATCCGTTAGTTGGCTAAAACTGGGGGAGATTAATCTCACCCTAGCCATTCTGTGCCTCACTTCCCTGTCTAGGACAGCAGAAAATGTAGTTTTCTACTGCCACAATATTCATACAGACGAGAAGTGGAGAGGTCTCAGCTGCGCATGGCACACTGCACTTCTGGAAGTAAAGAGGTGCTTCAGCAAGGGTCAGGGGGCTATGGTTTCTCACTCTGCTCCCTCGAGGTAGTAATCTGTTTCTGCTGGAATTCTCCATCTTTTCTTACTTCCCTGAGCTTCCACCTACAGAGCGTGAAATGGCCCTGTACAGGGAAAAGACACAGATTCCCCTTCCTTATTTTTCTTTCTACAAAGATTTCTGATTACAAAACTCAACTCTTGCAGATTCTGGTGCGTAATCTGCGGCCTTATTCATATTAAGTAATATTCTGTTTTAGAAATTGTCTACAGGATTTTTTTCCCCTTTTCTCTCTCTGATTTTGTGGGGCTTTTTCCTGTTTTTGGTATTTGGAAACATGCTAGAACGAGCATAGAAATACCGGTGTACCCATCTTGTGATGTAATTTTCAATGTTTGAGCCTCCTGCAGCAAGTCTGTGTGCAGCCTGCAGGAATGCTACTGTCACCAGTGCCTTATGCTCTTCTAGGTGGATGCAGACACTGCACATGGGGGTCCATTTGGGAGGGGAGCAGATGTTATTGAGAGGAGGAAGCTCCAGGTGGAACCATGTGGGATGCATTTTGTAGAGCTACACCATGACTGTGTTGTCAGTTTTGACTACTGCAGCTGTCAAGAAAGTAAAAGCTTGATAATGAAAGGATCTGGTTCTTGTTTCTGAGCAATCCATTCTTTTAAACACTTGGCATATTCATTAATTCAGACCCTTTCACGACTGCAAATGTTTCTTGCACTTTATTCCTCTTTTAATATTTTTTCTTGACTCAAAAGTAATTTAATGTTGTGCAAGGCATTTACTTATTGCCAGGTATCAAACAGTTAACTGTGAAACAAAAAGATCATTTCTGTTCGATACGGACAGCTTTTACTTTTTCCTCAGCAAGTAACATAGAATATTATTACAACTGAAACCAACATGGGAATGACAAGGCACCAAGTACTTTCATTGCTAGTCTTTTCTGTAGGAGATTGGATTCATACCAAGCAGAACAGAGAATGTAACCTTCTTTTTGAAGTTCAGTCCATCCATTCACATAGTCAAAACAACCGCGTGATGAAAAACGATCATCTTCACTAATGATTTATCTCAGAATAAAACAGACCGATTCTCGCAGTAATCAATCAGGGTTATCTTCAGTACAGACAAAATAAATACTTGCATATGAATGAGAGTAACTGAGTATGATTAATAAAATGTGTGGATTTACCTTTTTCTGTAGAGAATGTAGTGTTTTATCTATCAGCTATTTCTCACAGGTAAAATTAGCTTCCCTATGAGGAAGAGTGCTAGTAAAAATAATATTGTTTTAAGCCATTTTCTTATATGCACATGCGAATGAATTACAAAAAGACACTGCTGAATGTCTTGGAGCTAGAACTTCAAATCCCTGAAAGAGGCGTACGTACCTAATGGGGGCCCAAGCCCTCTAGGTTTTTAATTAAAAGAGACAAAATATTTCATCAGCAGCTCAAGTATGTGAGGAACAACAAGCTAAATGTCAAGTCATCCCTCCAAGATTATTTTATTTTTGGCTTGAAATGGTTTGTGTAGAGCTGGTTTTCCTCAAAAGATCCATAAGCCCAGCTGGACACCGCTCGGAGTAACTCTCTGCAGGTGGCTGTGGTTGGTGCGGGGGGCGGGGTGGTGGATTGGGTGGTCTCCATGGGTCCCTTCCACCTCAGCCATACCTCAAAAGGTATTCTTCAAAACCCATAAAAATTCAGATTATTGTGCTCAGAATTAACTGGCTAATTTTACATAAAGTAACAAATGCAAACATTGTCCATGTGGCAGACTCCACTGTGACTGCTCACTGGCTGACAGTCTTGGCAGAAGAGTAAGGCCTGAGATGTCTCACCATAAGGAACAATCCAGCAAAGGTACATCGGCACATGTCCAAAGCGAACTAACAAAAGTATCTGGACAATTACAGCAACACTTTCTTATTTTCCTAATAGTATTAACAGGGAAATACTTACCTGTAACTAGGAGATAATCACTGACATCCATATATTCTCTCTACTATCACCAGTTATGAAACTTGAGCAAGAAGTGTCCAAGATATTTGTATAATTCAAGTGTCAACCTACCAGCAGCCTAAGACTTTTAAACAGTTTTAAACTGTTAATTAGTCAATCTTGTATCAGTATTTCCCAACACGCATCATCTGCCTTTTTTCCCCTTTGATTTAACTTGTAAATCTTTTGTATAAAAGATAATATTTCTGATTTATTTTTTACAGTGTCTGGACAGCAAAAATGAAGAATTCTGGCTCTTAAAATGCAATGATAATGATAAACACAACTAGAGTCATCTCAACAGAGACTAAATCAGAAAAAAAAAAAAATTATTCTGCATAGTTTGCTAGTAAACAACTCGAAAGAAAATCAATATCCAGACATGGTTCCATAACCTTTTCCTTCTCTAAAAGCATTAATATATGCGCTCTGAAAAGCATATTGACAGGTATCTGGATCATTGTACTGGATTTGCACAGCCATAAAGTCTTACGTAGACAACATGCATCGCCTCACTCACATCTAAACTTCAGTGAAGAAAAGTGAATGGATTAATATTTCTCCTTTCCTGCTCTGACATGCAAATGAACTAAGATCAAACTACCTTTAAATTTTAGAAAGGAGCAAACTGCACAGTTTTTTATAAAGATAGACAGTATGGATTAATCTATTGTTATTAGAGCTATATCTTAGTGAGAAGATGATGTCCTTTACTCTGGTCAGCAAAATTAATAAAAAACCAAACCATTTTTAAAGTTAATATGGATAGTCTTTTTTTTTTCTCAACAAAACTCAGCTCAGCTCCATTTCTTTGCTACTTAATCCATTATCAATTCTGACGTTGTTCTGTTTGCCTTAAGCAACAAGCTGGGAACCCTCCGAATACAACTGCGGGCACCATTTTATTTTGTGAACAGCATGCTATATTTCAACTGCCTTGTTTGTCGTAGTTTTCACTATAATCTTTTTCTTTTTCTTTTTTTTTTTTTTTTTAAATTAAAACAGCTTTCTTATTTTGTGGCTGGTATCCACAACTGAACAGCTTTTTAAAGCATTTAATTTCTAATTTACTTTTCCCCAATGAAATAAAAAAAATCTGTAATTGTCAGTGAAGGTTGATATTACCTTGTGTAAGGCCATGGCTGGGAAAAATGTTAACTGGCTGAAAAAAAAACCCCAAACCTATAGCCCCATCTCTGAAAGGAAGATCGTCTGTTGCTGCATGCCTGTAGAACAGACCTAGAAGATGGAAACGACTTTGCAGACTTTAACTCTTGACCAACCCCAGGACTTGCAGTAACAGTGACGTAAAACAGCAGAAATCACGTGCTGAATTTCTGATGCTAGTTTGCTAGTTTGTTTATTTCTTTCACAGAGTTTTTTAACTCTCTGTGGTTTTAAAAAAAAAAATGTCTGCACTTTAGAAATCCCCCTGTGAAGCCTGCTTGCTTCAGTTGCTAAGGGGGTTAGGTGCACGTTGTGAGCCTTGAGCCAGGGATCCTTTACCACCTTGGGGAAATCAGGACCCCAGCTAGCCAAGACTTCAAGTAGTCTAACTCCTCGAGAGCTAGAAATTGCCTTTCGTATTGTGTGCAGTTACATACAGCAGAGAACACACAGAATAACGTCGGTGCCAGGTGTAATCCAAGAATTGCCATGTGAGTGATATGCATTTGGACCTCTTAGTAGGATACACCTTCTTTACAGCATGAAAGGTATTCAGGCTCTGCTCTCACTTTACATGGCCAATATGGCTGCATTAGTTCTGCCTTAAATCCTCTCCGCCCAATGTGGATGAGGAAATTCAAGAGTACAAAAATTAAGCAATGTAAGCAGGATCAGAGGATGAGAACAGAGACAGAAAGATAAGCAAGGAAAAAGATGTACAGTTATTCTGTCCTAACCATTAGAACTATCTCTGTCTTCTTATTGTGAATTAGTGTAACCGAAGTGTACTATTAGATAGAGATAGACTGAAGTGGTGTGATTTTAGCATAATGCAGACAGTCTTGTTGACCAGTTAAATTATTTTTTAACAATGAAAAAGTAATAAAACCTTAAGTCTTCATCTATTTTCTGTGTTGAAGACCAGCACAAATTATATGCCTCAGTCTGGATTATAGTAATTTAAACAGAATGACACGAGTTGTACTAACTGTCAAAGGTCTGTAGATGATACCTTTAATAACAGTGTTCAGTGAGCACAGCAAGAGTAGAAAGTGGCTTTAATTCAGTACATTAAATAATTGACTAAGTCACTGATTCGGTGCAGGGTATTTTGGCATTTGAAATTCCCAGGAAAGGTAAACACATTCATAACTAAGAGCAATCTATAAAGAGTAACCATTTTAAAAGAAAAAAACAAGCAATAATAAAAGTAGCACTGCTCCTTCTTGCCTGACAGTTTTGAGTTATCAAAATTAATTACATAATTATGATTCCCTTCATTAAACGTAAAGCTGACAAGGAAATCAGAGCTCTGGACATTGAGTAGCACTGAGTTCAGTTTCAAATTAAATTTGCCCCAAAACTGAAGTTTGAAATCCACAGATGGATAATGCTTCTTACGAAGAACCATACTCTACTCCGCTCTCGTGAGACCCCATCTGGAATATTGCATCCAGCTCTGGAGCCCCCAGCACAAGAAGGACATGGACCTGTTCGAGCGGGTCCAGAGGAGGGCCACGAAGATGATGAGAGGGCTGGAGCACCTCTCCTATGAGGACAGGCTGAGAGAGCTGGGGTTGTTCAGCCTGGAGAAGAGAAGGCTCCGGGGAGACCTTCTAGCAGCCTTCCAGTACCTGAAGGGACTGTTTAGTTTCAGGAAGAAGAGGCTGAGGGGAGACCTCATCGCTCTCTACAANGGGGAGGGACTCTTTATCAGGGAGTGGAGCGATAGGACTAGGGGTAACAGTCTTAAACTAAAAGAGGGGAGATTTAGATTAGATATTAGGAAGAAATTCTTTACTGTGAGGAGGGTGAGGCACTGGAACAGGTTGCCCAGAGAAGCTGTGGATGCCCCATCCCTGGAAGTGTTCAAGGCCAGGCTGGATGGGGCTTTGAGCAGCCTGGTCTAGTGGGAGGTGTCCCTGCCCATGGCAAGGCGGGGATGGAACTAGGTGATCTTTAAGGTCCCTTCCAACCCGAACCATTCTGTGATTCTGTGATTCTATGGTTTCACTGTTGTCCTTTTTGCTTTTCAAAAGATTTGGTGAGTGTTTCCTACTCCTATCCATGTGAGAAAAATAGCAGCAACAAAATTATATATCCTTTAACCTTTTTCTTTTCAGGACTACTTAGTATCCACATTTCAATACTTTAAAATAACACGTGTAAAGTAGAATTCACTGCTTTTCTTTTACATGATTAATGAATGCATATGTCAAAAGAGTCATATATTCTTTCCCTATAATGTTCACATCCGGTGTGTTGGAGGTGTATGTAATTTAACACAAAAACATGTACAGGACTTTGGAAAAGTCACTGGTTCTGGTCACAGTTATTCAGAATGATTCATAAGATACAGTTGTTCACAACTTTGACTACTTTCTGTTCTAATAGTTTACTCTTAGGAATCATAAATCAAGTGGTAAAAGTCAATCTGATGACATGCTGTTGCTAAATTGCGTTTCGCTGTGTAAGTATATTTTTAGTCAATACTCTGCAGGAAGAACTCTGACTGATGTTTCTATAGATATGGTGGACTAGCAACTATATCTTCCTTGGTTACAAAGCTCAATGAAATGTCAGGCATTATGTTTGATCCTTCACAGCCTTGCATGTTTTTTAGTTTTCTGCATTATTCTGATTCAGTAGCATTTTTCATGGAGTTTAAATAGGTACAAATAATCCCACAAGGCTGTTGGAAATCAAGGTCTTTTTACGTACAGAGTGCTGAAAAGCTGTTTGTGAGGGATCTTTGCAGTGCACTCAAAACCAGTTCATCTTTCAAATTGAGAAAATTGTCAGTAAGCATGGAAATATAGCCAGGAAAATTCTTATAATGGAACAATGCACACACAGAAATATACATTTTAAGAAAAGAAAAAATTAAAGGTAACAAAATGGAATAAAAGTAGCCTTGAGTACATCTATTATACATTCCTTTCTAAGTATGCTACTCACACTTTAAGAAAGTTATTTCACTTTTCTTTTCTGGTCAGTGTTAGTTTAAGTCACTGTTGTTTGCCTCTAGGGGATATTGGCAGGAGCAGTCAGAATTAGTTCTAGCAGCAGTGCTAACGTTTGATAAGCATCCTGAGGAGATGGCATGCAGTGACAAATCTTCTGCATTCAGTCCCTGTCATGTAGGCATAATTACACTAATTTTAAGACTAGAGGCACCTTAAACATCATGTTAATGTTGCTAATGTTTCAATTTCTTTCTTCTTATACTTAAGTATTGGAGCTCCTGTGTCTTACAAGTTGCCTGAAGTCATACGTTTCAGATACCATGTTTCAGTTTTCACTCACGAGTCTACCAGAAAAGTCTTTAACCTTTAGGTAATTCTTTTCCTGGTTCTGTGTTTGAATGTCATGGTTATTAAACTTAAATACACATTAAATCCACAACTGGCTTTATAAAGTAACTAGTATGGTCATATCCCCTGTATAAAATTACATTAATTATAGATTGTGTTCACTCCCTTTCTCCTTTTATTCTACATCCTACTTCATTACTTTTCCTCTGCAACTTGTTCCGGAGAGTTTGAAATTATTCTTCATATTCAGAAGGTGCTCAAGATAAGTCTTCTGCGTTGCAACACAAACTATTTGCTACCTTGTCTCCTTCCTCCATTTAAAAATATCAAAAATTAAGCACTACACAGTGTTGGAGGATGTTCCACTGTGACATTCACAACAAAAGAAGATCCCCTAGAATTCAATAAATAAAAGACATTTTACATTTATGTCAGTGAAGACGTGATCGTTGTTGGTTATAGGAGAAGGCAAGGGTGGTAGAGTTTTACTAAACTCAGTGGGTGTATGGGTAACTGTGCGCACACAAGTCCCTAAGTACTGTATGATTCAGTCTGTCGTTCTTGTCATCTACTTCATCTCAGTCATTTTTTTTCTCCCCAGATGCTCAAGTGTTTCTGTTGAAAGAGGCTTCTTTCACCTTAGTGCTCCATCCTGTTTTCAGGCAGGAGCACAAAAGCATTGACTGCTAAATTGCCGGCAGCCTTCCCTGTTAGAGCAGACTTGGAGAGCTTCCTTAAGCCACGGTGTCCCCTTTCTTAACACCATCACTTAGTCTGTGTGAGCGTTTGGGGCACTTGAGCCATGTGTCACACTCCTAGCAGCAGACCCTCCGTTAGTGTCTCTCCAGACATGCTGCCAGCAGCATCAGAGAGGACATTGCTGGTCAGCTGGTCCTGTTGCTGCACAGCTCCCACCTTTGGTGTGGGGATTTCTCTCACCTGATTCTACCTTTCTGAAAGTTTCTTCCCTCCAAAACACAGGATCCTCCTTGCCAAGTGTTTTAAAACCTTTTTTTTTTCTCTCAATGGTTTTTTTTCAAAGTTATTAGAAATAATCTCTGTAAAACATGTCGTCACATGTAACCCAGTCCCTCAGTTGAAATTCACATGACTACTCTGGAACTATTTCCAGAGCTGTCTGAACATCTTCTTCTGTTTTTCAGCTGTGTTTTAAGGTTGCAACATCTGAGCTATGCTGAGGAAAATATATCCACTGTTCAAAATTATGTAGTTTCAGTGCGCCCAAGACCTGCAAAATTTTTTTTTTCTACCTATGCTTTCTCTATCTTTTCTCTCCTTTGGTCCTTTTCTGACTTTTCAGTTCACTCCTTTCCCGCTTTAAGTCCTCTCCCATTTTCTGCTTTGCATCCTTTTTAAGGTTAAATTCTTCCATAGGAAGAGTCTTTCCCATTCTCTGCACTACAATGTGCAAAGTCTGATCCTTTTTTTATTTGGTTGGAAACCTAGCCTAAATACAAGAAAAAAGGTTGTACTTCTTTCAAGCATTAGAGAATCTTTAACCTGAAACAAATGTGTAAGCAAAAGAAAGAAATGAGACCATTTAAAAATAGGGTTAATATTTATTTCACTGAATAATGGATACACTGACCTTTAAAGAGAGTTGTTTTTAGACAGTTCTGTCAGCATCTCATCTTTTTTTCTCTTTATACCTACAAAATTCCTCTTCTTTAAAATGCAGTGGACACTTGTGCTCTGCTAAAGTTGCAGCATAATTTCCCACTTTTAACTTTTTGTGGAAAGACCCTTTCGTTTTTTCTAAAAGTTCCTTTTTAATGAAAATTCTTTTATGTTCATTAAATGTCAGAGCAGATTCAGAAAAGAGGAAAAAGAAAAAGAAAAATTAATATAAAATGCATATACATATGCTCAGAAGTCATGTTAAGATTCTGTCCTCTATACTGAATTCTTTATTATAGGCTTTCTCCATTTTTTCTTTTTCTTTCTCTTTTCGCTTATTCAGAAATCCAGAGTCATGAAGAAGTGTTATTTAGCTTTCACAGTGGGTAGCTGACTTGAGAAGTGAGGTATGTTGGCCTTTTCTTTTGTTGTGTGCGCTCACCTAGCTGAATATTCATTGGAAGTAGGTGCTTGGTTTATGATAATCATATGAGATGTAACTGCAGGATGGCCCAGAGACCTCTTTGAAGAGTTCCATCAGAAGGGGATTTCATCTGTGCTTCAAACGTACCTTGAACAAAACATTTTTGAGAACATCATATTTTTCTAGTCTTGCTGAAGAGACAGATGGGAACAACATATCATCTAGTCTGACCCTCTATATACCACAGGTCAATAAGGTTCACACAAATACTTCATAATATCTGAAGATTTATTTAAGCCAGATGTTTCAGTTCTCAAATTGCTGTAGGTAGAGGTAAAGACAGTCTAAAGCGCCATCAGTGCCTTAGGGTTCCTCATGGTTGGAAACTGTTATACTGAGATGATTCAGCAGGCAAATCATGTCAGACACAGCAATTCTTCTTTCTTCTCTGTTTCCTTATACAATGTCTACCAAGCCTGGGAGAAAATTCCCTTATTTATGCAAAGCCAGCACCTGGTGTTAGCCTAGGTGAGCGAGCTATGTGCTGCAGAGATTTTCTGTGCTGCAAAGTTGACCCACACTGCTCACTATCCACCTTGATTTTATATATATTTTTATATATGTGTGTGTGTGTGTAAAGAAACAGCAATTCCTTATTTGATTTCTGTCCACCACTTTGTCAGGTCAATTTAAAAAGACTGACTGAGCTAGAAGCACCCAGACTGGAGATTGCTCTAGAGGCTAATCAGGAGGGGAAATGTGGAGTTGAGATCCACCACCTCCGGTGGGGTGGCCAAGGCTAAGGGGATCTGCAGAGACTGAAGAACTTCTGGAGAGATTAAGCCTATGTTAATATTTGTGATGCCGTTCTGTGGCACTGCGTTCAGCTGGCATGGAGCAGCTCCTGTCTGCCCTATCAGACTCTCTGACCCTCTGAAAGAGGGTGTCTGAGTCCAGTGCATCTTTTGGGGATGGTCTTCAGCTGTTCTGGCTCTGGAGCCACACCTGGGTTTGTCAGGGACAGCCTTTGTCGTCATGGAGCACAATCGGTGACCGCTCCAGCAGTTTGGCTGTGCAAAACGACTGACTCCCAGTGCCCAGGGGGGTTCCCTAGAGCTGTTTGACGTGTCAATGTAGGTTCAGTCTCAGGGACTGGAAAGGGTGACAGCGTGAAAGAAATTCTGTAGGTAGCAGTTTGCTGCCATGTGGAAGCTG
The DNA here is from genome assembly GCA_013396915.1 of Stercorarius parasiticus. Taxonomy (NCBI): domain Eukaryota; kingdom Metazoa; phylum Chordata; class Aves; order Charadriiformes; family Stercorariidae; genus Stercorarius; species Stercorarius parasiticus. Next base: position 1,370,918 of record VWZL01002558.1, on the reverse strand, counting down.
CTGTGTAACTCCCCAGAAGCAAGGACATGCACTGTGGGCCGGGAGAGACATGCGTAAATTTTAATAACTTTATTTCTAATTTCCATTTTACCTTCCTTATTTTGAGTTTTTGCTATTTGAAAATTGTTCTGTTCTTCATGTAATAAAATTTGGCTTTTTATAGTTACAGGCCTTTAGACTTTCTTTAGAAACCACTGGAGGAGAGGCAGATTCACATCAAAGCCCTGGCCAGCTAGTCCCAACACTCTCTGTTACTTGAGAAAGATACGGAGAAAAAGACATGAGAAGTGCCACAGACCACTTGCATACAGGAGAAAATGAGATTTTTTTCCTATTCTTGCCAGAACCCAGATGAGTCCCAAAAGGGTAGGATTTAAAAGTGTTTGTCTAACAACGTAACTTCCTATTCTTTTCCAGCAAGATACTTTCTTATTAGAAACAAAGGGCTGTAGGATGGCATTGAAGATTTTTTCACTGGTAGGAGTAACCTGGGATTTAACTTCTACAGCCTTTCTTTTTTGGAAACAAGTTAAGAGAATCTTCATCTTTAAGGTCTCTTCCAACCCAAACCATTCTATGATTCTATGACTTACTATCAAACAAAATGGTTTATGGCATTTAAAACAATCCCAATCCCATGTTCCATTCCTTGCACTGAAAGTGCAGCTTTACAAAGGGCCAAATTAATTCAATTTGCAGCATAGAACTTTGAAGCCTGTATGTTTTTGACCAGTAATAGGCTATGTACTTAGTTTTTTGAGTCTTAAAGCCTAGCTGCAAAACAGTGAAGTCAATAGGACTCCTTTTCCTGACAGGACAGACTTTGATTAGACTATCTTACAACGAGTTTGAAACGTTCAGGAAAATTAAGTCTTTAAATGTCTTAAAACATTTTTTTCTTGTATTTCAGGTGATTATTTTGTTTTAATGTGAGTGGCTAGGGATGAGAAATATTTTCTTGAGACAGAATAAAATTTTAGACTACAGCTTAAAAGGTATGTCAAACTCAGAGATCTGATATTAAAAGTGTACCACATAACGTCATCTCAGGTTCATATCTTTATTAAATAGATGATGGAGGCTGGTACATAGAGGTGTCTCAATAGTCCTTCTGATCTCAGAGCAAATGGTCAAATTCCAGTGACAAAGAACAAGAAGATCACACTACATTTTCTCTCTTCAGTTTTTAAGTCCTAGAAAGGCAGTGCTTTCCTTAGTTTATGATAAATGCTGAGGTGGAAGCTTCTCTTAGCAGACTTTTGCTCTCATAGCATTGCTGACAGGACAGCTACTTCTCATTCTCTCTTTCAGAACTGAACATCAGTATCTTTCCACAAAACAAATAATCCTCTCGCTTCTGGCCAACGTCATTCACTTTTCTGCCAGAAGCAAGCAGCGTGTACTCTAACCTGGAACGGTGCTGGTGTGTATCAACAGTTCTGAGATTGCCTGTGGGGTCTGCTGTGCTGACCCTTCCTACGTCTTCAGTGTCCCAGGGCTCACTTGTCTCCACCATCCTAGCCACTTGGTCCTATCTGCCATTGCAGAGAGAACTTCCAGAGAAAAAAAAAATAAAAATTAAACAGGTTGTTCTCTGAAAGTCATCCCTTTTCTTAATAAGGTTCAAAAGAACTACAGCAACTGGGAAGCCTGGTAGCGTGTCTCTGGAACTGCTGCAATGCAAAGATTTCTAGGTGATATCTGAGAGACACAGTGCAACCACATACCTCAGCAGACCAGGGACACCATTTTTTTTCTGCTCCCACCTCAACAAGCAAATTTTTAAACTCCACAGCTTCAGTCACGTATTTCTTCTGGCAGAAGCCAATGTGCAGATGGCACATTCTGACGTGTAGGTGTACCTCTGCTTGGATATTTTTGTACTTTGGTAATATTAATCCTATAAGCTACATTTATCATTTATGTCAGTGTTACTCAGATAGCAGGAATGTGGTTTGTGTTCCTCCTCACCTCACCAAACTTTCATCCACCAGGGAACAGAGAACATGCTGGGAGACAATTCACATAATACCAGCATCTCAATGCCAATGAAGTAATGAAAGAGAAATAAAGATGACTTTGAATTTGCTGCGTGCCTGAAGGAGTAAGAAGAGAACAGCAACACCCAGTTGGATGCTTTTGTTTACAGGAACACATTTTAATTATGATTTACAGTTGCATAGGAATTCTGATCCATTGAACAAAGAGCAATTTGTCAAGATGAAAAGTTCATTCCCTGTATGAAATAAAAACAAGCCTTTGAAAAATCACTAAGCTAGAAATGGATTTTCAGACTCCTTAGAAGGAACAGAAAGAATCAGGGAGTAATACAGAATGTTTCTTTGGGACTTGGGATTATCATCTCTTGAGCTATGTTACTCTGAGCAATAAAGATTTAAAGCAGGTGGCAACATGATCCTTTATTATTTCTTTATAATTCTTTATAGTTTATTAATATAAAAGTATCGTTTTCCTAATTCTATGCTAGCTTCTTAAGATCTTACAGCCTTGTAAGTCTTCTTTCAGTCAGATTTTTATTTTCAAGGTTTAAAAACATTTTCAGGCTTGTTCCGCCTATCAGTTACTACTAGAAATCCTTTAAGAACTGCTTATTATATGATTTAGTTTTACGACTGTGGAGGACAAATAACTGCTCATTATTTTTCATTGTGATAGTGTAAAATGATTAGTAAATATCACTGCCCATCTCCCCAAGTGTCAGTGTGGGAACTATCCAGATGCAACTACCGTTAATAAAAGGCTTTCTGTTAACTTGAGCAAGAAGTGGCTGGAGCCCCGACTGAGTAAATGAATTTGCCTGATTTCATACCGAGACGGACTCCTGCTCAGGGACCTGATGTGCTAGTGCAGTGCTAACCAGGTCTTCAATTGTGCTGCAGGTTTGGGAGAAAGGCTTCGTCATCAAGGCTCACCACTGCAGAATTTAGGCTCTCTCACTGATCGTCTGCAAGCGATGGCATTGAAATAGAGCCTTGCATTTCTTTCTCCCTTCTGCATTAAAGCTGCACAAAGTCTGCTACTTGTTGCGTCTTGCAGAGCTATTGCAGTTCCCAAAGAGCCATTTAATTTGTATGCAAAACCTCTTTTCTATGCAGTAGTTTCTGTAGCTAATTAAAGCATGAAATAAATACCATAACAAATGCCAGCGACCAAAAAAGTTGCACACAAATAAAAATCTCACTCTGCTCACAACATAACTTCTATGAAGTGTACCGTATCTCAGCCCTGCGCAAACCTGCAGTCCTGTAATATGACATTGCCATTGCTAGTAATGGGCCACAAGCTTTGTAATGAAATTGCAAACCTCAGGACTGAGGCTTGACAGGCATACTCAATCCAAACTTTTCTTGACCTGTTGCAGCTTTGTCTTACTTGCTTTAGCTGTAACAATAATTTCTGTAACTGACCCGACATTTATTAATTTTATTTTTATCATCTTTGTATGGCAGAAACATAGGTTTACATAGGTAGCAGCAACTACAGTTTTTCTACGTAGAATGAGATATTTATAACTCTGACTTAATGGTGTAGTGTAGAGAAATAAAGGCCTGGTCGTTAAGTAATGAAGCCACAGGATGTGGCACAGAGGAGGGCAGTCATGGGGTGATAAAAGGTGGAGCACCCACTTGGTACTGGAAATCCCGTGGCTATAAACGGCTCACACATAGTCAGTTAAAAGACCTGCAAAACTGGTTTTAAATATCACAAAGAGAACAAAGAAATAGCATCTAGCATGCATAAATGGCATCATATATAGACAATTCAGGCATAATGTAGAGCTGTAGATCAAAGAAGAAAGAGAAAAGGCTTAAAAGCATGATAGCAAACACATGGAAATTACTTCAAGAGTAACCTAGAAGGAGAAAAAGAAACTATCAAAACGAACATCACATTCCTCACAGAAAAGGACTCCAGGTGCTGGCAACTTGCCATGACACCTCACCGCTGCCACCAGACTGAAACCACCAATGTTAGGACCCAGACGAGCAGGGGAAGGGCGATCGTTAACACCGGGAAACGGGGTGGAAGCTAAGAAGTGTGCGTATAAAAATTCTAACTGTATTATTATTCTTTCTTTTTCTGTAACGTTCAGACCTGGGCTAATAATGACTATATTCTGGAGATTTCCACTATACTAACAGTAAATTCTTGGGTTTCTGTATATATAATGTGTATTTCTGCTCTGCCCGTAAACAAGATTTTGCGTGTAATACATGCTCACATCCATAACAAAAGGCAGTGATTTTAGCGGGGTTCAGGAGTTCACACAGTAGACTAATTTTATCCTACCCCAGCCTCTGATTCCTGTGAAGTTATGCAGCAACGCACTTCAGCCCAAAATTTCTCTCAGTGTTGTCTAAAACCTGGAAGACTTTCTCCTGTGGCGTCACTTCTGTACCAACTTTTAGTTGCTTCTGCCTCCAAGGCCAGTCCCAGCTCCCTTGGGAACCGGTGGCATCTGCCTGCTAGCATGGTACACCTCGAAGTATGTGTGCAGTACGTTGGGCTCAAACCTTGACCCTTCATTCAGCAGAAGTCCTGGGTACTTCTATAGTAGTATAGAAGAAGAATAGAAAATTGTGGGCTGTTACTCTGTATGTATATAAATCTGAATCTCAGTATTAGGCATGAACTGTGATTTTCATAAGATATTAGGAACTGCTTCTCAGAAATTACTTTTTCTATGTGATAAGTATAGTTTGTACTTCTGTCATTTATTTTATTTCTACTTTACTGGTTTGCATAATATAATGTATTTCCTGTTTATGTTAAGGATTCAGGATGTGGCTAATTTAACATCGCTGTTAACCTTTTTTTTTTTTTTTTTGAGAAGATGGCAAAAGTCTAATCTTTGAGCTACATTTCAAATCTGATTGTTTATAAAGCATCTGCTTTATTAAAATTGGAGGCTCAGAGAATGACAGCACAAAAACTAATATTTCTTTCCTTCCCTTATTTCCCCAGTGAAAGGAATATGTTTTTCCACTTCAATTAGTTTTCAATCTCCCTCCTGCAATATGATCAAAATGTTTCATGCTGGCCAAATTATTAGTGACAGCTGAATGATACATGAAGAGTTCTATCTAAAATATGATTTAACAAACTGGTTGAGTCCTAAACACAGAGCAGACTGACTTTCAATGGACCAGTTCAAGTTCAGTCCCAATATTATGGGAAAATTAATTCCACTATTTTTTGAACTACTGTTGACAGTATATTTTAAAGTCTATTTTTTTCTGGCTTCTTAACACCTTCCCTACCTGACTTGCTCCATTGCCTATTATCATAGTTGTTCTAACAAGCAGTAAGTTCCCATTCTCATCAGCCAACCCTGAGCAGTTTCCTAGCTAGTGAGCCCAAATCTCTGAGTCACATTGCAAGATATATTTTTATTTTCTTTACAAACTCTGTAGGTAGCTATCCTGGTGGTTCCTGCAAGAGCTTGTCCAGAGTACATGACACTGAAGAGAAATCTGTGCTAAGATAAGGACAGTGCTAGTCAAAGAATGGAGTTACAATCTCAAATAATTTCCTAAGTGTTAACTTACGGACTAATTGATGAAGAGTGAGCTTTTCATTTCTAGTTCTGAGACTTCTTAGCTAGCAAAAATCTAAAAGCCTCAAACAACATGTATCTTCCATATTAAAATCTTTTAAAGCACAAATGCTTCTTACCTTGCTTGTGTTACAGCGATTTCACAAGTTTTATGAACGAATGTTAGTGGGTGGACTGTTTCTGTGTTGTAATTTCCTTTTCCATGGTGGTATGAAGTATTTGCAGTAAAGATAAGAAAGCTTTTCTGGAGCTCTCTGTTTTGCAGTGTGAAATACTATTTCACACCCTGTTCTTGCTGACAGTAATCATAGAATCATAGAATTGCCTAGGTTGGAAGGGACCTTTCAGATCATCTAGTCCAACCACCAACCTAACACTGACAAAAACCATCACTAAACTGTATCTCTAAGCACTACATCTACTCTTCTTTTAAATACCTCCAGGGCTGGTGACTCATCCATTTCCCTGGGCAGCCTGTTCCAACGCTTAATAACCCTTTCAGTGTAAAAATTTTCCCTAATATCCAGTCTAAACCTCCCCTGGCACAACTTGAGGCTGTTTCCTCTTGTCCTATCACCTGTTACTTGGGACAAGAGACCAACCCCCACCTCTCTACACCCTCCTTTCAGGTAGTTGTAGGGAGTGATAAGGTCTTCCCTCAGTCTCCTTTTCTCCAGGCTGAAGAATCCCAGTTCCCTCAGCTGCTCCTCGTAAGACTTGTTCTCCAGACCCCTCACCAGCAGCAGAATCAGTCTGTGATATGTCCTGTCACACCTAATACCCTGAGCCCTAACTAGACGTAATTTTACAGACCAGCAAAGCAATAGCAAGTTACTATACTGTAAATTTAAAGCATTATTTGAATTTTACGCTGCCTTCGATGGTAGTATACAGAAGTAGAAAAGCCACTGCCCCAACCACTAAGTCAGTCATAGACTCTATCCTGCTCTTGGCAACACCAAAGTGGATGCCTGTAGAAAGTATAAGACTGAAGACCAATACGGAGCAGCACTTTCTGCTATGGAAGCTGTATCCAGACAACTACACTGAACTATAGACAGATTAGACCTATGCTCCATTAAATGGCCTCAGTTTTCTTTGGATCTTTTTATACATTGGTCTAACAAAACATCCTAAAGCAAAAAAAATTGTTAAGAGCTATGTAGGCTATATGTAACAGTATTTCCTGCCCTTCCCTGTAAACCTGCTGTGGTACCTGTCACCTCTTTTATTTTGAGAAACAGTTCAGAAGTATTCCCATCACCTCCTCAGTGTCATCTCTTGCTTTAAAGACTCGCGTAATTTCCAGCGTGAGCTGTGGGGTCTTTTAATAAAAACAGTCTCCTTAGGAGTTTAGAAGTCATTTTCTTGCTGTCCTTCTGCATGGCTTTCCTACTTTGCCGTAGCCTCCTTCAGATAGAGAATATGAAGAATATTCAGTTGAACCAGAGGCACTTACACTGGCACAATGAGTTTGTTCCCTAGTCCCTTTCTAATCATTCATATTACTCCATTTGTTGGGGGTTTTTAGCAATAACTGAGGGCTCTCTTGACATTCTCATAGAACTATTTGCCCTGACCAGGTAGAGCAGTTATTTTAGTGTCATTAACTAGGACTGCTTTTCCCCGCTTACAGCATTTCCTAATGGACTGCACAGAGTTTTTATCATTTTATTGTCTGCTCACTCAGCATGGTCTTCACCCCTTCAAAGACAGATTTAGTTGTAATATTTTTAAATAATAACAGTAAATTTTGCCCTCTCACTATCTACATCCTTTTAGATCAGTTATGTACGCATTGAAAAGCATACATCTCTCTGAAATTCTTCTAGCAGCTTCTCTTTGTTGATAAACTTGACCATTTGCTCTTCCTTTCCCATCCTTTCATGAATTATGAATCTACAAAAATGACGATCCCTTTCTCCAATAACATCTTGATTTGTTCAATGATCTCTGATGAGGAAAGCTGCCAAAAACATATTTAGAACTCTAAATGCTATTTATCTGCTGAAACATCTTTATCTACAAGAAAGGTGACAGTTGCTGTCATATGCTGTTTTCCTTCATTGGGCAAAGGCTCCCCTTGGCTACATCAATACGGTCAATAGTCTTAGTTTGATAATTACTCATCTAGCATTCACCTAGAAATTACTTCAGGAAAGGCTTTCAGCCTGTATTTTAAAGCAGATAAAATGCAAAAATCACAGTGAGTTCTTGTACAGTGACGGCTTTTGAATTAAGAGAAGTGATATGTGTGATGAAGATAGGAGTTACTCTATATTCATGAGGCAGATCATTTATACATCCAGAGTGAATCCAGCGTAATCATGAAACTCAGTTTTAATAGTTCTTATGGATATGGTGATATTTCCAAGAGTTCAGTCAAGAGCTGAGCCTCTAGTTTACTATATATGAACGGGAAAGGGGAGGGGTTTTTCGGTTGTGTTTGTTATTGTAAGTGACACAGTTGTATGATCTAGAAATTTTTCCATCTCTTTTATTCTTGAGTAATACTAGATTCCTCTTCAATACAAAATTTCTGCCCATTTTATTTTTTATTATGCACTGTAAATGGCAGCAGCACTTGCTGCATGGAAATCTAATTATTTTTGCACAGAGCACTTTATTTAGCCCAATATATCATAGACATGAGAGTAATTCAAGGACACAGTAAATGAGAAAAAAAAATAATTGACTGGGATAAAAGCAGACAGAGCAAGCATTTTAATTCAGTGGAGGCCAGTTGAAATGGTAGGACATGGATTACACTAATAGTATTCTTTTTCTTCTTTTTTGAAGAAAAATGTAGCGAAGATGCTAAAAGCTTTGCATTTCCCTTCTGTACAACAAAAAGATGATTGCATGTGGTCCAGTGCTGGTAAAGACCAGGAGCTTAGAATTTTTAGAAGTGCAGTACTGTGTGTCTCTATGCCAGAGAGTGAACCTGCTCATGCAGCTAATTGCTGGAAGTCATTTCCTTGTGAAATACAGGAAGAATCTTCAGATCAGAGAGGGAGATTCAGGCTTGGGATATAATATAGATACAAACGGAGGATTAGAGACAGGGGAAGATTATCTGGAAGTAAACTGCAGTGTACACCAGTAAGCTTTTAGCATAGTTCTCTTAGTTGCATACAACACAGTTGGAAATTAAGAGAACGTTTCCAAGTCCCATTCTGCAATTTATTTGCTTGTACTTCATTTGCTGAAAAGCTGTGGTATGCAATTATTATTCTTAGAAGGGTGGTATGGTGCATGATTTTTTACTGGCCTTGCATCAGAGGAAAATTTATGGGCAGATTTTAAAAGTGTCTGTTCTGTGTGCGTACAGAGATATAGAGAAACACATACACAGCCATGGTAACATGGATGATTTTTTTTTTGTTTGTTTGCCCAACTGGAAACTGAAGGCCTTCCTCTTTTAACCCTTCTCAATTGATTTGTTTCAGGATTTCCTCTGATGAACAGGATCCTGTAAGGACAGGATCAAACACAGTACGGTGGATCAAAGACCGTGCTGGTGAATATTCAACTTTCTTCAAGATAAGTAAGAGCTGATTTCTAACCCATATATCCTTCTAGACACTTAGGTGAGGTTTTATCTAAAGGCAAAACTGCCTTTTTTTCTCTTCTGCTGCCTCTTACACTGACAGTAAACAAGAAAGGATCTAACATGATATTAAACCGTTTTGGAAACCTTTTGAGAAATATATTTCAGAAAAATCTCTTACCCCATTCAACTAGAGCTTCAGATGAAACGATAAATAGGCAGAGCTTCCACACCCAACTACCGAAGACATTAGAGAGAAACCTGTTTTATTTTCTCCTTGGGATTAGGTGAACAAATCGTTATGAGTTAAATAGATTTCTTGGGAAAGGAAGAGTTTCTTCAGCTCCACAGAACTGTGCAGCTGCAATTTGGTCCTCACTGCCCAGACCCTTGCCTCAGAGGGAAATCAAATCAGAGATGCTAAGGAATAAGTAGATTACTGGGCTGACTTTATGATGTTTACTGAAGATTATAAAAAGATAATATAAGGCATACCCTCATTTTCTTCAATTTCATCTTGACCCAGTAAATCATTTTATGTGCAGTTGTCTCGGGTTCTCAACAAGCAACTACTTTTAAATGGACATTTTTATTTTATGCTTCACAGAGATATCTTCCTTTGAGGATAAGAAATGGCTGCCATAAAAGTGCATTTTTACTTACAAAGAAAAAAACAGTTAGTATTTCACTCCAATTCCCTATGTAATCATCATTTTTAATATAACATTAAATTCATTATTCTTTGGAAAGTGTTCTCTGAATGCTTATGCTAATTCATTGGATATAACTTTTATCTTCTATCAATTTATCATAAACCAAATTAAATGAAACAGAAATTATGTCTAAAAGAAATTTTTCAGGCAATTTCAAAGCTTTGTTTCAATTTTTACTTTTGAAGATTTCCATTACAATTAAATATGTATAAGGTGTAATTAGTTTACATTTAAATAAAATATCTTGTCTTGAAATACAATACAGATATGTCAGGACGATGAAGCTCTGTAAAAATATTGATGTGAACAACATGTCGAGATATTCTTTTTCTCATCACAAGTCCTGGTTTTCATAAAGTGATATTTTCTGATGAAATGAATGTTTTCCCCTGAAAAGTTCCTGCTAGGTCTAATTTCTCTTGAAATTACTTCTGCTGTATAAATCTGTGGTCCAACTTCAATTAAATTATCTTTTTATTGTCTCCCACAAACCAGAAGATGCATGATATTACCATCATCTCTGTGGAGACAAGTTTCAGACATTGCAACTATTTTATTAAAAAATAGTAATTAATTTCTTTATAAAATTTTCCAGCATCCAGTTAAGTAATTATTACTCTGAGCTATAAAACACAAAGATGTACGTAAATTGTCGTTTAAATATTAAAATATTTACTTTTATTTGTTTTCTTCATAAGTTTGCAGGAAAAGTTGGTATAATGCTATGCTGTTAGATAGAAACAAGCACCATAAAAAATTACCTAATGTCAGTGGCCAAGCACGGAAAAAGTTCATGGGATATAACACCAGGAAAATGAAAGGTTAGAAATGTTTGAATCAACTACTTATATTTAAGTTAAGCAGCAAAAGGACAGGTGTTGTTTAAATGTTCCCTTTTTTGAACACACAGCTTAATGAAGACTTTAATGTCATATTTTTGCAAATACCAAGCAATCAGACCATGTTTAAAATATTACGAATATATATTAATATTAGAAATATAGCTATGGTGTTTCTGGGGAAAATCTGTATTCTGTTCCAGGCTGAATACAGGTACTTTGGGATTTTGATTTTCCTGTTGGCAGAAAACTTGGGAAGATTTTATTACAGTTCTGAAACTAGCAATTGTCCTCTGTGCTTTGCCTTGGAGCAGCTGCCACCGGAGACCCCTGCACCTCTGAAGAACAAGTTAAAACTAATCTCTCGTCTGACACCAGATGTTAGCCAGGCCGGTTGATGGGGCTAATGTGGGCAACTATGATTGCCATGTGTATGCTTCCTGCTAAAGAATGGCTCCAGATACGCTTAAAAAACATCTACAAATGGCTTTCAGCTATGCACAAACTCTACAAGTCTGTTATCATCAGGTATTATCCTAATGTAGCACTCACCTACTCTTCGCTGGGTAAAAAACTGGCTGGATGGCCGTGCCCAGAGAGTTGCGATTAATGGGGTGAAATCCTCTTGGCAGTCGGTCACCAGCGGTGTCCCTCAGGGCTCACTTTTGGGGCCAGTTTTATTCAATATCTTTATCAATGATCTGGATGAGGGGGTTGAGTGCACCCTCAGTAAGTTCGCAGATGACACCAAACTAGGTGGGAGTGTTGATCTGCTGGAGGGTAGGAAGGCTCTACAGAGGGACCTGGACAGGCTGGATCGATGGGCCAAGGCCAATTGTAGGAGGTTTAATAAGGCCAAGTGCCGGGTCCTGCATTTCGGTCACAACAACCCCAGGCAACACTACAGGCTTGGGGAAGAGTGGCGAGAAAGCTGCCTGGCAGGAAAGGACCTGGGGGTGCTGGTGGA